>JAVRXN010000012.1:49131737-49634237 GCA_033556935.1 Timema podura | reverse complement strand
CGATTCCTGAGCCAGGTGATGTTGACAGAGCCGCCAATGTCAACTTTGACGATCTGAGCAAGGACTTGCAGAAATTGCAAACCGAGCTTAAGAGTGAGTGATTGCACCAACATGTCAGTATTCGGATACATTACCTGAAGGTTCAGGGTTTGAACCTCGGCTTTAGGTACTGGAGGTGTTTTTCCCACAGTGTGGTTTAACGTCTTCCTTAAAAGTTAATTCACCTCATCCTGACACATTAGATTATATAAGGTTCATATGACTAAACTAGTGATGGGTTTAATCCATTATTTCACAAATGAATAGGAGTGAAGTTTTTGAGGAGCATGTTAGCTGTCATGAGGAGAAACAAGATTAAGAATGAAGTTGTCAAGGAGTACATGAGTTAGTAGAGGAAGCAAGACTGAGATGGTATGGGCATGTGATGAGGATGGAGAAAAAAGAGGATGCTGAAGAAAATGTAGGAAATGAAGTGAGTGGAAAAAAAGACCGCAGGAGAGGCCAAGAAAGAAATGGGAGAAGCAGGTAACAGAAAGTGTTCAAGTGAGAGGAGAAGAATGTAATAAATTAAAGGAGGAAGAATGGTGGAAGGATAGAGGAAGATGGAGGCATTTTACTAAACTGACCCGGCCACAGGCTGTAAACATTTGATCATGATGATGATTTTACAAATCAGAATTTTTATTTGAACTATGAATTCCAATCCTAAATAATTCACATCCAAAGAATAGAAAACATGGTAAACATAAATGGTACATTCATATCTTAAGCTACCCACTTCGGTGGTCTAATGGTGTAAGTTGTCACTCACTCCCACAATAGACTAGACCGCTGGAGATTGGGAAATCGGGGTTCAATGCCATTCGGGTGTACAGAGGTTGGTTTTCCCTGATTGATTCTCTATTTTCTCACCACACAAATGCGGGTACATTACCTATAAATTCAACCTTCCTCGTAATTAGCACATATGTGTGTAGCCTGAATGACTAGGATGACACTGCTAAAAAATTTTTTTACTAATTGTTATATTTTTTATATCACATTTAGTTACATGATAAATAATTTTATGGGGGCAGATTATTGAGTTTTTCACAAACTTATTTTGGGTTGAACCCTCAATAAATAGTATTTGAGTTTTAAGACATATTCCAACTCAAATTTGGGAAAGGAAAGAAAAAATATATATTTTCAAATCTCTAATATGATATTTTCTCATCATGAACTGTTTTGAGCCTTTGGCCAGTTCGGTTTACTAAAATACCTCCATCTTCCACTTTCCTTACACCATTCTTCTTTATCTTCCTTTCTTCTCTCACTCGCACAATTTGTTATCGCTTGCTCCTCCCATCTCTTTTGGTATCCTTTCATGTTCTCTCCTCATTCATTACATGTCCATACCATTTCATCCTTATTCCTAATCCTGCTTTAATAAAGAAGGCGTAGCAGTATTTTGAAAACTCTTTTTATCTTGTTACAGTCTGCGAGACAAAAACTGAGAAAGTGATAACAGCCTCTACAGAAGAGAATGTCCAACCTTTCAAACAGAAGATGGAGACCTTCCTTACAAGAGGTGCGTTTGTTATGTTTCACAAACATTAGTTTAGTTTGAGTAATAGTGTAAAAGTACGATTCACAAACCGTCTACTAGGGGTGTGTGTGATGTGTGTGCTCAAGTTTTTTTTGTTTTTTCATTACATATTCAACTCAATCAAACTTCTCAAAAAGCTTTCGAGTATTCAGTTTAGTCGAGCTCAGTATTAATTTAAACAACATGTCATTTTAAGACTGAATTTTTTTTTTTATTAAAAGCAATAAGCATGCTTTAAAATTAAAATAACACTCATATATTTAAAATAAAACAAAGTATTAGCTTTGAAATTACAATATTATTAATATTTTTATAATAAAAAGAACACACACACACATTTTCCAAACAAGTATAGAGTTAGAGTAAATAACGATTCGTCCCTCAACCGTACTTGTATAACAAGCTTGAACTTTCCAATTCTATAAAGCAATCGAGTTCAAACAAGAGCTTCTGTTAAAAGTTTGAGCTTACAATATGAATATTCACAGACCTCTACTACTTATGCATGTTGGTCAAGCTGACGATAAATTAAATTGCCGGTGAGGGAGAGGTCAAGGTTTGAATCCTGGCTGAGCATACATTTATTCCTTTTTCTCCCTTAGATAGTATTTAATAACCGCCGTGTTAAATGCAAAAATTAAACTATTAAATACAAATATCATTTATAAATACATAGGCCTAATTTTTTTATATTAAAGAATAGAATGTATAGGAAAACAAGATAAGAAGAAATAATAAGAGTCTTACCTATTTTTCTTGTTTCCCTTTTGGGTTCCTCCTTTTGGAAGATGTATTTACCAATCACCCCTTAATAAGTCTGACATAACAAAATCTATGTTAAAGACAGTTCTTATTTCTAAGACAACCATGACCTCTTAGTCCAGTGGTAGCAGTGTTATGCAAGCCATATTGTCCATTCTAAATGTTCCTAGCATTCTTTCTCGCACATTCTTCAATATGTATAAAATTAATAATAAAAAAAACTTAAAATGTTATATTCTCCTTCTTTCCGATATATTTCTTGTTTTTTCTTCTAAGTTAATTTTTTGTAAATGAAATTCACTTTTTAGTAAAATTAGGTTGTACAAGTTGTATTAAATTAACGTGAAAGACATAAATGTGTATATGCACAGTATTTGAAAGATATTTGAAGGAGATTGGTAATATTAAATACAAGTTATGGTACTTTATAGCTAGGAATATCTTGAAATTATAACAAACAACTAAAAAATTCAGTACATATTAAAATTGTAGACATTCGAGTCAAAATTATACTTAAAACTATGTTTTTAAAAACAAAGGATGATGTGATCATGCATATTATATATTTCTGTATTATTTGAGAACTGACAGAACAAGTTATTACATTTTGAAAAAATATAAAAATTGAATTTCTTTCTTATCTGTAGTTCCCTGTTCCTTGGTTACTGCTGCAACGTTATTTATACGACATGTTTCGATGCTACGATGGCATCATCCTCAGGTCAGACATTAAAACTATGTAAATGAGTGTTGTGTGATTAAGGGATTAATCACACAACACGGAATATTCATTTACATAGTTTTAATGTCTGACCTGAGGATGATGCCACCGTAGCATCGAAACATGTCGTATAAATAATGACAAGGTTGTACCTTGGGCACGATGGTTTCCCTCCAGCACAAGTACTCAATGACCCAGTGTTCTATCCCGCGCAGCCCCACAAATGGGCAGGGTCACCCCTTAGTACAGATATTATTTTGTCAGCCCTGAACAACTCTAAAACAGAACCTGTTTTGAATAGTCAGCTATCAGTCATAGTGTTTACAAACACATCAAAACAAAGATAACTAGACCAGTTCTATTGGTTGCGGCTAACAACATTACTATGTTAACTCAAACAAACATCCCAATTTAGGATAGGATGGTTATAAGAAGATTAAATATTAACAAAATCTGGATTAAATATATTATTTTGTTGTAGTTTTAGTCGTTATTGTGATTTCTACTATTATATTTTCAGAACTATCTTAACTGAATTAAGTACAAGAGTAGTTTGTTGTGTATGGGCTGCTATGAAGCATAGTTCTACACTTAACACACTCATATTATGAGACATTTTAATATAAGATTATTTTTTTTACAGCAAAAGAACAACTGAGTGGGGAGTTTGAAAACCTAGATGAATGCAAAATGAAGTAAGTGGTAGATATATACTAAACTATCATTTGTTTGCTTATAACACATTTTTACAATATATTTATTTAATCTAGACTCGAGCCTTAAAATGTATTTCACAACTGAGTAAAAAATAAAATAAACCTGTTAGATCATTGGTGTAGCCAGGCTTTTGGCGCCCGAGGCTAAATATAATCTAGCCCCGTGTTCCCCTATGTAATGTCCTGTATGCCTCCAATTAAATTGATGAAATTTATGTGACGAGTCGCTATCTAGTAAAGTACAGATCTTCTCCATTCAAATATTTGAGATCATTGTATTTAATTTTGAACTCGGAAATCTGCTAATGACTTTTGATAATCCAACTCATTTACCTAGAAACTTAACATTGAGAAATAAACCAAAAGTGTCTTTGCAACTATGTGAAATGATCTTTAAATTTTGTCTCATAAAAAAAAAAAGTGCCCGAAAATTTCCATTTTCTTGTCCCATCCCCTCCCCCTTCTGCCCTTTAGTTATGCCTCTATGTTTGGTAAACTTATTATTTACTGACAAACTGGGGAGATATTTAACTCTGTTAATGATGGCGCAGGTTCAAGGCGGCCATGGTGTTCTATCAGTACCAACCTAAAGGGGGCATCAAACCAGACGAAGTGGATCCCAAGGACTTTTTTTTTCTGTGGTCGCCCTTCTGTACAGACTTCAAGGACATTTGGAAGAAGGAGCAGCAAAGGATAATAAAGGAAAAGTAAGATTAAGACATTATATTTTGTTAATGCCCTATGCTTTAATATTTTCAGTAAATAGTCAAGTCTAAATATTTACAAGATTTCAGTAGTTTAGAGATAAATTTCCTAGCTTAAAAGAATTCTTTAAAAAAAAAAATTTAAATTTTTTTTTTCTATCGATTTATTATCGTCATTATAATCAAACCCGCTTTGGCGTCACTCTCGTTTTAGGATGGCTTGCTGATGACTAGGAGATTGAGGTTCGAATCTCAGTTGGGTATTTTTTTTCTAAATGGTTTCTCACTCTCCTTCCAAACAAATGTGGCTATATTACCTCTAAAACGCATCATCCTTCAGTCCTATACCCCGTTATAGTAATTATCAGATATGCGTACAACCTGAAGATGTAGTAGGACGTTGTGACCAAAAAAAATATCGGGTTGTATGGATACATTAATTAAGCTAATGGAGTAGGAATGGGGAAGGTAGAATTTTAGAGGAAATGTAACCAAACTTGCATGGAGGGAGAGAGTATAAAATCATGCAGTAAAAACCCTACTCATTACACCCAACCGATATTTGAACCTAGATCTCCCAATCACCGACATTCCAGTACAACCCGAGTGTAGCGCATCATACCATGTGACCACCAATGCAGTTCTCCCCCCCCGTTCAAATTTATTCTTGTAAAAGATAAAACATATTTTTATATATATTGTTTTTATTTGTGAATTTAAAATAAAATGTGTGTAACAGGATGTGGAATAATGTGTCAGTTCAAGACTAAAGATTTAAATAAGGTTACATTAATTAATGAACCTCAATTTATTCGCTAATAATCACAAACTATAGCTGATGGAGATTCAAATATTTTGTTATTTTGACAGTAAAACACTTTTAATCCAAATCTTGGAATAATTATGAACATAAGAAGAAATATAAATATAGTAAAATAATAGAAAATAGTCAAAATAAAAATATTAACTGTTTACATTGAACTTGCTTGTAATCGATTCATTATAACATTCATACAGTTAAGTGTTAAATTACTGGTCTAGGGCCTGGTTGTTAAGTTCATCCTATAATTATAATTGGTTCTGAACCATCAATAAGCAGTATTAGAGCTCTAAAACAAATTTCACTTGAAAAATAAAAAATCTAAGTATTTAAAATCTCTAATATCCTTAATGATTCGAAGGAGCCCATCCCTGGTTAAAAGTTGGTTGTAACTGTATAGCCTATTTTTAATAAATTAGTAACTATGTGATTTTTAGTAACAATTTTTGCATATTTGTTTACCAAGCATGCGGCAGATTATGTCTGTTTTATAACATATATTTCTTTTTCTCTTAGAGCGCAGCAAGTCAAGAGACTTCAAGAGCAGAAACGAGATGTTAAAAAATCGAAACTCGATGAAAAAGGACTGGTAAGATTTCAACTATTTAAATGAAAACAATACAATCGAGATAAATCTCAAGTTTTTAAGTTTAAAATTTAGTTTAATTTCTTCTAAGGACTTTTAATACCATAAACATTATCAAATAAGCTACAGTAACAGAGGGTGTCCAGGGACCTGGAAAACGGGGAAATATCATGGAATTTGCTTGGTTGGGGAAAGTCATGGAATTTAATAAAATTTCTAGAATGTTTACTTATTCACTTAAGAAATATGCAAATTAATTATTTACAATAGTCAAAATAAGAATTTTCTTCTAGTAACTACACACAAAAAATGTCTTTTAACACGGTTGACCTTGTTGAGCATATTAATCTCCCATTTCGGTGGCCACATGGTCTAACGTGCAGTAGACTAGACTGCCGATGACTGAGAGATCGAGGTTCGAATCTCGGTCAGGTGTACTGATGGTGGTTTTTTCACTTTCCACGCAAATGCGGGTACACTTCCCATAAATATAACTTTCATAATATCTAAAACCATTAGGGTAATTAGTACGTAAGCGTATAAATCAAACGGGTAGTAAGATGCGATGCTAAAAAAAAAATCTTTGTTTTCAAAGTCAATATGTGATTTTCAAGTTGTATTTTTACCCCCTCCATTGCGTGCCAAAGTTGAGTTACGGCTGGCTGGAACATTGTATATCCTACTTGTTATCAAGCTACATTTTAATCTGTACAAATAAAATAACATTTTTATTTTTTTACAGAAAGCCAAATTACAAAGAAGGCAGCAGAAAAAATGAAAATGTTCTTCAAGGTTACACAGTATATAACCTTATCTCCACTTCAATAACACTAAACAAATCTTAACTTGCTAAAAAGCAGTTCATTAATTTACTGCAGAAATGGCTTTGACTATAAAAATATAAGCATGTGTATTGATTCAAAATACATTTTTAAACAAATTTATTGCAAGTAACCTATTATTTCTTGTATACATATATTTTATTGTAGTTATTAAAGGTGTGTGAGTACCCTAAAATTTAAGTTTGAGTCTGGTTTTAGCAGCTGCTTGAAATCGACTCAATTTTTACAAAATTCCAAAAAAAGTTTAAGGGCTCAGAATTTTTCTATCTTTTCCTCGAAAATTCCCAGTTTAATTGATTTTATTCAATTTTAAGATGCAATGTCATAGAAAATAAGAGTCCCTCAATATTTCCTTCTGTCTAATTAAAACAAAAAAATTGTAATTATATTAAATGTATTTAAAATTCGAATTTGTGTATTTAATAATTTTTTCATAAAATTGTAAATTAAAAAAAAGTCTCTACTTATTTATGGTTTAGTCATGGAACTAATACAGAAATTCAACTTGAAATATTTCTTGCACAAATATTGCTTTATACGACACAAACTCGAGAAAAACTTGTTTTCATTTAAACTCGACTCGGAAGTGTAAAATGCCCCCTTGCACACCCTTAGTAATTATCATAATATATTAATTGAGTTCATAAAAATGTTTGCATAATACAAGGCTCAAAAAACACTAAGCATGTAACTAAATAATGAAATACCAAATCAAGATATGAAACTGCATTCATACTAGTATTGTATTGTAAAAAAATTATATAAAATCAGTTACGACAGGATATAAAGTTGTTAAACTAATTTAGCTTGCTCAGCAAGTGATTGCCTACTTAACATGTGAGGTGTGCAGAACTTAAAATATGTTTTTCAGATCATATTGATATGAAAAAGTTTAATAAAACTGCAAGTATATTCTTTCCTTAAGAACGGATAAAAACAATCAAAACTTTTACATAATATGATAGTATTTTAATACCTTCAACGAGTTTGTTCATTTTCTTAAATATTTTGGTACAATATTTAAAAGAAAGTGTCAAGAAAAAAAATTAAACAAATTAAATGTAATGGTGGCTTTATAAATGTTTACAAATTACAACAAATTTAGCTTGGCAATTTATTTCTCATTTGTATGGTACCAGCTTAATGGAAGTGATCTGAATGAAAATATTTTTAAAAAAATGATTCAATTATTAAACTCAATAAGAAGAGGAAACCTTTTCTTTTAGTTGATTTTGTTTCAATGACAAAAAGAGTTCTCATTCTCAACACATTGAAAATAAGCGCGTTTTAAGTGTTTTAGATGTCTCCATCTTTTATTAAACTTAACAACTAATGTTTATATCATAAGGAGTTTGTAGACACTAAATCTAAAAAAAATGGGTTTAATGTGAACTAGTTACATATAATAAGTGTGCTATATTTTTCATATAATAGTAACATGCTTTTGTAACAACTACAATTTACTATATTGGGTTTATTGATGTCCGAAATCCAGTCTTGCATTTATTTACCATTAATATGATTGGGGGGGGGGGGGGAGGAGTATTAATGGTCGTATAATTATCAGGAGCAGCTTGTGGATTGTTGCCAAGGCAAGAAAAGCCTAGCAAGACTTTACCAGTAAATTGTTTTTTCCCATTCAGTATCTAACCCAGAGAGATCAGGAAAGTGGAGGCCATGGAGATGAATTTTGTGAGGAATGTTGTTAGCTGTCACGAGGAGAAAAAGATTTGGAATGAAGTTATCCGGGAAAGAATGGGGGTAGAGGGAGTACATGAGATAGTAGAGGAAGCCAGACTGAGATGGTATGAGCATGTAATGAGGATGTTGGAGTACATGAGATAGTAGAGGAAGCAAGGCTGAGATGGTATGGGCATGTAATGAGGATGTTGGAGTACATGAGATAGTAGAGGAAGCAAGGCTGAGATGGTATGGGCATGTAATGAGGATGTTGGAGTACATGAGATAGTAGAGGAAGCAAGACTGAGATGGTATGGTCATGTAATGAGGATGTTGGAGTACATGAGATAGTAGAGGAAGCAAGGCTGAGATGGTATGGGCATGTAATGAGGATGTTGGAGTACATGAGATAGTAGAGGAAGCAAGGCTGAGATGGTATGGGCATGTAATGAGGATGTTGGAGTACATGAGATAGTAGAGGAAGCAAGGCTGAGATGGTATGGGCATGTAATGAGGATGTTGGAGTACATGAGATAGTAGAGGAAGCCAGACTGAGATGGTATGAGCATGTAATGAGGATGTTGGAGTACATGAGATAGTAGAGGAAGCAAGGCTGAGATGGTATGGGCATGTAATGAGGATGTTGGAGTACATGAGATAGTAGAGGAAGCAAGACTGAGGCGGTATGGGCATGTAATGAGGATGTTGGAGTACATGAGATAGTAGAGGAAGCAAGACTGAGATGGTATAGGCATGTAATGAGGATGGAAAAGGAGATAATACCAAAGAGAATGATGGAGATAAATAATTTAGATAAAAGATTGCAAAGGAGGTCAAGCAAGAGATGGGAAGATTAGATAACAAGTGTGCAAATGAGAGGAGATGAATGGACAAGAGTAAGGGAGGAAGAATGGTGAAAAGACAGGAAGATTGAAACATTTTACTAAACTGACCAGGCCACGCGCTGGAAATAGTTGATGATGATAGTGATGAGAATTATGTTTACAGATCATATTTGTTGGAATAAAATAAAGTGAAATGAAAACATAGAAATTGGTGGTCTATTTAGGTTTAATGTTGCATAAATACCAATTCTTCTGAATTGTTTTAAGAAACTGTGATCTAATGTGAACGAGAATGGCATTTATTTAATAATCATAGATTTCAAATTCATCACAAGTTGATCCTTTCAAATTTTATACTTTCACTTAAATGGTGACTTGCTTATTAATTTACGATTAATTTTATGGTCTCAATTATAACTTGTGTGTAAAGTGAAAAAGCACATCAGAACAATACTTGTTTAAGTTAGTCATTGTCTTAAAAATATTTGCATATGTATATAATAATATAATTATTATAATCTAATATTTTTTACTTAACTGCTAAAGAAAAGCAATAGAATTTTGGATTCTAATCAGCTAACTGTATAGTATGGACATAGGCCTACTAGCTTGACTGCCAATTAAAGAGCTAACAGAATTATGGTATTTTTTATAACTCTCTGTACTCGCATGATATGCATCGAAACTATGTACATTCATTTTATGTATATAATTATTACTATTGTATATAAATGTATAGATTTAATTTATATAGTATTATATCACTGTACTTTCTAACCAGACTATTTATTGATTAAAATGATTTATAAAAGAAAGTTGTGTGTTTAAATTTTAGTTTTTAGCAAGGCCTTTCTTTTATAAAGAGAAATTTTGTATGAAAAATCAATATTTTTTGAGTTATTTTGAATTTTTTTGAAGGGTCTAGCAATTATGTAGTCTTGAATTACAGGAAACACCATTTAAATCTACAATTTTATCTGATCAGGTCTTGTGAACTTTTTATCTACGTTAATTCCATTCCTTCCTCTTACCATATATGTTGATTACACAAGACCAAGGGACAGTTAAAGTTTTTATCAGATTGTAGCAATTAAACTCTCTTTAGGTAGGTAATTCCGGGGCCTCTCTTTTTTCCTGTAAAGGTTCAAATAGACTAATACTCGTCAGCGGAAGTGGAGAAGTGTCATCAGAAGATAAACAAGGGGAAAATGGCTGTATTAAATTAAACATTGAAAGGCTGATAGAAAGTCCAGTCTGTGCTTATACTATCTTCTGCTGAAGAAAGGGAAATATGAACCTCGAAAATAACATAATTATGTGTTTTGTTGTGTTATAATTGTGAACTTTGAGCCCTAGAGTTTTCTACTAAGTGTGTAACCCTTGCCCTTATATCCTTCTTTCAATGTTTTACTAAATTCAGAAGATTTCTTCCAAATATAATACAATTACCTCATAAAGTGAAAAGAGGTTTTCCTTACAGAGAGAATATAAAACAATAAATTACACAGGATGAACTACATGTGCCTCTTCTATTTCGAACATCGGTGTATAAATGTGATACCGGTAGTATACTTAGTATGCTTAAGAGTGACAACTTAGGATGCAACCCGCTTCACAAAATAGTTTTTAACTCACCAAGCAGATTAGGCGACGATGTTAACAGGTCATGGGTTGAAGACAAAACGCCTCCGTTAACAACCAATACTTTGTATCAAGTGAATTGCTGAAATAATAACTCCTTTGGGTTACACCACCCTGAAACTTCAGTATTCAAAATAGTTCACTTGCAATAGGCGGTTACTATAGTTAATTTCGTATTTCTATTAATACATCAAATTATAAGTTCTTCAGTTGTCGCTTCAGGCAGATGGTATCACGGCAATAAAACATTATTAATATACTTTGGTTAATATTGACAGCTACAACAAAATATTATTAAAGGTATAAAGCTCTACCGTTGTACACAGTATTCAATTTTAGTGTGACAAGGGTATTTAATTTCATCACAGTAATACAGGTAAGGAATTGTGGATGGTCAAAGGTCTATGGATTGGTCCTAGGTGCGGCTGCATAAAATAAGGTTCTATTTGTCTAAAAAGCTTAGATTTACCTTCACATCCTGAGCACAAACTAGAGCTCTATATTTTTATTTTCTGTGCGCCGCGCCAAAACTATCCATCCAGGATATCCGCATATTCACACCAATGGGATAGGGATGGGAAAGGTAGAGTTTAGAAGATATGTAAACAAATTTGTGGGAAGAGAACCAGCCTAATTAAACTTGAACGGGACTCAAACCTTTGTCACCCCTATTATCGGTAGCTCTTTATGTTTGCAAGGGTGATAATTTGATGAATGCGACCGATCATTGCCGCAGGTCCTGGTGCTATAGTTGAGCTCACCTCTTCAGGTGTCTTTTTTTTTAAACTATATTTAAATATAGTAGACCTATTTGGTAAATGTTTTTAGATTAGATAAGTTTTTTCTAATTTGCTGAATGCTTATTTAATAATACGCTAAGAAAATGAACAGGAAGTTAAAAAACTAAATGTCAAGCTCGCCTATTTTTGTATTCTGGTAATTAGGTCAGGGTTCGAATCCCAGACGAAAATTCCACCCTCCCTCCACGCAAATTGGTGTTCAATTCCTCTAAATTACACCTTTCTCAATTTAGCGTGTGTTTATACCTGACAGCTACTTAAGGCTTACTAAAGCAAAGTGTAATTGAATGTGGCTGAGCCCAGATGAATGTTTGAAAGATGAGCTGCAAAATAAATAAGTTAGAGACTAAACTTATAAAACAATAAAATGCCTTAAGTCATTCTGATCAACTATTTTATTCATCACATAAGCTCAGCTGTAACAGCTTTTGAAAAGTTGCTCTGATGGCAGGCAGACAGAACTTTCAATGTTGTGAACAAATTGTTTTGAACAATTCAACGTGATCCAGCAAACGGAAATGAGCAGTTCATTTATCTCGAACAATCGTTCGTGAACTACATATTAATCTAGTTCAATTTGAGCTAGTTCACATCAAGGTTGGCTTGTTGAGAGAATAACAAAATCATAAAAAAGGAGAAAATTACATTGATTTAATTAATTTACACGGTAATTAATTATATTAAAATTTACACCATCTACATACATTACATAACGTAATCGACGTGACAAATATAATATTATGAACAGTTCCATTTGAGTGAGTAGTTCGCGAACTACATATCTCAAATTTATAGTTTTATTATAATTTTAAAAGTGTTTTAAATACGGCAAATAATGTAATAATTGTGTTAGTGATGCTGAAAAAGATTTTGCTTTTTTTCCATGCACTGTGTTTTACAACCCGTCCAGGCTTTACGCATAATATGTGATATTTACAATAAAGTGTCAAGTTTGAGGAAGGTTAAATTTAGAGGATGTGTACCAGCATTTGCATGGAGGGAAAGGGAAAAACATTTTTTTAAACACCCTAAGGGATTTAAGCTCCGATCTCCCCATCATCAACAGTCTAGTCTATTGCGAAAGTGACACCTTACTTTGGACCAAGCGGCCACCAAAGCGGGTCTTTTGTTATCAGTATCTTTTAAATTCGAAAATGTATAAAACCAAATATATCAAAATATGACATCATTCTGCATTTTTATTAATTTACCATAATTATTATTCACATTATCCTTTTCAGTGGCCAAATGATCTAAGGCGTCAGCTCTGCAATAGAGTCAACTACCTGATACAGGGAGGGATATCATGGTTCGAAACCCGGTCGGCAGTAATTACGGAGGTTTTTCGTAAATAGTTTTCCATTCTACATCCCCGCAAATGCGTGTGCAATTTCTCTAAATCAAACCTTGCTAGTCATCCCTGACTTATTAGTGTAATTATTAGTATTATACCGGTTTTACCTGAAAAGGTATTCAGATGCAGTGCTAAAAAAAACTTCAAAACTAAAATTTATCATCTAAACGCCATATTATGTCAAAAGTTAATATTATCGCTAAGCGTATATAATAGTATTGCTTTTAAAATACTAGAAAATAGCCTTATTATAAAAAGATACATTCTTTGTGCAATACCTCTTGTAGTGTTTTAGTTTCCTAATACATCTTACAGACTTATTCTGTTTCTGAGACAGAATTTATACACTAACCTACAGAGTCCTCTATGATATAATGTGTATACTATTTTGACTAAATAGTACATAACTTGTTGACAGATGGCTCTGTCGGTCGTGATTATAAGTTGTCGTAAGAGACATACAGAGCCATCTATGAGAAACTATATGGACTATGACCAAATAGTACACAACTAATTTGATAGATGGGTCTGTCAGTCATATTTTGTAAGCTGTCCTCGGAAACTGGACAAATCTGTTCAGAAGTACCAGGAGAATATAGCACACCAGGAGGTTGTTTACATTTTAAATTAATTCAACAAAGTAAAATATTAGATGAAATCCCTTATCAAGTATGAGGAGAGAAGATACTTCAAGAGGTATAATTTTTAATTATGGACATCAAAATATCACCAATAATGTTAGTTTTTTTTTAGTCTCGTGACTTACCACCCATTCGCATTAGACTTTTATAAACTTTTTTTTATCACTACGTCTTACTACCCATTCGTGTTATACGTGCATGTACTTTAATAAGGATTGTGTCTTACTACCCATTCGCATGATACGGTTATATAATGATATTTATATTATTCTTTTGCACCGAGTCTTACTACTTGTTCAGGCTATACGCATAATATTGTACTAATTACGCTATTGAGTTAGGGATGAGAACTTAGAAGAAGTGTACTTGCATTTGCGTCGAGGAAGGATGGAAAACCATTTTAGAAAAAACCCTTTCAGCACACCCGACCGGCAATCGAACACCAAACTCCCTATAATCGGAAGTCTAGTCTAACATAAGAGGAATGCCTTAGACCAGTGGTTCTCAAAGTGGGGTCCGCGAGATCTTATCATTAAACCAACATTAAGGGATCCACGATTCAGCTGTTCCCTGATTAAGAGGGTCTACGTGACTAAGAAGTTTGAGAACCATTGCCTTAGACCATCTGGTCAATTACGCTAGTGGGTTAGGGATGAGGAAAGTTGAATTTAAAGGAAGAGTACTCTAATTTGCGTTGCTAGAGAATGGAAAACCATCTTGGGGAAACCAATTTCAATACACTTGACCGGAATCTAACCAATATCTCCCAACTATCAGAAGTCTAGTTTATTGTGAGAGTAGCGCCATATTCCAAACGGCCACAGAAGCGGGTAATTTACAAATTAAAGGAAATGTTATTTAATAAAAGTGTATTCGAGAATTCAGAGAGGATTTGTGTATGCTAAATTTTGTGGCTACAAATATTATATTTTTCCCCGTATATGTTTACGAATGATTAAATGACAATTAAAAAATTGTAGACTTTTTGATTATTTGCTACAACTTGTTTACATAAATTATACCTACAGAAGAAATGTACGTGATGAACAAAAATTTAATTAAAAAAATAATAATTTAGCCCATTTTATCGCAATTATGATTTTTGTTCCACATATATTTACAAAAGGAATGGACCTGTCGTAAGACAGAACGCCTAATAATAATTACTTTTAGGCTATGTATGGCAACAATATATCGATATACAATTATTAAAATAAATATATCGATGTTTTAGTATTCGATATATCGATCAATCTATCGATATATATTTCACTTATCGCAAACAAAAATAGATTAAACATTTTTTTTATTTATTTTTATTAAGTGAATCTATTTCTTCCTAATTTAACTAAACTCTTCTGGTGTTTTCAACAGCTAAATAAATCATTAAAAAGTGAAAAGCTGCAAAGAATAGCGTTAAAGAACCGCAGCCATAATAATAACGCCGTTATTGTTCGCCCAGACCAATGCAATTAAATATCAGAAACATTCGATGTATTGATATCCTGTAATTTGATCGATACATCGTAGCTTTCGATTGCACTTGATCAAATGATAAATACTTCGATATGTTGGAGAAAAAAACTTTCCCTAAGCGGAATAGATGCGTTGAAAGTTGGGAACAATTAAAAAATATACATTTCACTGAAATGAGCATTCATTTATCCATTTTAATAGTTTACCTGAGGTAAAATTCAACACTATTAGTTTGTAAGCTCACATCTCTATATTCAAACATGAATTCAAATACAGAAATGCTGCAATTTAATAAATCCAATTAACGAAGCTGAACCTATCCACACAACCGATTATTCTATTGAGTTTAGGTCATTAATCTCTATAATATAACTAGATGGACATCTGTGGCTAAATTTTCGAGCCGTCGTCTGCAAGCCATTGTGTAAGAGAGAAGAAAACTTTCGGGTATCTCTTTCTCTCTTACACCCATACAAGGCAATGTGGCATTTTGACACCGTTTATTAATTTGATTGAATATATGAGATATATCAATGTGTAAGTAGTTAAATTAAATAAATATGTTAGTAAAAGCTTTGAAGACCATATCAAAGTTCGAAACTGGTTAGTTTTTTCTTTAAATAAGTTGATGTAGCCTAATATATACGATGATTTTTGAAGGACGCTCGCTTGTAAGGCTTTATCTCGTACCAGAATCCTACTCTATGGTAGTGTTTAGTTAGGATAAAAGACCTTCCAGAAGGTAATTTCTACTTCCGTTCATTTAGAACCAAAATATCATATATATATATGATAGTATTCTGGTACGAAATAAAGCCTTACAGATTGGGATCATTACTGAAATCAGGGTTTAGTAGATACTGTACTTCCTACAAGCCTATAACCTAATTTATAATTTGAACGTAAGAATTCTACACAAAGAATGTCATTCAAACAAATGTAATACAGTTTTTAGCTAACTTGTTTCATTATAGTTATCGAACTTTCAACATAATATGGTTTCTGAAAGATATGAGCCAACTTTCTAAAAAAAAGCTATTATAATAATACTTTCCACAAGCCTAAAAACTAAGTGATAGTTTGAATGTATGACAACTATACAAAGTTTGTCATTCAAACAAATTTAATAAAGTTTTATAATACCTTATTCATTTTATTTATTGAACTTTCAATATAATATGGTTTCTGAAACTAATATACAAGCTAATAACTAACTTTAAATGTATGTGTAGTCGTGGCAGACTGTAAACAACATTGATGATAACTACATATTTAAATATGATAAGGTTGTGATTCGTATTTGTACATTATTAGCTGTAAAACTGAATTGTTATCCTTGAATGTAAATGTTTCTTCAGGAAAGTGTGGTATAATACTTCCATATTTTCAAACAATAGCACTTTTATTCATCAGAGACATGTTTTCGCATAAGGACATTGAAAGAAACAGTTAAATCTTTCCCCCCATCAGTGTAGCAGACGATAAACTTGAACGTCACGCTTTTGTCCTTGGCAATATATATGTATATGTCCATCCAGTTATATTGTAGAGATCAATGGCTTAGGTAGCGCGCAAAGTTCCAACCTACTAATATAGTAGCCAAATAAATAATTAATTCTATGAAACGTAAAACGAAAGCAACGAACAAATAAAACATTAAAGAAATATTAAAATAATTTATTTAATAAATGTATAGTTAAAATACAATTTTATTTCAAATTAGACTAAATTTTAAGGCATTCCAGATGTCATAGATTTTAAATAGAGCTGGAAAATGAGTAGTATATTCAATTTTAAGCGCCCAAACCAGAGATTCCAAACCAAAATATACGCCAAAACTACAAAACATAGCTTTTATAAATAGAGGCTTCCTTTCTTTATCAAACCGTTTATGTGTGCATGCCTCTAGTCCTTACATATTGTGTACACACGGATTTTTTTGAACAGAACAGTTGGGTTTAAGTTTAAGATGTCCCAGCGTAAACACCAGAATTTGTGTCAAAACCACAAAGTAGAACTTTTGTGCATGTCCTTAGACTCTAAATATCGTTTGCACACCAGCCTAATTGAACTGATGACACACAGAACATTCAAATTAGGATTACTTTTAAGGTGCTCCAGTGTAAAAATTACGAATTGGTGGTTTTATAGATGTAGGCGTCATCTGACTAACCATGTAACCTAGAGTCTAGATATTTTTTCACTCCGGCTTAATCGAGCTGATGATATGGATTTTTGAACAAAACATTCAAATTAATGTAAATGTGGCTGTTTTTCACGCGCCGTAATCTAGCCAGTTGGTATAGCTAAACGGTCAAAGTTTAGTTCAAACTCAAGGTTTCCATAATCAGCTGTTCTTCCCGGTCAATTATTTTTCAACTTCGAGCTTCTGCCACATATCGGAAACTGTGAAAACATAGTCTAGACGTAGCTGTTCACAAGTCAATTGATTTTGTTTAGTTTTTATCTTCTTCTCGCCAACTCCAAAAGTTAGAGGGGGGAGGAAAATTGGCTCGAAAGAAGCCACGTTGCAGTGGGGGGGTCAGCGTCACCACCTGGACAAAGGTGGACATGTTGTGAACGTCTGCCGGAAATAATCTTATAAAAATGTATCCGTGTCACTATTGAAAAGAGGTCGATGTGATGATGTTTAGGTTTCAAGAAACAAATCGTGCCATAAGTATCAGAAGTCCTCGCGTACAGGAAGATCTCACCATAAGGAATTCTGAGACTTCCCAAAGTGGAAGCTCTGGGACATCATTTCTGTTACTGACAGTAGCTTCAGCTCTATCTAAGTGAACGCCACGTGCTTTTTACTTTAACCCACTACTGGACTCCTGATGTGGTTTAAGATGGTGAGTACTATTTTCACTTTCCCTTCTAAATATTAAGATTTAGAACAGTACTTGGTAAAGCCTAGGTGGTGTCCCCTTGAGACAGCCATGAGAGGGAGTGAAAGGTAACCCATGACTTCCGTGTCACAGAGGTAGGGCGTGTGGTAGCAACGGTGCAAGCCTCCCCTTTTCTCTTTCCTGGCAGGCGGACACACGTTTATGGTTCTTTAGGCTTAATCGAGCAATGACAATGATTTTGCAACAGAATAAACAAGTTAGGGGCACACCTATGTGGTTAGATAGAGAAACATATGTAGGATCTCGAGACATATGGTTCAATGCACACATTTTGTCATTTATTTCAATAGGGCACCTTTGATTTTGGTCGATCTATGATCCTTTTCTGGATTATCTTTTTCAGCTAGTTTCTTTTCGTTTTCATGTTGGCTATAAACGGGAAGATAGTTGTTGATGTGGAAAAGTTAAGCCCAGTACCTAAAAACTAAATGGCTTCAACAGAAAATAAGTAATGTCTTGTCAAATTCAGCTATTTGCAGATTTTGTGGATGTTGATATCGTAAAAAGATACTTGTTCCCATCGGACCGTAACTCAGGTGGTAAGTTATTTTGTTACTATTTGCATGATTTTTTTAACCTTCAGAACAATTTTGATCTGAGCCCTATTTTATGCAATCTGCTTTCCTAGAGTATAAAGGGGGCTAATATCTACTATAGTTGTTGACAAATATGAAAACATGAAAAAAATGCTTTAATGGATTTTATCAATTTAAAACAAAGAAGGGTTTATTAGGGCAATGGATAACGTGTACATTAAACATATGGCGTAGTGTCTTGAATGGTATAAGATTTGTCATCTAGATACAAATAATTATTTAATGTCAAGGTATATTATATACACTATACTATCTAACTAATATACATAAGCAACTCAACATTATTAGAGCACAAACATTACTATAACTGAGAGAAAACAAGGGCTGTATCCGAATAGTCTACTTCACGCGCCGTCGACCCTTGACGCTCACTTGATAGTTGCATTGGCAATCACGTGATCAAGTGTAGAACTGTCCGAATAGTCACTAAGTGTTCCGATGCACCCTGCACAAGCCCTTGAGACCGAGGGTGACGGCAAGTTACCCTTGACACACCGTCGATACGTAGTATGACTGGCAACTGTTTAATTTTTCGTCTGCTAGAGTAATGTGATCTGTGATCTGTTATCTGTGATAAAGTATTTTAACTATACCGGTACTGCTTTTGTAGTAGTGTTTTTGTGTTGTGTTGGAAATGTCTAGTGAAAAGAAGTGGGAATGGATATTAAAATGTTGTATTCGTTTTCATTCCCTGCTGATAGATGAAATTTTAAATAGTTTATAAGATCACTGGTAGAAAGCAGCACTGCAGACTCAGGGGCGTGTAAAGGGTAGTTTGCCGTTCGAAAAGTCTGTTGCAATTTTCGATCTCAAGTGTGTGTAAAGTGTAAATTTATCAAGTCTGCATCAAGTCAAGTGTACTTGACTATTCGGATAAAGCCAAGGTCAAATGTAACACATGCTAACATTAACTTTTTTTTTTGGTGTATCTACTGTCCACCGCTATATAATATACTACCCATACTCGATATTTTGGAAAAACTACCCCAAGTAGGCCCTATATCCAACCGAGATTCGAAACTTGATTTTCTTGTTATTTGCAGTCTATTCTATTGAAAGTGTAGCACCTTAGACTATGCAGCCACATAAGCGGGTAAATCCTTATTATAAAATCTCCATTCATAGATCTGTTCAAGGAGATTAATTTGTAATTCTTATGCCCCGGTATTTAATTTAAACTTAATAAATGAATACTTTAAAATATAAACTTAACTTTCAACCATATTCTAATCGCTTAGGAAAATGTTTTTATCGTATTTTGATTGTTTAGTGGACAGGGTTGGTGATGCATGGGATTGGCCTGAAGAAGATTCAAGTACCAAACAGAATGGGAAAGATAAATGGCTTCATGAGTGCAAAATATCATTGTCTTCAACTGGGGAGGTGCTTGTTCTAACCCGCAAAGATGTCATGGTTATTTTAACAGGTATGTCTGAATAGCGTACTTACTATATTTCTTAGTTACGATGACGTCAGTCACATGTAGGGATTGTTGGAAGGAGTTTTAAACACTATCCACATATCTTATACTTATTATTTATGGGCAGAGCTATGGAGCCGGGACGCCAATTGACTCCTTCATAAATGACTAATTTATAGCAATTGGTAATTTAGCAAATTTACTGCCGTAAAATGCTCCAATACAGACTAGCTACTTCATGGGAAGCTTCTTTGACACTATGGATTTATATTTTAATAAGTTTGTCAAACAAAATTACAAATATTGGTCCTATAAAATAAAAAATATATACATAAAGTTAAAATTATATATTTACCATACCACGTATTGTTATTTTTGGTTATGTTCATAATAGTAGTAAGGATTAGATATTATTATTAGCACTGCATGTTACTACCTGTTTGGGCTATACACACAAGGAGTAGATATAAATCAAGTTTAGAAATATTGGATTACAGTAATTCAATCTTTCTTAACTTTTATATATATATATATATTGTTATAATTTAATAAGTTATTATTATTAAGTCGGATTCTATACATTTTTACCGACGCTGGCTCCACCAAAAATGGCTCCACCAAAAATTTCATATGACTTGACTTCTCAGCCCTGCTTATAGGTGTACCACTGTATTAAAATAAAATATAAGGTTATTTGGTCTTAAAACTTTCTCTCTATATATCATTTGGGTTATATTTAGTTCTTATTTGTAAACTTTAAATTTTTTAAAATAATGTTTGGTTGAAATTACATCTGCTGACATTTCATTTTAAGACGGTCCTTGTTTAAGCAGAAAACAAACATAACATTTCTTGAGAGTGTGCTTACAAATGCACGTATGACAAAAGGGTGCAAGGTACACTTCCTCTAAACTCAACCTTCCTCATCCCTAACTCATTATCATAATTAGTAAGCTACATAAGCGTATCACTCAAACAAGTAGTAAGATGCGGGAATAAATTAAAAATCCTTTGAAACCGAAATATATGCCAAAAATACATTGTAGTTAAGCACCACTAAAATTAACAAGTTTTTCAACCTGTGTGTAAATCTTCAAGTAACAAATTAACTGTCAAAGTTGATGACTCAGAGTAACTGTTCTAACTTGTGTGTATTGTGCAGCTAAATGGGATTCTCAGTCTGAAAGTGAAGCCAACACAAAGTTCCACATCAGTTGGCATGGCAAGCCTTGCAAGGAACGAGGGTGAGTTACTCATTTGTATTGGTTTGATAAACCTGAAGATTGTTTTGGTGCAAAAATAATTGTACCTGTACTGTAAGGTTTTAAATGTAGATTTTATTTAATGCTTTATTTACACATGAGGTTGAGTCTTATTATTTCTCATATCTGAATCTGAATTTTACTTGGAATTTTAAATCTAAATTCTAAACTTTAAAAAGGTACAATTTTAGGTTTAAAGTGAAACTACTAAAAACATTTTTTTAAAGGTTTTGGTGCCCATGACGATTGTAATTTCGCTTATATATAAGTAGACTAATAAACAACAAAGTTTTTTCAGTGTAAATTAATTATTTCCAAACAATTTTGTGGTTATTTATTTTATTTTCTCAACTACTCAAGTCCCTATATTCTTCTTTTTTTTCTCTCTTGCATGAAGTTGTGGTTTTAAGTGAACATTTCAGATTTGTAATTGTGATAACATTTTGAGAAGTTTTTGAATCTTTCGTCTCTCTAATACCCCGAGGGATTTGAAGGCCCCATCTCTACTAATATATATTGGCTTCTCACACTCGACACACCCATGTAACCTCTCTACAATCTCTCGTCTGGGGATCTTTTTACTCAACAGTGGTTTTCCCACTTCATAGGTGGATCATGCTAATTATTTTACCTAAATATTAATTATTCTCACTACCTGCTTCAGTGGCTGTATGGTCTAAGGTGCTAGTACTCTCGCAATATACTAGACTTCCAAAGATGGCAGGATCACGGTTTGATCCCTGTCGGGTGTACTGAGGGTGGTATCTCCTAAGTAGTTTTCCATCCTCCCTCCACACAAATGCAGGTACACTTCCTCTTAATTCAGCCTCCCAAACCCTTAACAAATTAGATTAAATAGGCATACAACCCGAATGGGTAGTAGTAAGACGTACTAAAAGAAAATATATTCTCATTGAGATACCTTAAGTGTTAGTGTATTGTTTGCACTTAGCCAGGAGAGGGGAAAAAACACTTTGGGAAAAATCACCTCATTGCACCTAACTGGGATTTGAACTGCGACCTTGTCTCACCATTGCAAACCAGAAAGTCAAGACTGATGCCTTTATTTGCATACCTGTCAATTGCTTGGGGGGGGGGGGGGGGGGGGTTATGTTTACAAAAATTTAATTTTTGAATATTAGTAATAAAATAGATACTAAAGTTTAATTATTTTGTTATTTCTATGTAAGATTTGCACTTATCAGTCAAGTCATTTTAAACAAAAATTACTTTTCGTTAGACTTTGAAATGATTTCAAATATTCATGCATCGACTACTAAACCCACATTTTGTGACACTGTGCCCTGTAGTGAGCATATCACCTCGGTGCTGTGTGTGCCGCTCATCTCACAGAAGCGAAGCTCGCACTGTGGACCAGATTGGACGTGCATCATAGTGGGCTTCTCGTCGGGACGTATTCACTTCTACACAGAGGTATTTATTATTTTAGATCTGAATACCTTGTCCAGGCCAAATAGAACCTTCAGAGAGAAAAGTGTAACACAGTTGCTCCTTCCTCTCTCTCTCTCTCCCCCTACCTCCCCCCCTACTTCCCCCCTACCTGCCTCCTTCCTTCTCCTCCCCACTACCCCCACTCTTCCTACTCTTATGTGAGTGAGCGTTTCCACAGCAAAGGAAATTTGCATGATTACCGGTAATATTCCAAGTAACTCTCATTATGTCTGGAATGTTTCTTGACGTACGCATAGTCATAGTAGGTAACATTTAACACCCACATAGCATTTGTTAAATCTGCCCTCTCTTTTGGGTTCATCAACCACTTTTTGACTATACTTTGAGGGATGGTGCCCCAACACTAAAATGGACCACCACACCAATCTTCACAAAAACAGGGAAAGTCTGAAGCTACAAAATAAACTCATCATACTTATTCTGGTTTTGCAAAATTTTCAGCGAAACAACAATATAGACTTTTCTCCTCACATACACTATGAACAATCCACACTACATCGCTTTGCCCCACGCTCCACAACGGTGATCAGAGTGTTGTATTAGTGTGACTTGATGGGACTTGCTTTTTTATGCATTGCTCGCCAATACAAGAGCGAGAGCTTTTCCACTGAGAAACACAGGGAATACATACTCTTTTAAGGACCGTCTTGTGGCACTCATGCAAACCACAGTATAGTGAAGCTGAGGAGTGATAGTGAAAATATGTATTCACGCCCTCTGACAGTTCAGTGTTAAATTATCGCATATGCTGATGGAAAAACACTCATCGATACTGATATCTCACTACCAGGCACTACTATCCTTTTATCTTGTAAAATTGCCAAACTAACATAGTTGTTAAAACAGCTTCGATCATCTATTTAACTCAAATAACCTGTCACTGCGGGCAGACAAGCAGCCTGCTGATATCGGAGATGCTTCACGACGAGCCAGTGCTGAATCTCAAGTGTCAGTCATACGGCTTGCCCCGCCATTCTGCCGCACCGGAGCAGTTGGAGGAGCTGTATGTGCTTTATCCGTCGGCAGTGTGCGTGCTGCCAGGGTTTGGCCTCTTTCAGACACTCAGAGCTTGCCGCAACCAGCTGGCCAGGGGTATGTTTGATTACTAAATAGCATTGTCACATTTTTATAGAAAGGGCCTTCCTTATCTGACAGAAAAAGTTACTAGATATATTTTCACATATTCATATGTCACCTTATATCATCTGCCTTTGTCACTTTTGATAAATTTTATAAGAAGAATAACTCGTTTCATTGGCCGTGTGGTCTAAACAGCTACTATCGCAGTACACTAGACTGCCGATGATGGGAAGATAGAGGTTCGAATCTTGGTCGGGTGTACTAAGGGTGGTATTTCCTTAATCCTATTAGCATAACTAGTACATAAGCATATAACCCGAATGGGTACTAAAACGCAGTGCTAAAGATTAAAAAAAAATTAGAATACAGAAATTTTGTTTTGTTTTATAAAAATCCCTTTCTATGAAAAACAAGCTCTGTATTCACTTCAACAGACAACTTTTATGTCAAGTTTTTGTATTTATAAGCTACCGTACTGATATTTAATTTCATGAACTTTTTTCCTTTTATATATTTTAGTCTTTTAAATTTTAAGGTGTTTCCTTATCCTGCCTTTTGGACTTTTTTAAATTCTCATTTTACTTCATATTAACCCTTTTAGTGCTACACTTATTCCATAATTCGCGCGCGAAGAGTGCCAAAGGCCGGTTAGGTTTTGTGTGTGAAGAACGCCACATCTATTTCCTCATTTTTGTAAGGGTTTGCAAGAAAATTCACCAAACCTTTATTTATGAAGCTATTATTTTGATTTTTCTATCATTTTAATCTGTATGTACTGTTATTCAATAAAAATAGGTCAATACTATTTAAATAAAATTATTTAATTTCTAAATTTAAAATTTAATTTTAAGTTTTTAAAAATTTATAATTCTTTTCAAAACTAATGTCAATTAACATATTTAAAAAAAATATTATGGATACATTTCATTATTATTTTGTTGTAGTGCATTTAGTTTTATACAAGAAAATAAAGTTTTGAATATATATTATTATAAATAGGAATTACAGGAACTTTTATTTGATATCCTACATTAGATATTTTTGGGGCATTATTACTTACTTCCAGCAATATATTTGGAAGAATGTATAGGAAATGTGGATAGAAAAACAACACACTATGGCTTTTACAATTAAAATAAGAACACACTTTACATTGCTGCTATTGGACAAAGAGGTAATGGTTGCCTCTTAACCCTTTTGCTGTGTAAAATCCCTTACTTTGACATCACTTTGTAACCCCCCCACTCTGTCATCACGTTGTAACACTTCTGACAGAACTGGGTAAGGTTACTAGTTTTGTCTGGGTGCCCGGTAGCCAACCCTTCTACGCGCTACCGGGCACCGTAGGGACTTACATGGTCAGGATGGACCCCGAGCGGTAGGGGTTGCAATGGATGGTCGTGGGGAGTGAGACTCGCAAGTAGTCCAAGAAATTATATTTATTAAGATAGTAAGAGACTAAACTACTACATGGGAATCTATTAAATATCCCGTGACGAGGGAGCCGGCGCGATAACAGTCTCGCAACCCTCCTGCAGACCCGCGATCGACCCTCCGTGGGGTGAACTCCACAGATCACATTAATATTGTCACTACTCAGTCGTACACGCGACCGACACACATGCACACCGCATGGCGTCCAACATTCAACAACCTTTTTTGGTTCTCACACAACTCGCTGATCTCGATATTTCACCCGCCAGGAAGGTCCATCGGTCACTTCTCTCACTCGTCAACAGGATGCAAGCTATATGAGCTATTTGCTATTCTCAACAGGATGGTAACCCAACACTCTTGACTTCCAAGGAAATGTACAAGTTCAGGTTAACATCCTGCCAGAACAACCTTAAAATAATTATGCTGTTACATTACACCCCCCTCCGAAAAATAAGTGGAACATTTATGAGACACTTATTTGTCTTAGGTGGTTACTACCCTTAACACTAGTTACTAGATAAGTCTGGCAAGGTAACAACAATAGATTGTGCCTGCGTAGGTATTGGGGTTACAATGCTAGGAGCAGGCATACTAAAACATTTAACCAATGACCCTTTAAAATTAAAGACTATTACAGCTACAATAACAAGCAATACCAAAGGTGTTATAGTTGAGCCTAAAATTATAGACAAGGACCTAGGGTTTCCATTGAAACTATGGGCCCTAATTTTGTCTACTACTTGATTAAAGTCCACTGGATTAATCGATTGTTTGACAAAGGCATCAATCTCGTTTATTAGTTCACTAGAAAAAGTAACGTTTTTAGAAATATTTAAATTTGATTCAAAATTTAAGTTCCCTAGATCTGGAATATATATTAGGGGCAATTTATTATGAAAATACAATGTACCATGAACTGAAGCTAATACCTTGAAATCTCTACTAATCATGTCACAGTTACTAGCATTTAATATGACATAAACCCTCGGAGTTAAAAGTTCACTACTTAACTTCTTGTTAGAACTATTTTCTATGGATTGTATTAGATTAATAAGATCTAATCTAACATTTTACATACATTCACTTACCCTAAGCAATACATTGTTTAAATCAATGTGAGAGTTAATTACGTGTATAGACCTTAATAGTCCATCTACACTCTTGCTGAGCTCACTATAAATGACATTGAAATGAGAGAGATATTCCTTAGCAAGCTGTTGGATGAATTTTGAATTGTTTGTAACTCTATATTCTAAGTTTTTCATTACTAAAATATGCCTATTCATATTAGAAACAACATCATCAACATCTTGGTCCAAACCTTCAAGTTTTTGATTAATTTCATACAACTCATAAGAATCTAAAGTGCCAAAACAGTTTTGTTTACCAAGTTCAACAGTTTATTGTTTACTACAGTTAATTCCATCAAATCAAAATTTACTAATACTTTAAAACTGCTATCAGTTAAAAATATCATGCCTATCCTTTCAAACATGACTCCATTAGGTAATTCACTAATTTTCGTTGCTTCACTTAATGCACTGTGAAATACACAAAAATAAAACACTAAAGCGAACATTTTACGTGCGCTTTCTGAGGTTATAAGAATGGGAGGAGTGCTCCGGTGACGTAGGGGGGTTGGTGTCCTTCTTCCTCCTGGAAGGCTGGCTCTCTCGCGTGACTGATCGTGGTCGGCTGGCATCGAACCTCGAACCGCTGCTAAGGCCACCTGACCTACTGGTGTCCTTGGCAACCAGTGGCGTCTTTCTTGGACGACCTCTCGGCCGCACCTCAGCGTCGTCGTCACAAGGTACAGGGAACAACTTACCCAAATATGGCTTAACCCTATTTGTGTGAACAATAATAGTGCGAAAGGGTAGTTGCACCTTAAGGGTTACCGGTGACAACACTTCTAACACCAAATAGGGTCCCTTATACTGAAGTTGGAATTTTTTTATCTGACCACGTTTTAAAACTGGATTAGAAAGATACACTAAGTCACCAACTCGGTATTTGGACACTACACTCTTCTTATTATACTGAGCTGCCTGTTGTTGGAACGCTTGATGATTTCTTTTCTTGACAATTTTCCACACACTTTGCAGTTTCTCAGCAAGGTCGCTCACGTGTTTCGTTTGAGTTCAGCGGAAGCGTCACAGAATCAACCGGAGTCATCATTGGTCGCCCATAAACAATTTCATACGGAGTCATTTTTGTACTTGAATGTAGTTTGGTGTTATAAGCTGTAACGACATAAGGTAAAAACACGTCCCAGTTGTCATGTCGGCTATTTACAAAATGACTCAGCATTTTAGAAATCGTTTGGTGTACTCGTTCAACGCGGCCATTTCCCTCCGGATGTGCTGGTGTAGTTCTAAGTTTAGTGACATTGAGCAATTTGCAAACTTGCACCATTATTTCTGACATGAAGTTCGAACCCTGGTCACTAATAATAAATAAGGGTGTCCCGAACTTCAACACCCACTGAAAAATAAACACCTTCGCTATGGTCTCTGCACTCTGATCCGGTATAGGTATCATCACTAAGTATCTAGAAAAATGGTCAATCATCGTTAAAATATACTTGTTGTTGTCTCTGGTTTTTGGTAAGGGACCGACTATATCTAAACCTATCCGTTCAAACGGAGTGTTTGTTTCGGGTAGTTCTTGAAGTGGTGCTTTTGTTTTTCCATATTTGTTTCTCTGATTGCATGAGACGCATCGTTGGACGTAGTTATCTACATCGTGACGTCGATTCGGCCACCAGTATTTTCGTGCCACCCTGTAGTTTGTCGTTCTCTTACCGCTGTGACTGGACAAAACTGAGTCATGACATTCTTTTAGTACGTCATCACGTTTTGACTCAGGTACCACGATGCGCTTCCCGTACTTGGTTTCTCGAAAGAGTAAGCCATTAACCTCCTGGAAACTTGGGTTGTTTCTCCAAATTTGACAATCGGTATCTTGAGATTGCTGCTCTATTAGGTCCTCTGGGGTACTGAGTTCGATGGTTCTTATTTTTCTACTTAGTCCATCAGCATTTCCATGGAATTTTCCTGGTCGATGACACACCGTGTATACATATTCACTAAGACGTAAACTCCATCTCATTAAACAACCGCTAGGGTCTTTGAGACCCAATAACCACTTAAGAGCGGCATGATCCGTAATTATCGTAAAGGGTTTGCCCAGTAGATAGCAACGGAATTTATTGACACTCCACACGACTCCTAGAAGTTCTTTTTCCGTGGTGCTATAATTAATTTCTGCTTGGTTCAGTTGGCGAGATGCGAAAGCAACAGGGTGTTCTTTACCCTCAACCTCCTGAGATAACACGCAACCAAGTGCATAGTTGCTAGCATCTGTAGACAAGATAAATGGTTTTTCAAAATCAGGGAAAATTAATACTGGAGACGAAGTCAATGCATTTTTTAAAGCTTCCATAGCATCACTGCAGTCTGGGGTCCACTCGAACGTTACTCCCTTTCTTAGTAGTTTAGTTAGGGGCTGCGCTTTACTCGCATAGTTTTCAATGAATCTACGATAAAAGTTTGACAACCCTAAAAATGATTGAAGTTCTTTGACGTTATTCGGAATGGGGTAGTTTCGGACGGCTTCGACTAACTGGGGATCACATTTTAGTCCTTCATGACTTATGTAATGACCTAGGTAATGTACCTGAGAGGCCGCGAAGTGGCATTTATCAATATTTAAGGATAAATTGGCCTGGTGCAACCGATTCAAAACTGCCCGCAGTCTTTCAGCATGTTCTACCATGTCCTTGCTAAATATTATTATGTCATCTAGGTAAACCAGTGTTTGAGTAGGTGTTAACCCATACAATATACCATCCATCAGTCTTTGGAACGTAGCCGGGGCGTTTCTAAGACCAAAAGGCATTCTAACACATTTGTACACCCCTGTTGTAGTTATAAAAGACGATTTTGCTTGATCGTCGGGATGAACACATAGTTGTGTGTAGCCGCTAGTCATGTCCAGGCACGAAAAGACTTTACATTTAGACATGTTTTCAATTGTTTCCTCTAAATTAGGTAGGGGATGAAGGTCTGGGGTAGTTACTGCATTTAAACGTCTATAGTCAACACAAAATTGGAATTCTGGCTGTCCTGTTGTAGACTTCTATTTTATAATCACTGTAGGAGAACTCCATGGTGGATCATGTATTTCCCTGGGTTTGATAAATCCGGCCTTTAACTGGTTCTCAACCATGTCTTGAACTAAGGCCCTTTGGTGATAAGGTACTCTGTATGGTTTCTGTGAAATAGGCTTCGCATCTCCGGTATGTATTCGATGGTGTACTAATTGGGTAGCAGGTAACTTCTCTCTTTCCCTAAAGATATCCTTAAACTCTCGTAAAATAGGCATCAAAATGTTTTTATCTTCCTCTGACAAATGATCTAGTTTTTTATTCAGTGCAGCTTCGAATTTAGGGGTTGCAGTCTCCTTAACCTCACAAGCTCGTACAACTTTATTTTGACCCTTACCCTGAGGTAATACAAGGTCCGTGGCATACAAACTTCCACATGAGTTTTTTTCACTACAGATGACGTCATCTTTGTTTACATAACAAACGCTAGCAATTACCGCCCCTCGTGGCATTTGGACAGCCACAGGGCTCATATTGACAACACTTATAGGGACTCTGACCCTGTTTCCCGCCTTTATGGCAACACTAACACTTCTAGCCACATAACAGTGTTTATCTTCCAGTGTATCGCTTTGTATAACTGGTTCTACTAAAAGTAACTTTTCGTCAATGACTTCGGGGAGTTTAACTTCAGCTTGAATTATCTTTCTTGCGCCCGGGGGCATTTCTTCAGTGTGCATTAAACGTACTAGAACCGGAACCATTTCCACAGCGCAGGATGAGGTAGCTAATCTCATATTTACAACTGCATTAGTTCGTTGGGGCCCTATTTCGGCTCTTGTTCCTAAATCATAAGATTTATGATGAAGGTTCAACTTCCGTTTTTCTACGTTAATAGACGCCTGGTTTTTCAACAAGAAATCTAATCCAAGTATGCCTTCATAACGATGACAGCTGGCATTTACAACCTGTACATTTACTACATAAACATCGTGGTTTAACTTGATAGTCACAGATTTTTCTCCCAAATTTGAAATTCTTCGTCCTCCTAGACCTGCAATTTCATACTTCGGTTTGGAAATACCCCTATTTCCCACAACCTTTTGCCACATTACTGAAACTTGAGCTCCTGTATCGACTAACAACCTGCATGGTTTTCCCTCATAGTTTGCAAGAACTATAAGCTCTTCTACACTAGTCTCTTCACTGTCAGCGGAAGTTACAGGGACGAATTTTATTTGGACTGGGGGTCGTGGCTTAGCCCAATCCCTTGATCGTTTGGGGGAGGTTTCTTCCCTTCAAACCTGTTCCTACAAAATTTGGATATATGTCCCTTGGCCTGACAATGGAAACAAACTAACTTGTTGATTGAACAAGTTTTAGCTAAATGACCGTATCTCCTACATTTATGACATTTAACCTCATTGTAGTTCGTAAAAACTCGTTTTTCCGTTCGTCTGTCTTCAACAGGTCGACGGTCCACTTCTACTATGTCAACTGCGGATTCTATTGCGTCTTGGAATGATTTAGGCTTTGAAAGTCGTGTCAATCTACCTAAGTCTCCAGACAAGCCATTTAGAAACGCATCTAACGCTCTCTGGTCCGCCTCAACTTTATTGCGGCATTACCCTCTTCACTATCCCCTAAATCATACGTATTGACGTTGATTTTTCTTATTCTATCCGCGAATTGCTCTACAGTTTCATCTGAACGTAACTTGCTTCGGGTCAGCTGTTCTCGGTAATACCTGGTAGTATTCTTCCTCTTGAAACGCTTCACAAGCTCTTGTTTCAGGGCTTCATAAGTCGTAGCTTCCCTACATTCACTATGCGACAAGGTAAAATCCTGCGCTTCCCCTGAAACCCTTAATTTGGCTACTGCTAATTTTTCACTATCAGTCCATCCACATAGCTCTGCCGATTGCTCTAACTTTGTGAAAAAGGTGATCACACTATCCTCTGCTCTGCCTTGAAATACTGGTATGCTAGGAATAAGAGAGAAATTCCTAACATACATGGTGGCTGTTACTGATTCGCTTCCCTGACTCGTATTAGCAGTATGGTTCATACGATCTTGCCTTAAAGTTTCGTTTTCTACTTTTAAATCACGAATTTGTGTCATTAAAAGATCTATGACTGTTTGTAAGTCGACGTCTCGACCCTCTACTCTTACTGGGGGGGTAGCCATGATAACAATTTTGCAATGAAATATTTTAAATTTTGGAATATTTGTCCGAATATAAAAATGAAACTTCAGAATTTTAAATACATCTTAAAATAATAATTGAACACACAAATAGGCCAAACCATATCAAAGCAGTACAACTCCCTACCTTGTTGTTGCTGTTGTCGTGGATGACGTTTTTGAATGAAGTTTGTGACTGACAGTTGTGACGTCACTACTCTCCATTCCAGCTGGCTAAGATTTCCGACTCATCTTTTTCCTCGATAGCAGCTGTTACACACACACGCGCGTTTATCACTCCGTTCGTGACTTGCGGTACAAAGTTTTATCAGTTCATATCGCCTTTCTTACACACCTAGCATAATCAAGCTAGCAGCACGCGTAGTAGAACATCTAATCAGATAGCTCACTTGACATCAGTTTTATAATATTTTAGTTATGTCCCGACAGGCTATCACTTACACATCGCTTATTCCTTTTGATAACACTTTATCACTCAGTCTTCACTTTGGACGCACTTTGCTAAGTCCCGATCCTCACTTCTTACACCAGTTTGTAAAATCCCTTACTTTGACATCACTTTGTAACCCCCCCACTCTGTCATCACGTTGTAACACTTCTGACAGAACTGGGTAAGGTTACTAGTTTTGTCTGGGTGCCCGGTAGCCAACCCTTCTACGCGCTACCGGGCACCGTAGGGACTTACATGGTCAGGATGGACCCCGAGCGGTAGGGGTTGCAATGGATGGTCGTGGGGAGTGAGACTCGCAAGTAGTCCAAGAAATTATATTTATTAAGATAGTAAGAGACTAAACTACTACATGGGAATCTATTAAATATCCCGTGACGAGGGAGCCGGCGCGATAACAGTCTCGCAACCCTCCTGCAGACCCGCGATCGACCCTCCGTGGGGTGAACTCCACAGATCACATTAATATTGTCACTACTCAGTCGTACACGCGACCGACACACATGCACACCGCATGGCGTCCAACATTCAACAACCTTTTTTGGTTCTCACACAACTCGCTGATCTCGATATTTCACCCGCCAGGAAGGTCCATCGGTCACTTCTCTCACTCGTCAACAGGATGCAAGCTATATGAGCTATTTGCTATTCTCAACAGGATGGTAACCCAACACTCTTGACTTCCAAGGAAATGTACAAGTTCAGGTTAACATCCTGCCAGAACAACCTTAAAATAATTATGCTGTTACAGCTGTGTATTTAATTTTTACTTACCTTCAGAAATGCTAATTATAAGTCAAAAATTCAAAATATGAAAATGTGCATAATGGTAATTATTATGATCAAATAATGTGATTTTCAACTAGTAATGCATTTTAAATATGAAATTTAGGACATTGGATCCAAATATATACTATATCTCTGTAAGGAAAACCTCTTTTCGCTTTATGAGGTAATTGTATTATATTTGGAAAAGGTTTAGGAAAGGTGGGTTACCTTACAGCAAGATTTATTATTTGCTTACCTCATGAATAAATATTTAGGCTTACACTAAATGAATGCGTTTTTCAAAAAACCTTTTATAATGAATAATTTCATATATTCTTTTAAACATTATATAAATTTATTAAGGTGTTACGCCTATTTACTTACATTGGTAAATAAATCATTTCATTCACATGACATAACATGAAAATCTAAATAGTATATTTTTTCTAAACTCAGCACCTCATTGGCTCTGCCACTTTTAACGGTAGTAGGCAGAGCCGATCAGATCGGATCGTGGCACTTTTAGCTATTGTTGGCAGAGCCGATCAAATCGGATCATGGCACTAAAAGGGCTAAACCCAGAGAATTAGTTGATTTATAAGGTAGGGATGTAGGGAATGTAAGAAAACGTAAGTGTTTTTGCCATGAATAGTAAAAAAAAAAAAATTCTTAAAATAAATAAAATATTGCTCAAGTATAAAAATAGGGTTTAATTTTATGATTTGTTGATATTAAATCAACCGTTGTTGAATATCTGTCAAAGGTGTCTTGAAATTTAATGACAACTTTTTATCTTCATTTAAAAATTTTCTCATCTAATACCGCTACGCTCATCACGTATATTCATCGATTGTTGATATCACCATGGGAAGAAAATTAAACTATATGTTTCTACTGGAGCAAAATTTTATTTATTTTAGACAAAAAAAAGTGTTGCCTTAAAAACGACAAAAACGCCATCAACTTGTTTTCTCTATGTCCCCACCTTAAGAAAACTACATGTATCATGCAAAATCTAATTCAGGGTGTCCACAGCCATGAAATTTATTTATAACTGTCTGGACAATCAGGGAAATATTGGAGAATTTGATAGTTTATCTTGAAAAATGGTATATTTGTCTGTCTTGCAGAAGATAAATGTCTTTATTTTAAAAATATTTGTTATGATTGAATGGAGTCTTTTGATGTTTTTTTTTTAACATCTTTAACAATTCTGATATATACAATTTGTCTACCCTGAAAGGTGGCAGTCTTACCATAAAGGATTACACCGTGGCCTTGTAAGCTACACCATAGTGTAATTTACCAAGGTTAGACTGATACCATTCAGTATACACAGAGTGAACTTTGATCATAAAATTTTTAATTTTTCGATCAGCGGAGTCTTTTATTAAGATCTTGTGACCACTCTCTAATCAGTTCCACAATCAAAAGGTAGATAGGGTGTTAATATAGATGTGATTTAAAAGATAAACTTAGCTTTTCTTAAATACCTCCCAAGTTTTACCAACATTGATGAAGTTTTACCAACATCGATGAGGTTTGAACACATTCTAAGGTTATTGTCATTTGTTAAGTTCAAGCTAATTGTGGTGACATGGTGCGAGCTCCACCCCTCACCTACAAGAAATGGGGGTTTGCGGATCAGGAAAGGGTTTCGGACTGCGAATTTGCGGGGCCTGCGACCGCCAACACCTTTGACCACTTACTGACGGCTTCTATCTGTGGCGGGTTCAACACGTGGTACCGTTCTAGGTCAGTCAAAAGAGGATGTATTTTTTTTTTAATGTAATTAGTTGGCAATACAAATGATGTATTTGTATATTTTTTTATTTTCAAATTTGATAAGACTCGCTTTATTGGTCTAAGGCAGAAATGGGCAACAACATATTTTTATTGTAGCCGCAAGTGTGGCGAATGAGAAGTGAAATTTGTCACACCATTAAAATACTGAGAGATTAGGTTGCTCAATTAAACATGTAAAACAACACACACTGTTTGAACAATTAATGATTCAAAACATGTACACTTTGAATACTCATGTACAAATTCGTCGGAAGCAAATGATGAAAATCAAATTGAAAATGCAAGACAATTTAAAACTCCATTACTCGTTTCAGAAAAAAATGTATGACTGGGGAAACTTTTTTTTCCAAACGTGAGTACTGGAGTGTTAATGCAAAATTTGACGATCCTTTAGTTACAAGCTACAACCAGCACATACTGTCAGGGAAAAACGTTTATTTTACTGTTAGAACTGGCAAACTCAAATTTGCCACACATTCATGACCAATTCACCATTTGTGGTGATTGGCGACTGGGTTACCGACCCTGGGTCTAAGAAATCACACTCGCAATAGACTGGAATACCCTAGGCAGGAGATCAGATATTGAATCCCTATCGATTGTACTAAGGGGGTTATTTTTAATATGGTTTCCCACTCCTACTTCACATGAATGCTGACACATTTTCTACAAACTCTACCTTCCTCTTCCCTACCATGAAATAAGACGCAAAAATAAGTATTTTATTTCCAGTGCCCACAAAAACTCTCTAATTGTGGCAACGGGAAGTCGACCTTTCGTCGGTTTTCACTATGCCCTTGAAGGAGAGGCACCTCTCGTGATGACGGATGTCGCCAAGGCAGTGGCCAACAAACTCAAGTCCACTATTGGCCAGGCATTGCCGTGAGTGTTAAAATGGTTCGAAAACTTCTTAGTACAGATTTAAAGTTAGTTTGGTAACATAGTTGATTATCTCTTAACAAACATGGGTAGTATTTTTTATCATGCTTTAGTTTTACTTTTTACTGATATCTAGAGGTATTACCATATTCTTCCATCCTCGGTCCCGGCACAAATCTCTCTGATTGCCAAACTCGTCCTTCAACTCTGACAAGACGTGTATTAATCACAACTTGTGAATGTGTGTAATTCCAGGCTTCCACCATGGTTCGGATCCCACGTTAAACTGTAGGTCCTCCATTTCATCTCGCAATCACCCTACCATTACACATTAGCGTAAGTGCGTACAACCCGGACAGGTAGTAAGAAGTGGTGCTAATAATGATAATGATAATGACGACAAAGACGACGACGAAAAAAATTAAAAACGATTAAAAAAGTAAAAATAAAAGTAAAAGCAAAAGCATCAGTAAAATCAAAAGTAAAAAATATTATTTTCCTTGCAGAATTGGCAACTGTGCCTACCAGTTGTAATTCATCTTTTAGGTGTCCACGGACGTGATTATTTTCAAACCCTCAAGCCTCATTCGTCCCACTATTCTCCTCCCTCCCCTCCCCCTTAGCTACCATTGCGGCCAAATGAAATATCACTGAGTTTTCAACTCTGACTCTCATAAAAACTAAACAGCGTTGTCGACTTGTATTGGAAAGTGATGTGCAGTATGCTCTATCAAAAATCAAACCCAATATTCAAGAACTAATGAAAACACTATAAACCATTATGCTAATTTTCAGTCTTTTTTTTTTTCCCCATACAGTTATGCTGCTAGTGTTACATTGATTTTTGTATACATTAAAGTGATTAGAAAAAAAAATTAAAATTATTTTATGATCCTCCTAAAAAATTGGTGAGGGTAGGGGAAAAATTTGACTATCTATCAGCTGACAAAGATATCAGGGTTTGAATCTCGGTCTAGTGTACTCAAAATGATTTCCCAATATCTATGATCAAATGTAGGCACATTTTCTCTAAAATTCTAACTTTACCTCTACCATATTAGCATAATTAATATATATGCATATGACCTGAACAGTTTGCGAGATGTGCTGGAAACAATTTTTTATCAAAGGAGGAAGTCGTTTAGGAACGTCTTGTTAATAAATATCACTGTTTGGGGTAATCTGGTGTTATTATGGTAATGTTGGCAGTGGTTGGCTGCTTGGTGTAACAAGGAGCAGTTCCAGTGACAAAGTGAAGGAGAAAGTAATGATGGAGCCAGCAGAACAGATGGGGTGTCGGTGAGCTAACGTTTCATTATATTTTGAGTGATACACAACCTTTCACTATGTTTGTAACTCATCTAAAAGAGCACAGGGGAATTTACATTTGGGATTTAAATTAAATTGCAATGTCCCAGGTGAAATTTGAGCATTTTGTTTGAACTTCCTGGTGTTTAAATTGATGTTTAAATTTGCTGTTTTCTATCGAGTAGAAACAAACAAGTTTCTCTCTTTATTTATTCTTACACTTCCCACTTCTTCAAACCTCCATAGTTACACATTGTTTAGAATTTTCGGAAATATTCCTTTTTTCATATAAAGAGGCACATTTAAAACACACTTACTATGAAAAACTAATATTTTATCACTTACTTTACATTATCGTACAGTGTCTCAACACTGTCTTAATACATTTTTCCAAGACATTAGGCAATATAATTCATTTTATAAACAAATGTGTTTGTATTTTCTAAAAGTTTCTACCAGAATTTTTACTCTTTAAGTTTCCATTCCTCCGAATTAATGTTTCATTTAACCAGTGTTGTTTTTGTTTGTTAAAACATCTGAAAAGCTTGTTTTGATGACTATTGGGTCCGTGTTTTTATGCAGATTTGGTCTGTGCGATGTTCTTCGTCATGGAGACAGGATTGTCATGGCCCCAAGCCGGGGCTTGTCCGTGGTGTCCGACAGTTTGGGAAGAGTCATTCTTATCGACAATAAGAAGGGGGTCGCTGTCAGAATGTGGAAGGGTGAGTTTGGAACTAAAGGCTATCTTTGAAATGATACAAACTTTTTTTTTTTGTCATTGTGTCTTATAATTTGTTTAGGTAGTAAATATGCTAATGAGGTGAGGAAGTTAGAATTCTAGAGTAAATGTATCCATATTTATGTGACGTATGGGTGGAAAACCATCTCTTATATATTTTTGTCGATGCAGGCTATAGGGATGCGCAGTGTGGTTGGTTGGAAGTCCAAGAAGATGTGAAGCGTCACCACCGTACTTCCAGTGGCAGCGTTACTCGCGCGTCATCGCAACATCCCCGCACTGCGCTATTCCTTGTCATCTTCTCCCCCAAAAAAGGGCTCATTGAGATCTGGACAACGCAGCAAGGGCCCAAAGTAGCCATGTTCACTGCCAGCAAAAGCGGCAGGTGGGTCAAGTGTGTTTATACATCCCATGAGTTGCAACAAAATAATTTATAATTTTACTTTTCAACTGAAGATGTCAAACTCGGTACCTTGATTCTTAGCTCTCTGATTCCATTAAATGAAATGACATTATTATGAATTGGCTAATTTGACATTGCGACTATCATTAGTTCTTTTGCCGTTGCACTTTAGTACCGGTAAGTTGTAAGTGTACCCAACAAGATCTTATGTATTCTAGTGATTTTGCACAGATCAAATATGACTGTTTAGTTAAAGTGTTTTTGTTTTTACCAACACTTTTTTTTTCAATTACATTACAGTACAATATATAATTAAATAACTATTTTGTTAGAGGTTAGATACACAAAATTGAACTCGGTGGTCTTGGGTGAAGTGATCGCCTCAGGTGGGTTCATACCCAATCGGGGTCAACATATTTTTCTTGCATGATGAAAATTGCTAGCACAACTTCCTTTGGAGAGGGAAGTAAATCTTTCGGTCCCATGTCGACTGTGGAATGTAAAAGAATCCTGGAAGGTATGTGAAAATACCTTTCCTAGTAACATTGGTAGGCTCTTTCGCCCTCACTCATAGAAATTATCATGTGCTGATATAATCAGTAGGTTCAGAAAGTGCATGTTAAATACCTTAAAAAAAAAGGTTAAGATGTATGAATAAGTATTAACTCTATAAATGTTAAGAAATCAGAATCAAGAATTGAAATATCGAGATTAAAATTATTTAGAGTTGGGTCAGATCCACTATTTAACAAATCCAAATCCGAATCTCCAATTTTCCTTCAAATCTCGAATCCGAACCTTGGAATAATTATGAGGGTTATTTCACTTTTATGATATTTTACACACCTATAATATTTAACATGTGCAAAAGAATAAATATCATGTCTTATGCGGATGTAAATTAATATTCTGAGCGGAAAAGTCTTGTGTCGGGTTCTGAAGTCTCTTTCACTAGTTTCACATGGACGTCCCTGTTCAGTTTTCTCCTGTAGTGTTTTCCCTTGTTTAACCTCATAAATTGGTTTTTTTTACAGACTTTTGTACACAAACTATGGTCTGATGGGTCTGAACAACTTGGCCTTGGAAGGGGGCAACAAGTGTCCTAGATCATGCGTCTTCATTGACCCCAGTGGCGCCATCATGAACATTTCAGTTCCTTTCCACTGTGCACTAAGGTTAGAACATTTTGTGTGTGCTTTAATATCATTACTAGCCACAAGAAACTTTATCATTATCATCATCAACTGTTACCCGAACCCACCTCAGTGGCCACATGGTCTAAGGCATCACTCTAACAATAGACTACACTGCTGATGATGGGAAGATTGTGGTTTTTCTCTCGGCTAGTATACTGAGGGTGGTTTTATTAAATGGTTCCCACTCTCCAAACAAATGCGGATACACTTTTTCTAAATTCAACCTTCCTCATTAGAGTAATTAGTACATAGCCATATAACCCGAGCAGGTAGTAAGTTGTGGCGCTAAAAAAAGATTTTTAAAAAACCTCCAGCCTGCGGCTGGGTTCATTTGGTAAAATGCTTCATTTTTCTCTTTCCTTCTACCATTTTTCCTCATTTACTTTCTTCCATTCTTCTCCTTCTCTCACTTGCACATTTGCTATTATCTACTCCTCTCATCTCTTTCTTGGTCTTCCTTAATTTATAAAACTAAAGAAAAAGGAAAAATAAACTAGTAAGAGTAAATTTGATGAAGAAAACCCACCTAGGGAAAGATGAAAAATGTGGGAAGTATCCATTACACAAAGGTGGTATCTTCTTTTCTTCTCTCTTCTATCTCTGTACACTCTTCTTTCTTCTTTGTGTTTGATAAATGCAACAATGCCGAAATATTATTCTATTTGTGTTAAAATGTGTTTGACTATTTCTACTATAGAAGACAGAAGAAAGGAAGAAGATGTCACCTTTGTGCATTGGATTCTTCCCACATTTTACCTCTTTCCCTAGATGGGCTTTCTTCATCATATTTACTCTTAGTTTATTTTTCCTTTTGCTTTAGTTTTATCAATTTCTTTTATTATAAAATTATTTAGCCATTGGGCCACCTCATTTTTAAACATTGTTCTTTCTTATGGTCGTTTTCCTGCATACCCCATCTACATAATTTTTTTTTACTTCCTTTCTTTTTCCATCCTCATTACAAGACCATACTGACACCTTAGCTCAATTGGTAACTTGTATTTCTATGCAAAGTGTCCTGGGTTTTACTGGCATGGCTGAAAAATTTATCACTGGTGATATGTGGGCCTATCCTTTCACATTGATAAATTAACGGCCGGGGACTTGATGTTGTGTCTGTCCTAGTATTAAGTAAGATAAGGCTTATATTATAATAATAATATTTAGCACCGCGTCTTACTACCCGTTCGGGTTATACGCTTAAGTACTAATTACTCTAATGGATTAGGAATTGGGAGGGTTGAATTTAGAGGAAGTGACCCCGCATTTGCGTGGAGGGAGAGTGGAAAACCATTTAGGAAAAACCACCCTCAGTTCACCCGACCGAGATTCGAACTTCGATCTCCCCGTCCTCGGCGGTCGAGCTCAACACGACTAGCACGTTAGCCAACTACGCCACCGAGGCGGGTAAGATAAGGCTTATGAAGCTACGACAAGTCTAGCAAGCTGGTAGTGGAAAATATATGAATTGAATAAAAAAAACTGACCCAGGCCACAGGCTGGAAACAGTAATGGGCGTAAAGTAAAGCTACCGCATATATTGCAGTTTGGGAAACACTATTTTATAGTTTTTACTATCTTAAAAACTAAAGAAATGATATTGAGAAAGAAACATTTTTTTTATTAAAGTTTTATTTTACCCTCACCTCCCCCTCATACACAGTGACAAGCACAGCCAGCGGGCCCGTGACCTTCACCTGCTTAAGAAACTGAAAACCTTCCTGCGCGAGGGGAATTCAGACAATGAGCTTGTCACGGAAGAAGTGCGCCAAACTGTGCGTGAACTTAGGACTAGTGAAGTGCGGCTACAGGCGCTCGAGACCTTGCGTTCCAGCCGACACACTGTGCCTGATGCGCTCAAGGTGGCTGCAGACATATGCGTGGACAAGCTGGCCCTGCAAGGTAAACTCATGACCAATTGAGTAATTGCTAGTAGGAGTGTGCAAAGAAACGTCAAATAAAATCCTAGTTTCTACTTAGTTAAAAAAAATGTGGGTTCAACATTTACAAAGCTTCATCAATAAAAATATTGACAGCTAAAATACTCGGTTTATGTTCTAATTATATCCATTCTGACACATTATGAATTAATATTTGTCTTAAAAAAAACCTCAAGTAATTTGTTTGCATGGTGTGACTTTATTTATCAGATTAAAAATAAAATATTGCAAACAATTGTGCAAGAAAATATTTCTAAATGATTTTAGTAACATATTTGGAAGAAGGTAAAGGAAAGGTGGAAGGAAATATATAAAAGGGGACAAACACAATATGGCTTTTACAATGAAAAGAAGAACACAGTTCACACTTTACATTGTTGCCACTGGACAAAGAGATAATGGTTTCCTCTTAAAGAAAATCTATTGTCACTGCACCCTTCCTATACCTTCTTCCAGTTATAATACAATTACCTCATAAAGCGAAAAGAGGTTTTCCTTATAGAAATATAATATAAATGATTTTAATGCATGTATGTAAATAACTACAATATTTTTTTTTTTCCAAGCAAAAATATCAACTGTTGCCAGCCTGTGGCTGAGTCATTTTCCTCAATCCTTCTGCCATTCTTCCTTTAATTGCTTCCATTCTCTTAACACTTGCACTGTAGCTGTTCCTCTACTTCCTCTTCCTTTTCCCCCCATACCATCAATTCATCAGCAAACATCATGGCTCTCATTCTTTCCTCCTCGAGCAAAACACATTTAACAAAAAGTATGATATCTTGATTTGGCTTAGAAATAATTTAATGTATTGTATTTTAAAAATGTTCTTTGCACACCCCCGGTATTTAACCATACTAAACATGAACGTTTTGGTTAATGTTGATTGATTGACTTATAAAATGGCTACACATCAGACCCCATAGTTTCTAGAGGACCAAAACGAATTTTAATTAGCTAAGTTTAAATGTTCCTAGATAAGTGTCTTATTATTATTTACCAATTTCCCTTCTCTGCATATTTTTTTAAGGAGGTTGTGTTGCGCATTTCACACTTTTCTCCTGATGAGTTCCGATGGAATTAAATCCAGATCACCCGCTTCGGTGGCCTCGTGCTCTAACATGCTACTTTTGTGTTAGACTAGACTGTCAAAAACGAGTAGATTGGGGTTCGTTCCTGGTCGGATGCACTGAGTGGGGTTCTTCCTAAATGGTTTTCCACTCTCCCTTCCTGCAAATGCGGGTGCACTTTGTCTAAATTAAACTATGTTCATTGCAACATTTTAAAGTGTGTACTATGTTTGTGTTTTCATTTTAAAAGCCATATTGTGTTTTTTCCCTTTTACATGTTCCTAATCATTCTGTCCATCTTTCCTGTACCTTCCATACATAACAATACTATTATATCTTTAAACATGGTGTGTTTGTGAAAAATATACTGGTACATTAATGTTAAATGTTTTAGATGTCGAGTCGTTGGACCATAGTGGTAAAAGTCTACTAGTCGTGTCCCAGCAACTGCAGAAATTAATCACTTTCTACCAGTTTCTACAGCGATTGAACCAGCGACCACCAGACTATGCCACTGTTGTTCCTGCCGACGTTGACTCAGCTCAGGTGAGCCTCATTTTCATGGAGGTATTTCTTTTTAAAAAGACTTACATACAGAATAAATAAAATCACACACTATATGTCTTTCACTACATAAAAGAAATACTGTTCATACTTTACACTGTTGTTACTGGTCAAATAACTAACTATTACAAATTGGAATAAACTGTCCATCCTTCAACATAGGTTCTATTCTGCAATAACTCTTGTGAAAGGAGGAAAAATCCTGGATGGCACTCTCATAAAACTACATATAAGTCATCATTATCATCATAAACAGTTTCCAGCATGTATAATCTAACTTGAGACTAGGACAGGCACAACATCCATTCCCCAGCCATTAATTTATCAGTGTGAAAGGGTAAACCTACTTTTCACCAATGTTATATTTTTTGGCCATGCCGGGAATCGAACCCGACCATTAGCTCAGTAGGCAGACATGCCACAGATTGAGCTAAGGTGTCGAACTTAGCTAAACTATTCAATTATTTTATTGAGTTGTATTTCAGTATATAATTTGTCTCGTGTCTTGTCAATTGTCCATCCTCCCTTTGTCCTTGCAGAGTTTGTCCTCCGTCCTACATACCTCTGAAAGCGAGGCAAACCATTTGTTGAACCTCGTCAAGACAATAGACTCCGTCTCGTGCAAGTCCAAGTGCAAGCTTGAGTCCAGAGTAGTCTTCAAGGAGGATGTTAAGTCTGTATTTGTCGACTTCTTGTCCTGCTTTGACCTGGAGGGATCTATTTCTCCCGCCACCACAAGTGTCGTCAATGACTCGACCTTTGCTCTTGGTAAGTTTCACTGTTACAAAGTCAATCTTGTGTGGTTCTGTGTGAATTCCAACTTATTCAATTTGAAGCAAAGTCAAATCGAATAATATGAAATATTCCCAGAGCCAAATCAAAGTTAGAATATTTTTAAAAAAAATGTCAAGTATAATAATTTACAAAATGTTATATTACAAACAAGAAGATTAATATATTATGCCCTAAACTGACAAATAAATGTATTATCACAACATGTAATTTAATTATTTTATATTTTTGTCATATGAATATTAATTTGTGATGTACATTGAAGGACAAGCAAAGCTTCGAAACTTTGACTTGGCTTTGAAACAAATATCAACTTCGACCTCGCTTCGAAAAATATTTCGGCTTTGACAATCACAAAGCCTTGCCTATAAAAATATTGAGAGATAAAATACTCAATTTATGGTCAACTGTTTATTCTGACCTATTTTGTACGTTACAAATATATAGTCATATGTAAAAAAAAAATCTTAAGTATTTGATTTGTAAGCTGTAGTAAAAATTTGATTCATCAGATTTAAATGAAATGGCGCAAACAATTGCTCAATAAAACATTTTCAAGTGATTTTAGTGCATACAATTATATAAATAACCAAAATATAATAGTTTTTCAAGCATTAAACAACTAACAAAAAAATATTCAAACTTTGTTTTAGCTTTGAGAATATTCCATATATTCGATTTGAGTTCACTTCGAATTGAAAAAGTGAACTTTGTACATCTCTAGTTGTCATTTTTAAAATTTAGTGTGTCCTCATTTGTTTGAAAGTATTGTTCTACTAACCTCATACATGGTAGAAATTCTTAAAGCAGTTTACTTCAAACAATGTCCAACCACCTCAGCGAGACTTAGGTTTGAATCTTGGTGGGATCATTCAGCGCTAGAGACACCAAAATATCGCAAGGCAAACATTTTTACTAGAACATAAAATTAACTATGTAAATATATTTAAAGCTCAAGAAATTTAGCTGTAATTCTTTTATCAATAACACTAGAATTTGAGGTTTTTTTTAACCATTTTTGGCACTTTATTTACCGACTTTTAATACCGAAATCATAATCATCATCAAATGTTTCTAGACTGTGGTCGGGTCATTTTAGTAAAATACCTTCATTCTTCTCTTCTCACTTGAACACTTTCTGTTATCTGCTCCTTCCATCTCTTCTTGGCCTCCCTTGTAATCGTTTTCCTTAATACTTCATTTCCAACTTTTTTTGTTGGTATTATCTCCTTTTCCATCCTCATTACATGTCCATACCATCTCAGCTTTGCTTCCTATACTATCTCATGTACTCCCTGTATCTTCACTCTTGCCTGAATAACTTTATTCCTAATCTTGTTTCTCCTCGTGAAAGCGAACATGTCTATTATATTTGTTCTTATTTGTTCCCAGATACAACCAACACACTGGTGAAGCAGTATTCAGTGCCTCAGTCCTGTATTGATGTTCCCTCAGTCTCGTTAAAGAAAGACGTCTCCGAAGATAAGCTTATGCGAGTCGGTTAGTTGAACAACACTTTAGTTTTTACAGTTTTTTGTTTCATACGTTTCAATATTCAGAAATACTAGTAATCACTGTTTATTCCTGTTAGTTCTTTAAGAAAACTCTTTTGAGATACTTTTTGTAATGGAAGAAGGTACAGGAAATATAAATAAGAACAAACACATTTTTTGCTTTTACAATGATAAGAACACAGTTCACACTTTACATTAGTGCCTCTTGAAGCAAATTAATCGTTAATGTCTAATCTCTTGATCAAGTTCTACTTTTTATTAGGGATGGACGGAAATGACATTTTTATTTCGGGACGGGAAATTAGTCAAAATATCAGGCTTCGGGACGGGAACGGGAAATTTAAAAATATCCTTTATAATAATCTTAGATTTAAAATATATTGATTACTAAAATAATATGGTAAGACTTGTTAAAGCTATAATATTATTAAAACCCTCTTCGGTGGCTGCATGGTCTAAGGCATCACTCTCACAGTAGACTAGGCTACCGATGACTGAGATATTTAATTTGAATTTGGCCGGGTGTATTGAGGGTGGTTTTTCCTAAATGGTTTCCCACTCTAGCCACACAAATGTAGGTACACCTAAATTCAATCTTCCTCATTCCTAACACACTAGAGTAATTAGTACATAGCTGAACCCTCATAAATAGTTGACCTTGGCAAGCTACTTCCTTTCCCCCCCCTTCATCCCATTTCCGCACCCCAAAAGATAGAAGAATATATCTATCCTTCTCTAAATCTTTCAAGCTCTTTCACTTGCTGAACCCAACAAATCACTGTTGATAGACAGATAAGTCACGTGCCTCCCAACTTGTCGAAGTTATATTGAAGATTGCCATGGCCATGGAAGCTTTCAACAAGAAGAAGTTACTGCTGAGCAGCAAGTTTAGATTGGACCTGAGGAAGAAACTGATCAGGAGGATAGAAAAATAATACTGAATAAGAGCGGGTGAGAAGTTTTATATGTGATTCCTCGGCGCAAACCAAACTCGATCAGGCACATGATCTTTAGGAGGAACTGTCTATTGCACGACGTCATAGAAGGAAAGGTTGAGAGAAAGATGATCATAACCTCATAGGAAGGAGGAGGATTCAAATATTGGCTGACTTGAAAGAAAGGAGAAAATTCTGTGAGCCAAAGGAGGGGGCAGAGGACAGGGCACATTGGCAATCTAAGTTAGTTCACTGACAAAAGGAATTGATCTGTAATAAGACAGAACACTGAATAACAATAATGACAATAACGACAATACCAATAATAACAATAACAACAACAATAACAACAACAACTCTGTCCAGTGTTAGCATTTTATTGTAAAAGTGTTTGTTCATTTTGATATCTGCCCAGCGATTGGGCATCACTTAAAGTGATACCGGTTTATATACTGTTGATGATTATGCGGATGTGGACCCGTGTATGCCTTATGGTGAGCAGTAAGTATAACATTACCAGGTTGTATGGTGATCACGATGCATGCATGCCTTAATGTGAACTTATTATCACACGACTATGATGATCTGATTTTATGTAATTCATTTGAAATAAGTAAAATTTGATGTTTGTACACAATTTTTTGATTTGATTACACTTTCACTGTTATAAAATGGACATTGATACAGTTCTTTGTTGATTTCCGAATTGACATTGAGAGTCAGAGCTAGTTCTATTCTAAATTTTGGTTTTCTGTGATATTACAAGGTTTCTGTGTCAAGATAACTATTTTCCTGTGTGGATTCATACACACAAGCTGCTTATATATGACCTACCCCTTGCTTCTTAGACCCCTTGTCTCCAATGTTAAAACTAACTAATAGAAAAACTCCTGGCAACCTGATGTTGTGAAGGCTAGATCTTATTAGGTAAATAACCGCATGTCACATGATTTTTCAAATACAACGGAGTTGGTCTTTTAAAGAAAGAAAGTTTTAAAACGCAATACATTGAAATTACTATTGAAAATGCGTGATTCTCCATGGATGAAGTATTAAAAGGAAACTTTATATACAGTTCTTTAAAGAAAAACACACTTCATCCATACATTTTTGAATATATGAGAGGGGTCCAAAACAGTATCATTACAATTTTATTTGTACCGCCTGTGTTTTCCTGAACCCGTTTTCACACCTATAAAATATACCTAAAAAAGTGAAAAGCAGTTGTCAAAACTAGGGTTCATATATCAGCTTTCATTTTGAAGTTAAAATACAGATAATAATTTGTCTTGATTCTGTCTCTATTCAGGGGAATTGGTCTGTCAAGGCATGCTGTACAGTGAGTGTGACATCGAGGAGTGGCGAGTCGCTGCTGCACTCAGCACGCTGGTTCCATCACATCTCATGAAGCTCGCTCTTACCTTCTGGCTCAACAAAAGAGAAGGGGTGGCACTCATCTCGGAGATGATGCGCTTCTCCCAGTTGATACAATCCATCTGCTCGCTGGCAGGTAGGTATAACCACCTCACAAAGTGCATTACAAACCATTCATAAAGGTTTGTCTCCACTCTTTTGTGGTTCCTTGCCTGAAGACAAGCAGATCACTTTTAAGTAGGGGTCTGCGAAGCTTCATAAATAAGGATTAGGATTAGGAATGAAGTTATTCGGGAAAGAGTGGGGGGTACAGGTAGTACGTGAGATCAGTAGAGGAAGCAAGACTGAGATGGTATGGTCATGTAATGAGGATGGAGAAGGAAAGGATGGAAAAGTAAATGATGGAAATAAAGTAAGGAAAAAGACTCTAATCCCAAGAGAGAGATGGGAGGAGCAGATAACAATTAGGAAATTCAACTATAACTTGCTAGATAAATGATCAAATGTAGGGCTATAGATTTTTCGGGATAGAACACCAGGCTAAATTTTAGCAGAAATTTAAATATACACTATCTTTCATCAGACACATTCTCAATATATGCTAAAATAATTTGCTTGTAAGAAATTGTTTAAATAGAATCCTCATTGGTATACTCTTCTCATTAGTCGTGATTATCTTTCTTTTCTCTAGAGGCTGATGAGGTTTTTATCGAGTATAACGAACTATCACCGTGGTGGCGCTCTGTACGTAGCCAACTCATGGACTCGACAAATCCGTTGAGGGCGTTGACGGGCGCCATGGTGTGTCGGGCTGTGGCCCTGTCTGTGGAGAGGACGAAGGAGAGCGCACGGTCCAACCCGGTCGAAGATGTCGAGAAGAATCGGAAAGAAGGTGAAGAGAAGGTGCCCTCTCCAGACGAGGACACGCACAGCTCTTGCAGCGAGTGGGAGAATGTGTCTCATGATTCGTGCCAGTGGACGCTGCTCATTGGTCAGTTGGAGGATGTGGCAGTTCTGGACGCGGTGCTCAGGTGAGAGGTTACGTTTTGTTGTAAATGTCTAGATTTATATGGGGGACACCCACACACAATAAACTTGAATTGAGGGTTCAAACCCCGGTTGGGTGTACAACTGAGGGTGGGTTTTACTGAACGGTTTCCCACTCTTCCTCCACACAAATGCTGGTGTATTTCTGCTATAGTCTACTTTCCTCATGTTTACCCCATTAGTCTAACTAAATATCCAGATAGCACACACAGTGCAAAAAAAAAATCCTTAAGACTAAGAATTCCAATATTGTTGCTGTATTTTGAATATTAATATTTTGAATCTAATAAAGAAACAAATCCGAAAATATGAAAGCTTAATTTTTTAGGAGTCTGCGAGATCAAGTTTTTTGATCGGAGTCCATTTCAAGCAAGTTTCTCATGAAGCTCTCAAGTTTTGAGCGGAGTCGAGCTTGGGTTGAATTGATATATAATTTAAAACTTATGTAAATAAAAAACAAATACATGTTAAAATTACTTTAAACTGTTTTAATGAAATAAGACTCATATTTAAAAGAAAAATTTTAACTTTAAAATTCACTGTTGCAGCAACAAAAATAATTACTACAATTCATTTTAATGTTCCAAAGGCAAAATAAACAACCCCATTATTTCATGTCCATTTGGAGTGCAGTTGTTCACTGGTTGCTAGCCTATTATCAGAGAGATAAATTAGAGCATTAATTATTTTTAAGATGTACAAAATATACTTTTGCATTAAGTTGTACTTGTAGATACTATAAACTTTAGTATACACACTAAATACCATTTACAAATATAACAAATACAAAGTATCATTTTCAAAAATGTATAACAAATTTTTGCATAAGCTGATGACTCAAGTAAATATCACAACATTCAATGTAATTACTACATTACTACATCATGTGAACATTGTTTTGTAATTTACATAACACATAGTGACAAAAATTGAACATAAATATGTCTCTTCAATATATTTTTGTCAAAAGCCAGATTTTTTTTTTAAAAGCAAAGTTTTGAAGCTGATAAATATTCTCAGTGAAGTCGGAAGTTTTGAAAATTTGTACACTTTTAGTTATAACCTTTTTTTTTTAATACATCACTTTTGTCTCACTTTGTATGGTAAGACAGTTTAGAAACACTTTACAATAATGTAAAGTAAGTGATAGTGAAGGAAGCCACCTGAAAGGATAGTTAGGCTAGGCCTAGATAGGAACAAACACACTTTTCTCTTAATTTATTCTTACATTTTTAACACTTCTCCATTTCTTCACACTCCCACAGGTACACATTGCTTTAATCTTAGGAAATATTCCTTTTTCACATGAAGAGACACATATAAGACACATAAAGATATTATACGGAACTACATACTTGAATAATTTGAAATATTACTCGATTTGCTATTATTATAATATATTAATTTTCCAATATTTTCAGACAAAAGCCTCCTGTGAATAACGAAAAGATGACAAAAATCAAGACTTTCTGGCTTCCTTATGAAAAGTTGGGAGCAACACTCAGCCACATTCTGAAGGAAGGAAAAGGTTAGGAATGTTTGAGAACCACTTTTTCAATTTGAGACGAGACTATGAAAAATATATTGAGATGCTAGAGTGAGATGAGAAAGCTTTCTTTGAAAGTACAAAAATGTAAATAAATATTTCATAGAGTGCTAAAGTTCCTTTCAACATTTGGGCTGGTGCTTGCTTTGGATTTATTTTATGTTTTATTCAAATCACTTTATATAACTCATACACATTTTGAATGCAATTAATAAAATTGTCATATTTTGATATTAAAAACAATATTTATAACCAAAACATTCCTTAATGAAGGCTGTTTTTGGGGAAAAAATTGAGGCCTATTTTTAGGTCTGTATGGTATTGTTAGAAAAAAAAATCGATTTGATTTGTAAATTTCTTCATTTTATCAAATTTTTGAGATCCATTTTTAACTTTCAAGACTAGATAGAGATATTTTTTTCCTCATGTCGATCAAGATATTTTTGATTGTCGTACATCCCTATTTCTTATATAAAATATATTCCCCCCCAAAACTTTGAAACCCAAGTGCATGAAAGACTGGTTAGGTTCACTCACAGTGTGGCCATTTTTCTCTGGGTTTTTTTTTTCCTCATCAAGTTAATCATTTTACAGGTTCAGTGTCTGAATTAGTGGCGCGGTGGTTGAGCTACTCTGGTGTAGAACCCCAGAGGCTGGTGGACTGGTCCGACTACGAGTTCGACAAGGACTGCTCTGAGCAGCAGGAGGCCCCCGCAGATGATGAGAACCCTCGGCAGCGCTCCTTGGCTCTGGGAGTGAGGGAAGGGACCAAGCTGAGGACAGTGGTCGGAGCAGAGGTGCTCGAAGGGGGCGAAGATCATGCTCAAGTATTAGGTAACTTTGGTGTAATTTGTCAAGTAGAGAATTTATTTTGGTCCACCATATCTGTTACACTAATGGGTTAGGGTTTAGGAATTATATTTTAAAGAAAATGTACCCGCATTTTAATAGAGAAAGAGAGGAAACCACCCTTAGTACACCCAAACCAAATTCGAACATTGATCTCCTGGACATCAGCAGTCCATTGTGATAATGTTGCTTTAAAATATCCAACAACCAAAGTAGGTCAATCAACATCATCAAAACTGTTTTCAGCCTGTGGCCGGGTCAGTTTAGTAAAATACCTCCATCTTCCTCTTTCCTTCCACCATTCCTCCTTTAATCACTTTCATTATTCTGCTCTCATTCGCATACTTGCTGTTATCTTCTCCTCTAATCTCTTTCTTAGTCTTGTGGGCTTTTTCTTACAAACTCTATCTCCATTATTCTCCTAGGTATTCTCTCCTATTTTCCATCCTCATTACATGACCATACCATCTCAGCCTTGCTTTTTAATGTTCTATATATTGTATAAAGTTTGCTCTTCATGTTGATTTATTACAGATTTTTTGTTTTGTTTTTTTCAGAGCACTTGGCCTTGTTAAAACGATACTTCCCCTATAGTCTTACATCCAGCGTACTTTTGGCTAACTTGTGTTGGGAATATTTGTTGGCGTGGCAGCATGGCGTGGATGCTTTAGAAGCTCTCGATGCGGCCATTTTGTGTCTACGCAATATTCCGTCACCACACATGATGAAGGGTGAGGTCACTTCAATACCTGAAAGAATAATTTAAGTATTTCAGTAAAAAGGAGTTGAAAGAATAATGTTAGTATTTCAATCAAGAGGAGTTGAAAGAATAATGTTAGTATTCCAATAAAGAGTATATCAAAAATAAAAAATAAACACTTAAGCTTTAATAAAATCTCTTTAACAGATAAAGGTGACCTGGTGGTCTAGGGGTAAGGTGTCAGACTTCTGTGCTGGGGGTCCGGGGTTCAATCCTCGGTCCCGGCAAAAATTTATCTGATTGCCCAAACTCTTCCTTCACCTCTGACAAGACGTGTATTAATCACAACTTGTGAATGTGAGGAATGCCAGGTCTCCACCGTGGTTCAGATCCCACATTATAATAATAATAATAATTTAACAGATAAACATTTTTATATATTTTATATTTCTTTACGGAAACCACTTTTAATTTTTTTTAGGTAGCTGTATTATATTTGGAAGCAGGTAGAAGAAAGGTGGATAGAAACATATAAGAGGGAACAAACGTAATATGGCTTACACTTTTCATTACTGCCATTGGACAAAGAGGTAATGGCTGCCTCTTGGTCAATCGCAGCAATTTTGTGATACATTTTGTCATGAATGGAAGAAGGTACCTATTTCTTCCTTTCTTCCTCTTCCTCCTATCCCTCCCTTTTTTTTTTTTTTTTTTTGCTTCCTCTTCAAGAGAATTGAGTTGTGCGGTGCCATGAAAGGTTTTGTTGTGTTTTATTTGTGAACTGTCCTCCTTTGAATGTTCATTAATTACTTCTACTTAGATCCATTGTTATCCTATGATCCATGCAGTAATTATCAAATTATATGTGCTACAATGATTTTCTAATTTGCGGTCAGGCGTGTGCAGCCTGGCATGGTCCACACACCTGGGCCAGAGGTTTGAGTCTGCCGCTCGTCTCGTCCAGAAGGTGGGGAAGATCCCCAAGGAGCGACTGTGCCGACAAGAGATTGGCATTACTGACCTCGAGCTGCCTGGGTTCCTGCACGCTTGCGTCACTTTCCTAGATGTATTCATGGAGGTGCGTCATGTTCTGTTTCGTGAGCTGAATGAAATAAAGCAGAGTTGTTTGTACTGTCGCGGAAACAAAGATTTGATACTACATCTACTTTTGTAGCATTTGTACATTCATGAAAACTATTGATTGATGGGGTTTGTTTATTAACTTTTCTCTTCATATTTTCCACTTTAAATTAAGCTGCGACTACTCTATAGAGCATTCTTGTAAACATTGGATTATGTATGTTCCTGGATAGAAGGGACGTGGTTCTGCTATGGGGCGTGTGTGTGTGTGTTACACACAAATACTTTAATATTTTGTATCTTCAGGAGAATTCAAATGAAGCATTAGCTGGTAATGCTCACTGTATTTGTTTAATCATTGGGTCACTGTTATTAATAACCCAAGCATTGGGTGTTGAACTCTTTATCCTAAGGTTATGTGAAGTCTTGAAACTTTGACTTGGCTTCGAAACAGTTATCAGCTTTGAATTCGCTTCGAAAAAATGTTCTGCTTTAGTATTTACAAAGCTTCCTCAATAAAAATATTGACAGCTAAAATATTCAATTAATGTTAAATTATTGCCATTCTGAGCTGTTGTATGGATTTCAAAGCAATATTCATATGGTAAGAATCAAAAGTCATTGAATTGTAAGTTGTTATAACAACTTGATATTTCAAAATAAAATGAAAGAATAACAAAAAATTGTGCAATAAAACAGGTTTCAGGTAATTTTAGTTTATAAAGCTACATAAATGACCACAGTAGAATATTTTTTCAGCATAAAACAAATAAATATTCAAATTTTGATCGGCTTAGAGAATATTTCATATAGTCTTTTGATGGACGGGAATGACTTTTTTATTTAAGGACGGGAACGGGACCGGAAATTAGTGAAAATATCAGGATTCAGGATGGGAACAGGAAATTTTAAAATTACCTTTTAGAATAATCTTAGATTTAAAATATATTGATTACTAAAATAATATGGCAAGACTTGTTAAAGCTATAATATTATTAAAACCTGCTTCGGTGGCTGCATGGTCTAAGGCACCAAACTCACAATAGATGATTGGGATATTTAGTTTAAATTTGGCCAGGTGTATTAAGGATATTTTTCCAAGGGTTCGGGATCCCGAATAGAGTCTACTTAAAATATAGGAATCTGATTTGTTACATTTCTAATTCACTATACATGAATTATCACGCGTTTGAGAATAAATAGAATACTATTGTTTTCTAGGCTAGCCTTCAGTGCGAGTTAATGCTCCTCCAAGACTTCTCCAAAACAGAGGAGCTGTGGAACTGTCCCAGGGGTAGTTGTGGCCCCACTCCCTTGTCGGAGCTTGCCCTGGCGAAGCCTGACATCAACTACGACCTCCTACATCTCCACCACCAGCTTGCCACCGTGCTCCACATGATTGCCACCTTCAACATGAGGTTCCCCAGACCCATCTCTTCTCTTTTTGATAACACTGTGAGCTACACTTCATTCACATAAACAATTTATTTTATTACAATTAATATACTTTTACTATTTAATTATTATAATATAAACATATAAGTACCAGGAATGTGCGAAGCTTCAAAAATTATAGTTTGCTTTAAATATTTGTCAACTTCATTCTTTCTTCGAAAAAAAAAAATGGCTTTAACATTATTACAAAGCTTCACCAATATAAAGAATGAAAATAAAAATAAAATTCTTATGAACTTGACACATATTTTTAATAATTTAATAACGTAATAGTAAAACAATTGATTAATTTTGGCTGAAATAATTACAGTTTTGCTAATAAAAACATTTTAACATAATCTTTAGTCAAATAAATTTAAAAATGACACCCGAGTGCAGGAATCAAACCCAGAATCTTGTTCGTTGTCCAGGTGTCATTTTTCAATTTACTCGAATATTCATTTATGGCTGATTTCTGTAATTATAATCATTCATCCCCTAGGCTTCGTCTTTCACATATACTTAATCGTAAAGCGTTGATTTCTTCCATCTTAATCTTAAGTATTTAAAGTTATATAAATATGCACAATATAATTTTTTTTAACAGAAAACTTTTTTTTTAAATATTCAAACATCGATTTGGCTTTGAGAATATTAAAAATATTCTATTTAAATTTGCTTTGAATAAAAAAAAAATTGGCTCTGAAAAACCTGGAAAAGTCAGAGAATCAAAAAATATACAGTTTGGTTGGACACCTTGTTAAGGTAAATTTTATAGTGAAATTAATTCTCATTGCCAATTATCAATCTTATAAGCAGCTTACTATGGTACAATCATTCGATTTGATGATCAGCATTTGGTCCATCGGTCATTTGAACTACACTTTAAAATGTAGTAGGCTAGTTATATACAGATGCTTCATTAGGTTCACCTTAAAAATACTGAGCCGGGCCACAGATTGTAGGAATGTATTTAAAAATCAGATTCACTTGCGGTGAACAAAAGTTAGTGTTTAAAATGTGTTTTTGATTGTGTCGTTACTTGTTAGTGTTTTATCTCATCATGAATCACTCAGGTGAGTATTCTGACTAACCCTCCTACTTAACTTTACATTCATTACTGTTTCCAGTCTGTGGTCAGTTTTTTATTAAAGCCATATATTTTCCACTACCGGCTGGCTAGGCCTGTCATAGCTTCATATGCCTTATAATCCAACTTAAGATTGGGACAGGCACAACATCCAGTCCCGGCCGTTGGTATATCAATATGAAAGGGTAAACCCATATTTTCATCAATGATAAATTCTCGGCCACGCCGGGAATCAAACCTGGGACCCCTAGCTCAATAGGCAGACACACTAACAACTGAGCTAAGGTGTCGGACTAGCCCTCCCATTATGAACCATAACCGTTATTCTTGTAATTCTTTATCCAGGGTCAGTCAGCTCTCTTTTGTGACTTGGCATCGAACCCGCAACTGCCTGGTCACATCCTTGACCAGAAACTTACGGATGCTCGAACCCAGTTCCTATTTAGGGTGATAGCTGGTGCCACACAGTCCATTCAGAAGGTGGCGTATTCATCTGACGATAAGGTGAGATTATGAACAAAAATTAATAAGTAACTGTCCCTTTTCTTACTTTGAATAAATATGCATGACAAGTGCCTTAAACATGTTATATGTCATTAAATAAATAAATATGAGAGAATTGTAGAAAATCAAGTACAAATAAAAGTAAAAAAACTTATATTTACAAACACTTCAATATTTTGAAGCAACATGTCATCTTCCTCAGAAGGTAGTAAACTGAACAGTAAACTGGCTTCAATGATGCCAACTTTGTTGGTACGATGAAAGTTTTTCTGGTGGGAGCTTGAGAGAATTTAAAATCCACCAGAGAAGTTTTCATCCTTCAAACAACTTTAAGCATATGAGAATCAAAGATTTGAAATTTCAAATCAAATTTGAATCTTGGCTTACTCAAAGCTTGTGCCTAAAAAATTTCAGGTCTGATCCAAATTGAATTTCATGCTTGAAATAATTTTTGAGCCGGATCCAAATCAAATCTTAAACTAATATTTTATTTCCTTAATAAATTCAAATGATCATTTATTTTAGGATTAATATCATTTTAAATTAGATTAATTTTAAATATTTTACCCTGCTAAATTTTTTAATTCAATTCAATAATAAAAATTTGAAAAAAAAATTATAATTACTTTATGAACATTTAAGTTCACTAATACAAATAATGTAATCAAAATCCCTTATCTCAAAAGGTGAAACATCAAATAAAGATCATACCACTTTTTTAAAATACAAGATTGAAGATATTCACCGCCACGAACTATTGTCTCCCACCCGCCTCGGTGGCATAGTTAGCTAACGCGCATGTTTCTTGTTGAGCTAGACTACCAAAGATGGGGAGATTGAAGTTCAAATCTCGCTTGGGTGAATTGAGGGTGATTTTCCCTCAATGATTTTCCACTATCCCTCCACACAAACATGGGTTCACTTCCTCTATATTTTACCTTCCCAATTCCCAACCCATTAGCGTAATTAGTACTTAAACGTACAACCCTAACAGTTAGTAAGACGTGGTGCTAAATAAAATTTAAAAAATACTATCTCCCTTGTGATTCCTCTTTACAACCTGGAACTCAAGTTAATTTTTCCATCCACTCTACCATGCAAATGGTTTTCACTCTGATTATATTAATTTGCTAAGCAACTATGAATTATAGCAGTGGTTCTTAACCGGTGGTGCCACGTGAACTGTTACAAGTGATTCTTAACCGGTGGTATTCCATGAATTGTTACAAGTGTTCCGCCGGTGAACGATACCACATGACAACAGTTCTGAGTGATGTTCACTACTATGATTCTAACAATTCTTTAAATTGAAAAATTACACCTGGACACGGGTGTACCACAAATTTTTAATTTAATCAAAGGTGTTCCTTGACTTCCAAAAGTTTAAGAATCACTAAATTATAGTAATATTATAATTTTTAACAAATCCCTCGAATCCGAATCTAGGATTTACTTGGATTATAGATTTCATTTGAAATTTTGAAAGTTCGCACAGGCTTAATATTCAAACACTATGAAAATATTTTATAAAGTTTTTTTTTACTAAACATGTACTGCCCTCTACAGAATAAGTATTTTAAGTTAGTTTTAGTCATAGACAAATGTTGGTGGATTTGTTAAAACGACTAAGGGTAAAAGTGAATGTCACTTTATTTCACTCCTCATTGTAGGCGACTGGTCTTGACACAAAGAGTGCGGTGGACTGGGTCAGCAAGTGTCACAGTCTAGCGGGATCATGGCACGTCAGTTGTGATGCCCTCCGGAGGCACCAGGTCTGCGAGCTCTACTCCTGCGGCTATGACCGCCTTGCAGAGGAGGTCAGTATCTTTCACCCCCTTTAAGGTTACTTAGAACCAAGACTATGAAGCTCATTTGAATAGGGGCAGTTCTTAGATGAATAGAGATTAGGGATGTCACATTCGATTCTTTGATACCTCGATACCCTCGATTCTTACTGCTATCGGAAGAATCAATCTTAATGTTACTTCAATTCTTAGCTCTCGATGAAAGTACTAACAACCGAGCAAGACAGCAACATTCAATATTTTTGCTCAGTTAACGACCCTATTTGAGGAATTTAAAAGACTTGTACAGTTTTCGACAAATTGTTAATTATACTTTTTTATTTTAATTATTTGTAAATGTTTTTACTCTGTTAGGCTTTATTTAAAATATATTTGTGTTTTATAAAAGGCCCATCTTACGAAAATTGGACTTTATATTAATATCAGTCAAGAGTCGCTCTATTAATGTGGCTTGAAAAAACCAGTGTTGCGAACTGATGTCAATTGTTTCTCCACAAAAAAAGGTAAATAAAGGGTTGTTGGTGCACAGATAATCCCGGCTGTTAGCGACACGGCTTTGGTCGGCTCGCAGCTGCTCATGATTGTCGGGCAGAGAGTGAAACATGCGGTGATGTCTTCGTCCAACCTCCATCAGAATCTTGCTCAGCTCAGCCCTCTCCTCTCCATCTGGATAGAGAGCCTGGTCAGTTAAGTTTACTCTTCTTAGAAATAGTAACTAACTATTAACATTTTTATATAGCTATATTGCATTCATTATAACATTCATAAATTATGATTTAAGTTTTCTTTAAATTGAAAAATGACACCTGGACACAGGAATCTAACCCGGGATCTTTGGATTCCTGTGTCCAGGTGTCATTTTTCAATTTAAAGAATATGATATTTAGATGCGGCTTTCTCTGTAACTAACAAATATAATGGCTTGACTATTTAATCCATTCAATTAAGTGTTAAATGAATGGTCTGATTATTAAATTTGTCTTATATTTTGAAGATGGCCCTTTTTCAATTTATAAAAAAGATTTTTTTTAATATCATATATCCATAAGAATTCAAGAAATTTCAGTGTCCCATCCTTAAATTTTTTTAAATTTTGATCTAATTGAGGGTTCATAAAAAATTATTGTATTTTTTTAAAGGAGTTGTCTTTTTTCTTCTGGCTATCCACATATTTACATTAACGATGAAGTGATTAGGAAGGTCAAATTTAGAGGAAATGCGTCAATATTTTCATGGAGGGAGAGAAGGAAACCATAAAATTGACACTCAGTACACCTGTTTCGGATTCAATCCTCTATTTGCCCATTGTCAGCTGATCAACTTTAGGAGATCTATTTTTGACGCTTCAAGGGGGTGTAAATTGACTCAAGAGTTCCCTCTAATTATGAGGTTACATGCACTAAAGACCTTAACACATGACATCATGGATGTGATGTACAGGACGAGAGCAGCCTGCACAGTAATGGGTGCCCCCTCCCGGACACAGCGCAACTGCTCAACTATGTGATACAGTTCCTTCCCGAGTCCCATCAGGACTACCAACTCGCGGTGCACATGGTGGACGCAGTGCATGCTCTTCTTGATGGTTCATGACCCTCGCTGAGCCTGACTCAGGTCAGACTCACACTCACTTAAAATATATGCAGGAACATCACCGAGGTAGAACGTACGGCCTGTCGTCGGAATATCCCAAACTATTTCTCAATGTGTAGCCTCTCAAATTGTTATGTTTGTCCACTAAACAAATATTTAATTGCAAATGATGAAATAGATTGTCAATTTAAAACTAAATAAATTAAGTCAGTTTTTCAGGTGTCAATTTAAAACTAAATAAATTAAGTCAGTTTTTCAGGTATATGGTTCAAACTCATATAGTCCTTAATATAGGTACACTTCATTTACCCTGAACGGTAGCACACTTACCTCCGCTGTTTCCACTATGATGCAGCTTGTATGAACAAGCTTTATTTGAGGTCCTCAAGAAAAAACTAAGCTTTCACTATAATCAGTGTGTACCTAAAGGTTTTTTAAATCTCTATTACTGGCATGCACTTGGTATAATTTAATTTATAACAACGTAATTTTGTGAAAATGTTGATAGAATTGCCTAGTAAAAAATGTTTGCTGAACATTCCAGTGAACATATTTTAATTTCGGTGTTTTCTTTCGTTGTTTAGCCATAATGAGAAAGCAATTTTATTGTAAAAATATATGTTAGATCAAATGATAAAGGTATTAATTATGTCATACTCTCTTTTTATTTGCAGTAATCTCTACTAGGCGGTATTGTATATATTAAATACTGTACACTCAAAAATGTGAACACCAGGTATTTTTTACGCTGTTAAAAGAGTATTTAATATTCTAGTTAGCCTCCACTACATTAGGAGAGGGGAAAATTTAAGGTTAGTGTGATAAGAAGATAAGGGCGCACAAATCTTAATAAATTTGTTCCGAGGTGGGGTTAGATGTAAAGGTGTGTGCACACTAGAGGCAAATTTGCAGCAAGGCTGGTCGAGGCCAAACAAAGGCACACTTGGCCTCAGCCTCACTTTGACATACCAATACGAGTTGGCTCCATTTGCCTCTGTTCGTCGAGGCAACCCAACTTTCAATTTGCCTCTAGTGTGTGTACGCACCTTAATAATACACAATGATTCCCGGTTTTCCTCTTATTTTGATTCCTAAATTTAAACCTCATATTTTCACTTCTCAACAATTTCAAACAATTTAAGAGGTTTTTTCCAAAACTATCTTGGATGTAGACTGTAGAGTTTTTATTTTAAACTCTACTCAGCTACTACCCTAGATATCGAGAAATACAATACATTTTTATTGATTAGGGATGTGCGAGAACCACTTTTTCTTTTCGAGATGAAAACATGAAGAAATATCTATATGTGAGATTGAAACTAGAAAACTTTCTTTGAAAGTAGAAAAGTGTAAATTATGTTTATTAAAGTCATTATATAGTTTATAGAGTGCTAAAATGCCTTTTGACATTTTTGCTGGCACTTTGAATTAGCTTATAGTTCATTCACAACACTTAAGATATAATTCGTACGCATTTCAAATGCAATCACTGTAATAGTTGAAGTGCATACTATTTATAATATAATTTTGTAGTGAAACAGTTTATAATATCAATGTTTGATATTGAAAAACACTATTGTGCTGTGAACATCACAGCATCATGGATGAGGTTCACGGCATTCACTACTTGATGGCTCTGCGTCTGTCGGATGTCACAGGTGTGGAAGGTCAGTTGATTATTCCTTTGCTAGGGCTCTCGTCTTTATAGTATTAAACGTAACAGGTGCTCAGACCATACTTTTTTTTATTGAAGAGTGTGTATGCGATATGGGTCGGCTCTGACAAATAGACCAACAACCTAAGTGGACTAGTGTAGACATGAACGGTGTGTTGCCAGAAAGTAAAGATTATGTGTATGTTAAATAAAGGCTATTGTTATTATGTCCATACTTGTTATTCACTGAATAGTCTCAAGTCACATGTCGTTTTTTGGAGCTGCACATCAAGCTGAGGGGATTATCAGTTACTGTCAGGCCAGGATTTTGGACTCTGATTGCGACCAAGATAGAACACGTTGGTCTCTTGTTTACGTTATGAGTCACGAGAAGCTAACTAGAAGAAAATAATCATCCTCAGAATATTGCACTGGTAATTCTTTGGTTCAAGAATAAGTAGAACTCGCTCTCCTCCCTGAATCGGGAGGTACTACATTTTATCCGTACGTGTCGATTATACACTTTGAGCAACCTTTACTCTACTAAAAATCATGTTGGTATATTTAGTTCTTCAGGTTCACACCACCTACTTCAGCGAAATAGATACACGGAGGCCAACAAGATTTGTTTTATCCGAAACAGACAGAGGTTCTAATTTTTTAAGGCCTTAGGGACATCTTTGATGTATGTTAATACCGATATATAAATCCCTATGTCAGCTTTGCCCCGAGTAAGTTAGAGGGACTCACCAGTAGAGAACTCCGATTTTTTTCGTGTCATTGAGGATTTGTCCCAAAAAAGGGAAAATGTATCAGCAAGCTTTAAGTAGCAAGCTATAGGGTATGATCCAAAATGTATGAAATCAGTGAATTATGTAGTACACTATTTAGGACCAAAACATTACTCAATGAAGGTTGTTTTTGGGGGAAAAGAGAGCCCTATTTTCGGGTCTTTTCGATATTATTAGGAAAAATAAATTCTCTCTTTGGTATGTAAATATCTTCTGGCAGTTAAAAGTTTTTTCGAATTTTGGGATTCATTTTTAACTTTCTAAATCAGGTTGAGATATTTTTTTATCATCTTGATATTGATATATTTGAGTCTCGTACATCCCTTTTATTGATACATTAATAAGGTGATGGGTTTAACTCCCAAAATAAACCCCCTTGGTACATTAGCCCACTCTATCCACAAACCTTACTCAGTCATTACCAAAGGTAGTTTATAAGCTGTGTTTAGATGAAATGTTGATTAAGTTTTATTGAGTTCTATAAACGTATTGTATTATGGTGTCAAAGGGCCTGTTTTTTTTAAAGTTACCAAAATATTCCAAATAGGGTGGAAATACCAAACCAAATTTGAATTTGGGTCATATCGTTATATGTGTATGTATAGCATAGTTTTGCTAAAGCATAGTGTGATATTAAGGTTGTTTAAAATGTACTCAAGTATAGAATACTTAGGATAGTTTTGTGGTGATTTGCTACATTTATTGTGAAGCGATTCTGTTAATAAAGTGAAGAAAAGGTTGTAAATTACAGATAAATAGACAGAATAGTTATAAATATGACTAGCCTTTTCACCTCTTTCGCTCTTTTCCCAAGTGGACTTCTTTAATTTTTATTAATTAATTTATCATAATATAATTTTATAAATTATTATCTTTTAAAATATAATTTTAATATTTTTATAACACCCATATTTTTAATCTTAAGTAATAATTGTATTAGCTTTAATTACTGTGTTTTATCTCGGACTGTGATGAGATCTATATTTTACTGTGGAAGCTTTAAGCAGCCAATATTAATATGTTATAATAAACTTTTTTTTTTTCCATAATTGCCTTAAAATGTATGTTAATAGATTTTTTTCTGCTTGTATTTTGAAACAAGGTACAAATTTCAGGTGCAATTTATAAACATATGAATGTGGTTTTAAAATTGTTTAAATAATACCGTGTAACTACATTAATAATTCTTTTCTTTTTAACACTCATATACTTACAAGTCTGAACCTAGCGGTTGCCAAACTATGTAGAGTTGTGTTTAATCTTTGGCTGTAAAATCAATTGGATCAGTAATTTAGAATATATTAATTTGTTAGGTCATGCATGCAAAAAAAAATCTTTTTAAAAAGAAATAATTATATATTAGTATTCGTTACTAATGAAAAGGATCGGAATTTTGAGCCCGATTTATTTTCACCGATCTTTTGAACTATGTAGGTAAGAAGTAGCTACTGGCAACCTCGACTAACCAGTGTTACGAAACTTGTCTTATATTTGAAGGGAGATTGATCACACGAAAACAAGAGAATGTCAACGCTGTTTCTCCATAGTGGCCATGCAGTTACCTCAGCAACGATATCCATTGTAATGGTTACGCACCAGTTTTAAGCTGGGTAGCTGGCAAAATGGTCCACTGAGACACATTGAGAGAGAGATATATTGCTCGATGGTAGATTTCAAACATTTCTTAGGCTTTGAATAACTTTGTGCTAGTTTTGAAAGAATTCTATATTATATATAAATAATTTATGCTCACAATTAAACATATTTAACTTATATATCAAAAGAGAACTAAGACATCTTCTACTTCCTCCTCTCTTTTTCAAATTATCAAATTATCAGCCCAGCAGTGTTTTTTTTAATTCATTATAAACTTATAAGATTAACAATTTAAACATGAACTACTAGATTTGTATTGAATGTTCTAAATCTTCACTGGAATTATATAATTGTTAATTTGCTGCATCACAATACAATTATGTCCACTCTCAACCAAATTCACAGGCCTACCAATGTGTTTCTTGAGAAAGAATTGCAAAATTAGCCCAAGTAAGAAAAGTGTTTTTATTTTGAAAAAAAAAAATCCAAATCCTTTACTTACCTAATTTTATCCAGAAGAAAGCTAATGCTTGTACAATTAGTTTGTACATGAATAGGGAAGCTAGATAGATCGCAATGGTATATAGGTTACGGATATAGCCGCATCAAGTATTATAGTCGTAAATTAAAAAAAAAATTACACCTGAATAGAGGAATTGAATTGAAACCAAGGGTCCCTGATTCAATTCCTGTGTCGATTTGTCATTTTTTTTAAATTTTGAATAATGTTTCATAATTTTGACAACAGAAGTAGAAAATTCCATACAAATATATTCATCCTTACTTTTGTTAATTTCCTGCTTAACTAAATAGTTTTTCATTGCATGGTTTGCTTTTATAAAATAATAAACGTCTAAAAGACATAAAATAACAAAACTTTCAGATAATTAGTTCAAGAATATATTCATGCCCACTACAGCATCACCGACATAAAAGTGACACCTGATCTCGGTAATTGAACCCAGGACCCCTGTCTTGATGCGCCCATTCTTTTCCGCTGAGCTCTCAAAGATCTGTCCCGTGCTCATGGTCATTCTTCACTCACTCCTTGCAAATAGACATTAACACACATTCTTCAACAAATACTATTCATTACATCTCTTTAAAGAAAACTTCTTTTCCCTTTTTGATGTACGATTTGTTATTTATTGAAGAAAGTAAAGTAAAGAGGGATATAAACAAATAAAACAGAACAAACACAGTATGCCAAGTGCATTCTTATCTGATTTCCTTTCGCTCCACTTTACATTATTTTGTTTCCTCTTTTAGAAAGTTGTGTTGTGAGTTTCACACGCCCTCTTTATGAATTCCAATAAAATGAAGCCTAGGTTGAAGGAATAAGTGGTAAAAATTTTATTTTTACGATGTCAGCATTGCAAAGTGTGAACTTTGTTCTTTTCATTATAAAAGCCATATTGTCATTATTTGTTTAGATCCATTTTCCCTGTACCTTCTTTTATGTATAGCGAAATATTCTTAGATATGTTAGTCAGATATTCCAATTTATTTAACCACACTTGTGCACTTGCATTTAAAAGAATTCTCCTACTAATCTTATAATGTTTTAACATGAACTTTCACCTTTAAATTGCATATGTTATGTGAAATATATGTATATAAAACCTATTTTGTTCCAGAATATGTATTGGGTTTAAATAATTGCTTTTGATATTGTTATGGTTTAATTTCTGTAAATAAAAATAAATGCTAATTTTATTTAAACAGAAACATAATAATTCACTTTGAATTATCCTGAGTTTAACTATCCACCAAATATACTACAGTGAATTTCCACAAATTCGGTTTCCTTAACCTATGCCTCGTCGTTTTAATTTTTCTAACACTCGAATTAAAACATCACAACAGTATTTTTTATAAGGAATAGTTATCGGTGTTAATTTTCTGCCGTGATTATAGTTGTAGGGGTCGTGGGTCCGACCACCTACAAGACACTTGTTCTTATCCTGGTGACATTATATATTAAATATTGGTATGTTGTGAAAGAAGGCAGTTTAAAGTAAATTATCCCACATAAGTATGTAGAGACGATGAAAAAACAATGGTTCACTTGGTCAAGATTCAAGCCTCACTTTCACCGTTGACAACCAAGTTCTACTCTTAAGGCTGCCACCTCGTTTAGCAAGAAAGTATCAATCACTGTCACACACATCTTAAAATAAAATGGTCTGTGTAGTTTTTCTGGGACAACTTTGTTCTGTCTAAGCTTATACTTCCTTTCTCACTTAACTTACAACCCTCCTTTGTCATGTCTATAAGAAAAAGGGGAAAGAAAACTACGAAACTTCTTATTTCAAGGTAAAGAAGAAAGCTCGCAGCTAGTTCTCAAATATATTAAAATTTTCTGTTGTGAGTTTAAATTAATAAATTTGCTAGAGCAAGTCTAAATCTAGAGCCCCATTTCCTCAAGCTTAGTTTAATAGCTCTGCAAATATTATCAAGAATCATTGAAAATGAGCTATTGACACATTTTCACACTTTTTTCTATTAATAAAACTCAAATTAGTGTTAAGGAAAAAGAGCCCTGTTGGAATCTTTTGACTATATTTTGTCGGGAACCATATTTTGAAATAACGCATCGTAGAATTACATATTGCGGTAGAGCTGAATGTTTGTGCGGCAATTTCCCTCTTATCAACACCTTGAGAGCCCATCTCACCTCTTCAGATAACACGTAACAGTTAGGTAATACTGCTCAAACCAGGCTTTGCATCTTAATGTGGTAACCTGGGGTCACCATTAAAAAAATATTGTCAAACTGGGACCAGTGAAAGCATTTTACAATATTTACAAAAATACTACAAATTGAAAAATAATTATTTTAAAATGGAGAAGGGGGGACTTTTATTTTTCATAGCTACATTGTTTTCAAGTGATTAATGCAGAAAACTATCATTCAATGTGAATTCTGGTCTCAGCATATCTTGTATATAATATCCCGGCTAATCAGTTGTGAAACATGCGCTTAATATCACCTGCCGCTCCCCCTACCCCCGCCTTCGCCCCTTGTGAACCCTTTTACCTCGTTTTTCTTAAGGTGCGTCTAGACAATCATCAGAACATCATAACATAACAACCCGTCTCATGAACTGTCAATCTTTTGGGCGTCACATCAAAGAAATGCTATGCACTCAAGTTACACCACTTGTAAAAAAGTGGTATTTTATTTAGTATAATATTTTATGTTTTGACTAGAGTGTGTAACATTAGAGCGTTGATAATGAAGAAATCACCAGTCACTAATAAATAAATTGTTACTGCTAATCTTTCTCTGGTGCAGGGTAGCAGCTTTTCTCCAATTCGTATTTTTTCGTGCTATTTTAGGACCATTTGAATAAATTAAATACTCAAAGTCTGTTGGCGAAATTCTTGTAAAATTTTTGTATAGATGTAACTGCTTAAAATTTAAAATCCGAAAGTAAGTGACTCCCACTGTATGCATTTATATTTATGTAAAACTGCATCTGCCATCATCTTTGCCCGCGTTTTTTCTTTTTTTACTATTTTACTAAATGGGTCAATAACTATATAGGCTACCTGTTCAGGTTATACAAATATAGAATAATTACTTTAATGGGCTAGGTATGAGGAAGTAGGCATTTTAAAGGTTATCTACCTGCATTTGTGAGGAAGCAGAGTGGGAAATCATTTAGGGAAAACCACCCTCATTAGACCTGACCAGGATTCGAGCCATGATATTCCTGTCATCAGCAGGCTAATCTAACATGAGAGTAACACCTTAGACCATTCGGCCACAGAAGTGTTTGTTTTACTGTTAACTTTGGTCATGTTTAACGATATTTTTAGTGATATTTTATGGGTATTTATAATATCGATCAAAATTAACAACTGTAGATCAAATGACTTGATTTATTAATTTGTGAAAATAACTTTTATAATTGTCAATAAAGTTTCTTCCTATCTAAATAAGACTTTACTTTATTATTAATAAAAACTTTCTAAAGTGGGAATATAGAGGTACACTCTGTTTACCCTGAAAAATAGCAGTTTTTTTTTAACTTAGCTACCCTCAGGTTATACACTTGTGTTCTAACTATACTAATGGTTTTAGGGATTAAGAAGGTTAGATTTAGAGGAATTGTATCTGAATTTGCATGGAGGGAGAGTGGAAAAACCCTCTGTACACCCCAATCGAGATTCGAACCTCGATCTCTTCATCGTTGGCAGTCTAGACTGCTGCGAGAGTAGCGCTTTAGACAATGCGGCGACTGAAGTGTGTGGTAGTAGTCTTACCTTGACTGACCGACTACACTATGGCCTTATCTTATCAGCTATATCATAATGAAACCAATCAAAGTAATCTGGGTACCTTTCAAGGCACACAGCTGCTATAACATATTCCTAAGTTTACTAATCTAAGATGTTTGTTCCAATCTTAACCATAACCATTTTCCACCATAACTAACTCCAATTTCAAAACGTATCTCAAATTCTAAAATCAATTTTCATTTAAGAAGATCAAATAGCTATTTTGTATGTAAAAAAATTAATATTATTTATTACTAAACTAAGTACACATCACAGATAAGTATGATATATATAAGTTTGATACAGGAAGATATAATTCGACAATTCATTTGTTGGAATTTGGTTTCTTCTTTTGACTCCTCCGATGAGAGTGGTTGTTTTTAGTATTATATGTTGACATCTTAGACCCATGTGGTTGTGCCGAAGTTGGTTGAGGCATTGCCCAAAGACCTTTTGTCCTAAAAAATTTAAAAATAAATATATATCTCATTAAATAAATTTGACAAAATTGTGTAAAATGAAGTACAAATAAGAGTATTAAAATAACATGTATTTACAAACAATTCAAAGAAAAAAAAAGTTATTATTTTCATTCAATCATTCCAATGATCCTTGTCACTACAAATTTTTTACTAAACTGTGACAAAATCCTGTTTAAAACTGAAATTTCTTCACAATTTATTTAATGACGTATTATTCCTCCACGCACGTCACAGTGACACTTCATAAAAAAAAAAACTCCATAGTCGGTCCGCAATCGAGCAGCCGGTGTCTGTTGGTGAAGATAGTACCAACTTATGCGCAATGAGACTGTTATGTGGTCAGCACATTGAACCTTCCAGCCATTAATCTCAGTTTTCTAGACCGGAGCCACTACTTTGTCATTCATTTAAGCTCCACCATTAGCTTCATGAGGTAGAGTTGACCCTGTTTCAGGCCCACAGTAATACTAAATAAGTTGTGTGATGATAGCGCCCTGTGGCTATGTGAGGAACTACGCTCTCTATCCAGGACCAAGTTGAGCGTCAGAGGTGTTACCCTGAGGACTTGTTATCTGTGGCTGATGTATTATAATGTCTTATGCCTGCAGCATGTATTAACGTAATATACTTTGCCTTGAACCGAGTTGGACTGTTATATATTTGACAATTCTTGCTGTAATATTACATGGTGGCAGTGGTAGGATATTGCGTTGTATTTAAGTATAACTAATGTGAAGTAAACAGTTCCAATATGTCGGCTCCTGTGTATCAAATACCGGCTCCAGACCCTTTCTATTTCAAATCAACATTGGAATGGAAATCATGGAAAGATCGTTTTATGCGTTTCAGACGTGCTTCAGGTATGATGGAGGAGGAAGAAGAAGATCAGGTAAATTCTTTGATTTATTTGATGGGCCCTCAGGCTGAAACTATTTTTTCTATCGTTCAAGCCATCATAAGCCGATCAAAAGAAGTTTTATACAGTCCTTCAGAAGTTTGACAGCCATTTTATTCCCACCAAAACAAAATCTTTGAACGAGCAAAGTTCTGTACTAGATTCCAACAAGAGGGTGAGTCAGTTAGCAATTATGTTACAGATCTTCATACTGTTGCTCAAGATTGCAACTTTCCTGTCACTTTTTATAACAAAGCCATTAGAGATAGAGTCGTAGTTGGTATTATAGATAAAAAAAAAAATCTCTCGTTTAAACTACAATTAGATGCCAAATTAACTCTGAAAACAGCTGTTAGTTCTGCTATACAATTTGATTAAGTGAAAAAACAGGAAGCTTTAACAGGAGCTAGTTAAGTTGCAGCTGACTAGGTTAATGCTACCAATAAAAAGGAAAAAAAAAAGAGGAAAATTTTTTGGTTATAATAGGAACACTTTTTCTAACAAAGATAAAAGTCAAACTAGAAAATCATGTTTTTGGTGTGGGAGTAATACTGAACACCTTAGAACCAAATGTCCTGCTAGGAGTGCTGTCTGTCATCAGTGTCGATATAAAGAGCATTAAATACCTCAAATAAATGAAATGAAATTATATTAAACAAACTAAAATACCAGCTAAATATTTATAAAAGCGCTTTCTTCAAAGCTACTTGAACTAACTGTTAATATATCCGTTGATAAACATGTTAAGGTGATTGGCCATTTCATTTGGCGTGGAAATACAGAGCCATGGGAACAAACGGTTATCGTCAAGAATTTTTATTGTTTTGACATTTTCTTTTTGGAAATGGTTTGTTCAAGAATAGAAGCATGTTGATTAAGTTATACTTTTTATATAGACACCTCCTCTATAATTTTAACAGTGATCAAATATCGATAAAATTGACATTTTCAATAGAAAACTGCCAGCTTCTTAACAAAAAATAACATGTAACAATTAATAAACATGAATACATTATCTTAGAAGGGGCGTTGAAAATATTAACATAAAAATTTCACTCGTTCTCGAGAAAACATATTTCCAAAAGTATGATTTTTCTGAAAGGCCTATCCGGTAGCTAGTGCCGTCTACGGTTTCCGTGATCCATCTGTTCTTGTTGGCGCGGAAGGATACTTTGGTCGGCTGTGAAGCCACGCCATGCCTTTGACCCTTCCGCCGACCATCCCTCAAAACAGGTTTTAGACTTTCACTCGACAGGGCCTAGGTCCTTAAGATATCTGGACAAAATCCAATGATAAACAGTATTCCCTATTGTTTCTGAACTCACCCTGACATACCCTCTATATCAAAGTCCTTGGGAGGAACGAAGTGGGTGAACTCTGACAGATCTCGACACACCAAGTGACAGTAGACCGGGACCTTAAACAATTAAAATGGCCCAGTGTTAGTACAGTCAAATTTTCATAGGAAGAGAGAAACACATTTCTTTGCAGTAAACATTGATAACATTTTACTATCTTATTAGTGATATTTTTATAGGTATTGATAACATCTAACAAAAGTGACAGTTGCAGTGACTTTAAGTATGAATACAAAGTAGATTTAGTATCTTAAATAGATAGTGAAAATTTAAATTTAAAAAATAAATAAAAAATAGGCTCATTTTCTCTGATGTTAGTCAAACTTCTAGGTTATGTGCTTGAAGAATCTTGGATTTTGAACAACTCATTAAATTCTCAAATTATTATTTTATTGCTTTTAAAGTGATAGGAATCAAAGCTTTTAAAGTGCTAGGGGCTGTTCATAAACTTTGTTACACCAAATTTTTTTTAGCCCATCTCCCTACCCCGTTTTGTCGCACATTTTCACAATTTTGTGAACCCCTCTTCCAATATTACATCACGCATCCCCCACCACTGTATTTAAATTGAAACCAAGCTCGTCGATGAGTCGATCGTTGTTTGTTTATACGTGTGCACATTCAGGTTGATTTCAAAATAAATACGCTTAATTGTAATGTGATGTCACGCATTATCCAACTTCCCTCCCCCTCTCGTCATGCTTGGTCACACCGATCACTACTCCTACCCCCTCTCCCCACCAATATGCATATGTAGTTTATGGACACCCCCTTACATTACCTTGTTGAAGGAGATATCAAGTTTAGGTTGTCGTGCAGGGGTGGGAATACGACTAGGCATCTGGAAGTGCTGCCCCAAGATCGGCGACTTGGCTCTCTTCCCGTAAGTCCCCCATGCTAGTAACTGTGCTGGGATCTCGCGTATCACCTCTGTCTCGGCCGGTCGAAGAATTGTCGTGCGCTGCACATCTCCGCCTTTGAGCACCTAGTTTGGAAAATTATATATGTTTTCGTAATTTTATTTTAAATTTATTTATGTATTTCTTATTGACATAGGAAGTAACTTTTAGAAAATAAAAACATATTTTACTCTTTTACTATTTTATCAGTATTGATTTAAAAAAAAAAAGTGACAGCTACAGATCACATGACCCGACGCATGAATATGTGAAAGTAGACCTTATAGGCTTCTAGCGGTCAGGTATGGTTCTTCTTAAGAAAATTGGACTGTATTTACATATATCTGTATATTTTCTATAACTACTAGCACCATGTCTTACTACCCGTTTGGACTATATGCCTGTATATACCGGTACTAATTACTCTAATGTGATAGGAATTAGGAAGGTTGAATTTATAGAAAGTGTATCAGCATTTGTGTAGCAGGAGAGTGAAAAACCACCCTCAGTACATCCGACTTAAATCTAATCTTGATTTCCCCATTATTGGCAATCACGTCTCTTGTGAGAGTGACGCCTTAAACCACGCAGCCACTGAAGCTGGTCTATAGTTAACTATATTTTAGTTTTATCACTGTAAGAGAAAAATTGGTTTAAATAACTATAATATATAGGAAGCAATACTGTTCAAAAAAAATTGGAATATTTCTCTGTTAATATAATATAAATGTATAAAAAGACAATGTAGAAAGACTTTAATAGTATACCTTTCCAAGCCATTAGGCAATCATTCATTTTAATATATAAAATAATTGTTTATTCTATTATAAATATTTCTCAACTACTTACAAATAATGACGTATCACATAAAACACGAAACCATCCCTGTTTAATGACAAACAGAACTTTATCAAACAGGATGAACAGTTTCATAAACGTAATATCATAAACTTATGTTGTTTTACTGTTTAAATTCCTGGGTTATTGATCTTAACTTAACTTCTATATTGGCTGGGCTACTGCAAGCTAAGTTTTTTGTTTTTGTTTTTTTACCCACTATAGCATAAAAAAAACTTTGCCTACACTGAAATTCTGGTCTTTGTCCCTTGATGTTTTTCTTGTACCATCTGAATGCTCCCAAACTGTTATTTTCTATAACTATACCAAAAAGGGGCTACATTACAATTACAAAGCTTAGTCGATACAAATATTTACAGCTAAATTACTCGCTTTATAATTAGTGCCATTCTGAGCTGTTGTGTACAATACAAATTAATATTCATATTAAAAAAATCAGAAGTAATTGAATTGTAAGCTTGTGTTATTAACTCGAATTATCAGATTAAAACAAAATGTTACAAACAATTAGGCAATAAAACATTTTCCAAGTGATTTAAGTTCATAAAGTTTTTAAATAACAATCCCCCAACCAAAAAATATTCAACTTCAATTCAGCTTCAAGAATATTTCATATATCCAACTTGGGTTCGCTTCGAATTGAAAAGGTAGACTTCGCTTCGAATTGAAAAGGTAGACTTCGCTTCGAATTGAAAAGGTGGACTTCGCACATCCCTAAAGAAACATCATATCTACGTTTGAAGGATGCTTGTTTAACTTGATGCGCCTTATGGATTCACATCATAATTTTACAGGGGATATTGCAATACCATCTTAATGCATGGGCACACTAGGCAGTTTCCCGGGAGCCACACAATTCTAGGGTCCCTATGGTGAATTTATCACCAACTGATAAATGCTGATTATTATCAGTTTGAATTGATTCTCTAAAACCTATCTTAAGGAAATTAGAGACAAATTTAAAATAGATTTTATTGAAAGTACCATTAACTCTAAAGGTTATAATTTTATTGACCATTTACATTTTTATTCCTGTCAATGTGTGAGTAGGAGGCCCTATGCAGTGCTTTTCCCAGGGCCCGCATTGCAGTTATGACGGCCCTGGGGGACAGAAACATTCTGCGGTTACACATTTCAACCGTAAGATGTAAATCGAGAAAATGTAACACATGTTATGGCTTTAACCCACTGAATTGTCACAACCAGTGCAAATATCGGCCACTCAGAGCAACTCACAATCTGGAATGAGACTTAACAAGGATGAGGGTATGGTGACCCACTCATTTCCATCTACCCTTGCTTGTTCACCTTTAAGGTGGTGGAAGACGCAACTCTCTTGATGTCTGGTGGTATTCTGAAAGGACCCTGGGGCTCCATGTCATTTTGCAGGTTCATCCATGGATGGAAGGTCCCTAGAGTCCCAACGTAACGGCCTCCCACTGTCCACAGCCTCACCGTGTGGTCTGAGCTAGAACTGAACGCAGTTCATTCTCTTCAGTAAATAAACACACTAGCCCGCATCAATCGCGTAGACTAAGGTGTCACACTCGTAATATACTAAGTTGTCGGTCACCGTGAGGTTGATGTTTAAATCCCTGCCAGAAGTATTGAAGGTAAATTCTTTCCTTAGAGGTTTTACACTCCCCCGCCACAAAAATGGGGTTACATTTTCTTTAGATTCTACCGCCCTTATTCATGCCTTATTACTTAGTGTAAATGTGTGTACTGTGTATAGCCCAGATGAGTTGTAATATGTGGTACACATAATGGATGGTTCGAATAACATTGAAGTACAATATGTAAGGTAGGACTAATTTTATTTGATCATTTAACATATATAAAGGTTATTGGTGGATTTTAGATATTAAGCTACAGGAGCCAAAGTTTTGGATGAATAAATTGGTGTATTCTGAAATCATGGGCTTTATTCAGGCATGTTAAATGACTTAAAAAAACAATTAAAAAAGAGACGCCTGTAGACTCACCAGTGATAAAAAATAGCTAACTTATGTGTCTAGAAATGGAGCTTTATCAAACTGATTTCAAAAGTATCACAATAGCTTATCTTTTGGTGTGAAATGTACCCAATCTCGGCCAGATACTCTATATGTGTGACTACCTGATGACTATCCTACTCTCGGCCAGATACTCAATATATGTGACTACCTGATGACTATCTTAATCTCGGCCAGATACTCTATATGTGTAACTACCTGATGACTATCCTACTCTCGGCCAGATACTCTATATGTGTGACTACCTGATGACAATCCTACTCTCGGCCAGATACTCTATATGTGTGACTACCTGATGACTATCCTACTCTTGGCCAGATACTCAATATATGTGACTACCTGATGACAATCCTACTCTCGGCCAGATACACTATATATGTGACTACCTGATGACTATCTTAATCTCGGCCAGATACTCAATATATGTGACTACCTGATGACTATCTTAATCTCGGCCAGATACTCTATATATGTGACTACCTGATGACTATCTTAATCTCGGCCAGATACTCAATATATGTGACTACCTGATGACTATCTTAATCTCGGCCAGATACTCTATATATGTGACTACCTGATGACAATCCTACTCTCGGCCAGATACACTATATATGTGACTACCTGATGACTATCTTAATCTCGGCCAGATACTCTATATATGTGACTACCTGATGACTATCTTAATCTCGGCCAGATACTCTATATATGTGACTACCTGATGACAATCCTACTCTCGGCCAGATACTCTATATGTGTGACTACCTGATGACAATCCTACTCTCGGCCAGATACTCAATATATGTGACTACCTGATGACTATCTTAATCTCGGCCAGATACTCTATATATGTGACTACCTGATGACAATCCTACTCTCGGCCAGATACTCTATATGTGTGACAGCTTCCAAGTGGGCTCTGTATGAGGACAGAAGAATGGGAAGAGGTTGTTCCCTCACGGCCCTCTTGGCTCGACCCTCCACACGGTCTTTCCACAAGAACGGGAACTGAAGCCTGTACTTGGGCATGACCACCTTGCTTTGGTGCTCCTCAGGAACCATGTAGCTCTTCATCAGCCAGGTCTTCACATATCCAGCCGTGTGACCTGAGGGTCAATGTTGTTGTTTAGTTTGTTGCGCTCTGTGACTTTCGAACGTAGTAGAGTGGCCATAGAGTCTGTCTAGGACAACTGGGGGCTGGTAGGACTGGGCACCAGTGTAAAAACGTAATATTTGTTTTTTAATAAATACTCGTTTTTGGAGTTGTTTAAAAAAAATTATTAAAAAAGGAAAATCATTTGTGTATATTTATAAAGATATGCTACTTGATAGTATAAAATTTTGATATTGTTTTATAACACAAAAAACCATGAAAAATAAGAATTTGGCGTAAAATAAATTATGTAAAGATGAATTAACCTAACCTCACCTAACTGGCACCTTATAACATTTTAAAAAAAATATTAACACTGGCGCCCAGTTGTTCGGATTCGCCATAGAGTGTGTTTCATTTGAGTTGAAATAGGTTTTTTTTAAAACAGTGTGTCTTACTACCAGTTTGGGTTATACACTCAGGTACTAAATACACTACTGTGTTAAGGATTAGGAAGGTTGAATTTTAGAGGAAATGTAACTGCATTTGTATGGAGAAAGAGTGGAAAACCACTTCAGAAAAACCACCCTTGGTACACCCGACCAGGATCGAACCTTGATCTCCTCGTCTTTGGCACACAAATCTATTGCAAGAATAGCGCCTTATACCATGCAGCAACCGAAGTGGGTGAAATAGCTATTAACCCAATTAATATGTGCTACAATACCAAAATAACCGTAAGATTGTATTCTAATGAAGTACAATCATTGACGTGTGTCATTTTGCGAGGGTAGGCAGAGCGTGTTAAAACTGTACCTGTTGAATATTTCCCTCCACTTGTTTACCATTTGACCAATCTCAGGAATGCAGGAACATTTCACAAAGGAATGTATGTTCGTTGATATTGATAGCCAAACAATGAATGTTCTACTGAGTGATAAGAACAATTATTCACAGTTACAATTTGAACTAACTCTGCTTACCCTGGCAACACTCCACTGCATGCCACTGAGCAAACACATTGTGTGTATCAATACAGCTAATAAAATGGAGATGCCTACAGTACATTTGTCATAGGAGAGGTTGTAACTAATTACAGCTAGCAGAAGATTTGTATTGCAAACATTGGTTTAGAGTCGCTAATGACCATTGTTTTCCAGTGAATGAACTATGCAAAATATTAGTTTCAAAATCAAACATTTTTATTTTGTAACACATGATCATGAATACAACCGAACTTGGTTTGTATGACGTCATGAACTATCGGTTGTAAATTATTTTTAAGTGAACTACAGAAGTTGCTTCCACAAAAAAAAAAAAAAATCTAAACTTTTTTTTAGCAATACGTCTTACTAGTTGTTCGGGTTGTACATATACTAATTATGCTAATGGTTTTAAGGATTAAGAAGGTTATATTAATAGTAAGTGTATCCATATTTGCGTAGAGGGAGAGGAGAAAACCATTTTGGAACAATCACCTTCAGTAGCACACTCGACCGAGATTTGAATCTCGATCTCCCCGTCATCGGAAGTCTAGCTTACTACAAGAGTAGCGCATTAGACCACGCAGCCACCAAAATGGGCAACGGTTATTTTCACAAGTTCATATTCCATTAATGTAAAAAAAAAAAAATGCTTAAAAGAAAATGGTTTGTTATGAAAGGTTTGACTGTCAGAAGTTACAACAACTCATCACATGGCCTTGCAGATCATATTGTTCGGTGAATGGATACATTAGAGTAGTTCTGGTAACTTTTGCTACCTGTCACTTAACACCCCTCCAAGGACGAATGGACTCTACCTGTAAATAGATATTCATTGTCAGGGTCTGTTGCCATGGATACCACATAGTCCCCTGGAGTGTGTATGGTGAAGAACTCTCCCAAGTGTCCCCCACCAGAGTGATGGGACCACACCTGACAACAATGGAAAGACTTAGGTCAAACCTTTTACGGAATTGAACCACATTGATAAAATTACTATTTATGACTTTTGGGTGTCATTCGAACAGCCATCTTCCTAGATTATAGCATTTGGATTGAAATAAATTGAATTAAAATATATTCACCTTAGAAGCTGGAAAATCTAGGAAAAGGTTTTACCGCAAACACTGTCCGCGAAAGATTACAGAATAAATGTCAAAACTAATTTATTGTTTGGATCCTTGTACACAATTATTTTTTCCCCATTGGATGGATGGGTGGACAGACGGATGGATGGATGGCTGGACGAACAGATGGGTGAGGGAATGAGTAGAGAGATGGATGGGTGGGGGAATGGGTGGGCAGACTTATGGATGGATGGGTGGACAGACGATCAAATGGGTGAGGAGATTATTGGACAGACAGACCGACCGACGGATGGATGGATGGGTGGGGGAATGGGTGGGCAGACTTATGGATGGATGGGTGGGGGTATGGGTAGACAGGCTTACTTATGGATGGATGGGTGGACAGACGATCAAATGGGTGAGGAGATTATTGGACAGACAGACCGACCGACGGATGGATGGATGGGTGCATTAAATGGTGATAACTGTGCTTCATCATCAATTATCTCTAAACTTCGTTAATGAATATATGCTGATTACACTTTCGTGGCTGGTTGGTTACCCATCCTAGACACAAGGTGTGCATTCATTTCTTGTCTCCAGCCTCCGAGTCTTTAATTTGAATCTTAATTTGGGACACTTTTGTTTGAATATGATGCAGAATTGATTTATAAGATATTCCATAGTTTATTAAATACAAGAAACATTGATTTAAATCTGTTTGAAAGTGCTCATTATAAAAGTTTATGACCAGCACCTGTATGGCCCCATTCTCGACTGCCACCAAGAGGGTGCCGCAATTGACCGTCATGGGCCTGGTGTTGAGGAACACCATCGCGTGGATGGTCAGGGACTCGATGACATTCTCCAGAATGGGCATCTCGATAACAGACACGCGGCGAACTCGGGATTTTTTTTGTCCTTTCGGGCTCAACTTCTGGGGGGACACAGTTTTCTTGGTCTTGTGGTAAGGGATTGTGTTCTGATAACGTGTGGCTCTACCAGACCAGCTGGACATAAGATACTTTATTGTATTTACCAGCGATAATACAGGGTGGCTACAAAACATTTACCATACGATTCCTTGACTTTTCTTAATTTTCTAGACAACATTAAAAAAATATATATATGACTCAACCTTTTTGCAGTTTTTCTTTGTGAATGGAAATTTTTTTGTTTGTTTTATTGATCACATTTTCTATAACAATCCTAATGACTACTAAACATCAACATACTTAAGTTACCTAATTTTACAGTACCGTATTTAATGTTTTAGATATTATTTTTTGTCCCTGTCTAAATATGTTACAAAACAAACCTTGTACAACCATCTCGTATTAAGACTTGACATAACCACGCAATGCATTTGGTTAACATTGAGAAACAAAATCTCTCACTTTTGTTTAAATGTTTTGGTGCTGAATTAGTCAAGTATTTAAATTTCCTGACATTTCTCTGACACAAAACAATTCCCGACTTTTCCAGGTTTTCCCCGCTCTGTAGCCGCCATGTAATACTGCATAATGGTCGGTTGAGGGGGGGGGGGGGTTATATTGTGTTCAATATTTAATAGAACTACCAGCGAAAGGTTGTGTTAAGGTGAAACCAGTAAAACATATCACAGTAGGAATGGCAGAAGGCTTGGTCGTGCCCGGGTTGTTAAGATTTCTCAGAGACATTATATAATCCCTTATTCTCATTCACCAACCCTAATCACACATATTGTTTCAACCCCCCTGCAACCCCTCTCCGTGTTATATTTTGGACTATGTACGATAAGTGTTGGTAGTGTAGTACTCACTTGGTGTCTCTCGACGATTCGCTGGACTGGGAAGCAACTCGGCAAGAAGAATTGGACCGGGAGATGCGTGTTCGGCTTCGACTAGCTACTTGGCCTAGAGCTAACCTGGAACGTTAGATAAGGATAGAAAAAAATATGGTACGATACATTTGTACAAACTTTTTCACATAGTGTATTAAAGCTTGTGGGGGAAGTTGAAAAATAAATTATTTGTAAATTACACTCGATTTATGTTTGTAAAAGTAAAAACTTTTTTTTATTTATTATGAAAAACTATTCACAGATTTTCATTTTTAACTCAATCCTATAGGCCATTTTAGAATTATTTCAAATTTACCAAAATTTTGTCATAAGTAAACTACTCTTAAATTAATTTATTTTAGGAAAACCAACAAACATTATTTATTATCATGTAAAATAGTCTCCAAATACAAAATTTTAACAAAATTGTTAGAGCTTTATTTTTAATTCAATAATCTAAAACCTTATGAACATAAATTAGTAATTTAAATGTCAATAATTTTATTGATGAAGCTTCGTAATTGTCAAAGCTGTAATTTTTTTTTTTTTTTCCGAAGCAAGTCGAAGCTGATTATTTTTTCAAAGCATTTCACACCCCTATTTCATGCTAAACAATCGTGAAGATGTATCCTATAGTCAAAAGTTAAATTCAAACAGCAAATTTTTTTTAACCAGTTACTTACTTTCTGGTAGGGTTGGCCACTTCGTACCGGCGGTAAGCCTGGCCTGTTTCCAAGGTCCACAGCACCAGCTCGCCATTGTACGAGCTGGTGGCCAATGCCTGGAACATCCTGACGGCGGTGCAGAGGACCTCATCTGTGTGACGCGTCTCCCACGGCTTGCCCTGTACCACCTTACCTGTGTCCGCAAACTCGGTGACGCGGCGGTCCCAGCCTACCGCGAGGATCCGGGACTTGATCCATATGACGCTTGTCACCTCACTGGAATCATACACCGCTCTGGTCCCCAATGTTTCCCAAACTTTGGTGCACAAAGGATTTCAGGGGGTATGTAAATATAGGTATTTTTATTTTATTACGTCTCATAAACAAATTACTGCAGATTTTGACATGCCGGCATGGTCTTTCATAAACCTTTCTTTCCTTTGTCATGGTCTTTCATAAACTCTTTCATAACCTTTCTTTCCTTTTGTCATGGTCTTTCATAAAACCTTTCTTTCCCTTTGTCATGGTCTTTCATAAACCTTTCTTTCCCTTTGTCATGGTCTTTCATAAACCTTTCTTTCCCTTTGTCATGGTCTTTCATAAACCTTTCTTTCCTTTGTCATGGTCTTTCATAAACCTTTCTTTCCCTTTGTCATGGTCTTTCATAAACCTTTCTTTCCCTTTGTCATGGTCTTTCATAAACCTTTCTTTCCCTTTGTCATGGTCTTTCATAAACCTTTCTTTCCTTTGTCATGGTCTTTCATAAACCTTTCTTTCCCTTTGTCATGGTCTTTCATAAACCTTTCTTTCCCTTTGTCATGGTCATTCATAAACCTTTCTTTCCCTTTGTCATGGTCTTTCATAAACCTTTCTTTCCCTTTGTCATGGTCTTTCATAAACCTTTTCTGTTTCACTCTTTGTCATGGTCTTTCATAAACCTTTCTTTCCCTTTGTCATGGTCTTTCATAAACCTTTCTTTCCCTTTGTCATGGTCTTTCATAAACCTTTCTTTCCCTTTGTCATGGTCTTTCATAAACCTTTCTTTCCCTTTGTCATGGTCTTTCATAAACCTTTCTTTCCCTTTGTCATGGTCTTTCATAAACCTTTCTTTCCCTTTGTCATGGTACTTTCATAAACCTTTCTTTCCCTTTGTCATGGTTTTCATAAACCTTTCTTTCCCTTTGTCATGGCTTTCATAAACCTTTCTTTCCCTTTGTCATGGCATGGTTGCTTTCAAACTCTTTAAACTTTATACCTTTGTATGTTTTCATAAACTATTTCTTCTTTTGTCAGGGTTTTAAATCCAAACCTTTCTTTCCCTTTGTCATGGACTTTCATAAACCTTTCTTTCCCTTTGTCATAGCTTTGTTTAAGCTTTCCAATCTCTCTTAAAACTTGTAATGACCATTTATAATTGTTCGAATAGCAAGTATTTTTCCTTAAAAAAAAATCTTTGAAGGGATATGTTGGTTAAGGAATGGTCCCGAAAGGGGTACATGAATTTTGAAAGTTGTAAAACACTTAAAATGTTAAGAAAAAAGTTCAAGAATCTGATCCAAAAAGGTTTCAGTTTTTTATTAGCCAGAAAAGTTGAGCGACAGTATTCACCAAACTTAAAAATAAAATTGAACTCGAATCAGATATTTTATAGAAATATGGTTTGCTACTTATGAAGCAAAAAATTAGCTTTTCTAATATGTTCACATTTGAGGACAAATGAGGAGCTACTTGAATAAATAAGTAGCAGCTGAGCCCTCAGGACTCGATGTTCCGGGTTCAAACCCAGCCAGGGTCAACGGATTTTTCTAGAGTGATAAAATCCGTAGCACAACTTCCTTCAGAGGGGAAATAAAGCCGTCAGTCCCATGTTGATTGTGGCATGCTAAAGAAGGTATATGAAAATACATTTCCTAGCAAAATTGGTAGGCTCTTTCACTCTCGCTCATAGAAATTATCATGTGCTGACATAATCAGTTGGTTTAATAGTGCACGTTAAGCACCTAAAATAAATAATTAACAAATAAAGCAGCAGCTCCTGTCTAAAAAAACAGATAGTGACTGATGGCTTCGTTGTGCTGACCACATGACACCCTTTATCAATGCCTCATCGTAAGCAGCGGCCGCTCAGTACCGGCATAGCTCGCTTGCTGGCTCACGCCATAGAGTTTTTATAATACTAATATACTTTAGGTCATACAATTTCAAGGAACATTGCTTACATATATATGTCTGTTTTACACTCATCCCCCACCTGTTTGGGGTTATGGACATGTTCCGGATGCAGGTGCCCGTGTTGAAGTTCCAAATCTTAAGTGTCCCATCTCCAGCCCGGTGAGCAGAAGTTGGTTAGCCGGGTCAAAGGTCGCAGCCGTGATCTCCACGGGCTTACCCTCCCCGTACAGCATGCGGATGTGCGCGTCTTTAACTAGGAATATCTTCCGGCCACTCCACGGGTCCCACACGATGATACAAGAGTCCAAACCCACCGTCACAATCTTGACATATATAGCGCATGGAACGTTTGTCAAACATTCAAACTACTAAAAGAACAGAGTTGGATTACACTCTTCGGTGGCCGCATGGTCCAAGGTGTAACTCTCTCAAGATACTGGACTGTCCATGATAGGGAGATCAGAATTCCAATCCTGGTGGGGTGCACTGAGGGCGATTTGTCCTTAATGGTTTTCCACTCCTCCTCTCCATGCAAATGTGATCACACTTCCTCTAAGCTCAATCTTACTCATCTTTGATACAGTAGTGTAATTAGTGCATAAAATGGAAAAGTTAGCAAAAATAATTTTAAAAAAGGAGAAGATTTATCTGTATTTCCAATTGTATTACACCACTCATTAAGTTATGTTTATATAATCACTTGTCTATAGTTGTAATACCAAATATGAAGTCTCACAGATAAACCGCCGTTGGAAAAAAAAGTTTTTTAGGGAATTGTGAGCATATTTTTAACATATAATTCTTCAAGAATTTTAAGGTTACTCAAGAAAGTTTAGAATTGTTTTAACATATAATAATTATTTTTTTGTTGGGAAACCATTTCTACTTTCTTGACTAACAAACTTGGGTCCCAAAATAAACTTGGTTGGGAATCTTGTCTAATATGGCCATTGCATGTTTAAAAAATAATATTATACCTATCGACATTTTAATTTTTAATTATTTATTAGTAAAACCTCAAATATGTTAAAAATATGTTTATAACAATTTATTTTCCATCACATTTTGTTATTAGTTTGGGCTATCCACATATTTATACTAAAGGGGTAGAGATGAGGAAGGTAGAATTTTAGAGTAAATGTACCAGCATTTGTGTGGAGGGATAAGGAGTAGAGAGGATCTAATAAGAAAATGGCAATAAGGGAGTTTTTCTATAGATGCGTAAGAGACCTGCTATGGAAAAGAGAAGTGCCCTTGAAGTGTAAGGAAGTATTGTACAGGGCGTACTCTGTACCCATTGTCAGACATGCAGCAGAAACAAGGACAGTAAATATAAGAGAGCCTAGGAAAGTGGAGGCCATGGGAATGAAGTTTGTGAAGAGCATGTTAGCTGTCACGAGGAAAAACAAGATTAGGAATGAAGTTATCCAGGAAAGAGTGGGGGTACCGGGAGTATGTGAGATAGTAGAGGAAGCAAGACTGAGATGGTATGGACATGTAATGAGGATGGAAGTTGAGAGAATACCAAAGAGAATGATGGAGAAGGAGTATGTAAGAAAAATACCACAAGGGAGACCAAGAAAGAGATGGGAGAAGCAAATAACAAAAAGTGTGCAAGTGAGAGGAAAATATTGGAAGCAATTAAAGGAGGAAGAGTGGTGGAAGCAAAGAACAAGATGAAAGCACTTTACTAAACTGGCTGGGAACAGATGGTGGTGGTGGTGGTGGGGGTGGTGGTGATTATGATGATGATGATTATTATGATTATTTGGGGGGAAATCACCCATAGAACACCCGACTGAGATTCAAACCCTGATCTATCCGCCATCGATAATCCAGTATTATATTGTGAGAATGAGAACCTAGATCATTCGACCACCAAATCTACTTTTAATTTTCTCTCTCTCTTTTTTTTTACCTCCCGAGTACCTTTAAACTGACAGCCAAACACTTGTCAAGACACTCACACACTTGAATAGAGGGTTATACAAAGCAGTAGTCACGGGCTTGGTGTGCGTGTAGCCATCGGTTTGAGTCTCGTCTATGAGCTGTCCAAACACCAGCACAGCTAACTTGATGCTACCGATGATCAGGTTACGGCTCAAAGGGTTGTAGAAGAACACCATCGTACTCCTGCCACAGATCTCGAGGGGAAGCAGGTTGTATGTCTGGAGAGGGGATAAGAGTATGAGGGAAGTATATTACAAATAACATCTGAAATAACTACAGTAGAATTTTGGTTGAAAAAACTTTTTAGAAAAGGCTAACATATTGTTTTACCTGACGAAAATTGGTAAAATGTTATTACGTATACCTATTATTAGTGTTAAGTGACAGCTGGAGGTCGCACAACTTATGGGACTTCATTAAGTTTGAAAACTATGTCTGCTATCTACCCGCTATGTTGGTCGCGTGGTCTAACGCGGTACTCTCGCAGTAGATTAGGCTGCCGATGACGGGGAGATCTAGATTCGAATCTTGGTCTGGTGTAATGAGGGTGGTTTTTCCAAAATTGTTTTCCACTCTCCCTCCATTCAAATGTGGATATACTTCCTATACATATAACCTCCCTAATCCCTAAAACCATTATCATAATTAGTACATAAGTGTATAACTCGAATGGATATATAACTTTCATGATCACAAGGAGCTTCATCGGGTCAAGAGAGTATAATTTGGGATTTGGACTACTTTAATCAGTGTTACGCCATCAAGGTGGTCACATCCCTCAACAAAGATATCTGCAACCCTTTACAACTAAGGATATGGCAACTGGCACATCAATGTATCACCAATTCCAGAAAGATCGCTAACCTCAACCTTAGGTGAATTCCTCTCCTTCCTACCAGCACTATTATTATTATCATTATTATTATTTCCATTTCACAACAATAATAATAAATTAAATAACACAACTTTTGTTTTCCTTTCTATCTATTAAAGTGTTGCCATCTATACAGTGAAATTATAACTGAAAAATAATCAGCTGTTGACAGTCAACCTTGCATTCAGTCTACTCTCTTGACCTGATGAAGCTGTCTGTGACAGTGAAAGCTTGTCCTTAAAATTGTATCTATGTATTTTTTTAATGTTCTATCTAAAGAACTTTTACTCCAGTATTACTAAAACCATGATTTAGCCTAGTGCTCTATTACATATAGAACCTAAAGAAAGCAAAAAGTGATAGGTATGTGGAATCATTTTGAAATTTTAATGCATGTAAAAGATAAAAAAAAAAGCAAAGGTACACCATATCCCTATTTATAAAAGTTATATTTCTAATCCTTATTATATAGTGAAAATAAAATTCAAAAAGACTATTTTTATTTAGGTAAAATATACTTGATAATATTTTAAATAATAGAATACAAAGATTATACCTTAGTATTTCACACCCCTACATATCAACAGACCTATCTGTGATTCAATTAGTTTTAGGAGTAATTTGGAGATTATCGATGAGTTTTTGTTAGTATCTTGTTTGGGGACATTTAAAAAAATTAAATATGAGATATTTAACTGATAATTTCTGAACCTACTGATTATATCAGCACATGATAATTTCTATGAGCGAGAGCGAAAGAGCCTATCAATTTAGCCCGGAAAGGTATTTTCACATTCCTTCTAGGGTTCTTTTACATGCCACAATCAACATGGGATCAACAGCTATACTTCTTTAAACAAAGTTGTGCTACAGATTTTTAACGCTCAAGGAAAATCCTTCGACGATGGCTTGGTTTAAATCCACGATCATTGGATCCTGATGAGAGCACTTTACCTCAAGACCACCAAAGTCGACTTTTGAGGACTTAACATGGAGATTTATCAGACAAGTATCAGTTGTTCAGATCTTACAGACGGATTAAAATATTTGCTCTAAAAAAACCACCGCATACAACTACACTGACCTGAATACAGGATTGCTGCGCCAGATCCCACACCTTGATGCACCTGTCTTTAGACACAGAGAAGATCATCTGTCCAGCGTCTTGGAGGACAATGTGGCATATAGCCGCGTGGTGGCCATGAAAAACACAGTTGGCCTTGCTCGACACAAAGATGTTCCAAACCCGAACGATGCAGTCCGGCCCTCCGGTCACCAACAGGTGAGACTCTGAACAATACAAACAACTCGGATGTCCTTTGTCCAAGCGGTGAGCTAATAAAAATGTTCAGAGATTCTGACCTGGGTGATTAAGTGTGAGATTAACAAGAATACCACCCCCAGCGGTGGTCGCAAGGTCTAACTTAAGTCAGTCACTCTTAAATTAGACTGGATTGCTGCCAACAAGGAGATTGAGGCTCAACTCTCGATAGAATGTACCAGGAGGTGTTTTTTTCCCACTGAATGGTTTCCCACTATCCCTCTACACAAATGCAGGTACATTTCCTCCAAATTCAACTTCTTCATCACCTGCTTAGGTGGCCGCATCGTCTGAGGTGTCACTCTAGCAATAGACAAGACTGCAGATGATGAGGAGATTGGGGTTCGAATCCGGGTTGGGTGTACCAAGGGTAGTTTTTCCTAAATGGTTTTTCATGCTCCCTCCATGGAAATGCGGGTATACACCCTCTAAATTCAACCTTTCTCATTCCTAGCTCATTAGCTTAATTAGGCTAGTACATATGCATATAACCTGAACAAATAGTAAGACGCGGTGCTAAAAGAAACTTCCTAATCTCTACTCCTTTAGTATAAATATGTGGATAGTTCGAGTGGGTAGCAAGCCGCGGGAACAAAAAATTATAGTTAAAAACACACTAATGGATAGGGAAGAGTAGGGTATAATTTAGAGGAAATGTATACTCATCTTTGTGGAGAGGGGGCGATAAAACTATTAAGTAAAAAATACCCTCAGTATATTCGACCACTAGTCACACTCTGATCTACCCCTCACCAGCAAAACATCTAAATTCATTATTTAAAAATACTCTTTAGTATTCTAAAAAACATAAATTAATGTTTTTTAAATTACTTTCCACTAACCTTCTGAGAAATTAAAGCAAGAGATGCCACTACTAGAGCGGAACGTGTACTGCGACTTGGTCCCTGTGTCGTCCCTCATGTAGAGGGAGTTCTCAGGGCAGATGGCGCACGACAGGAAGGAGTGAAGGCTGGAATAGTAGGATACTTGACATACCCAGTCGCTGTGGACGTTCAGGAACTCAAAGACCTTGATGCTTGGGATACCTCCCTGCAAACAAAAAAACAAAAAAAACACACACACACACGCTTAGAAAAAAAACAGATTATTACTTTGAGAATTGTAAAAAGTACACATGTGGACATAAAAGACATTGTATTATTTGGTAGACTTTATTATAAAAAAAAAAAATACAACAATTAGCTGTGAACAATTTTGAGGTTATGGAAATATTCTTATAAATAATATACGGATGGTTGTGAAAATTGCAAACATTGTATTGTATTGAAAATATTTCATGTTTAAATACAACAATGAACTTTTTGGAAAATATCACTGTAAAAAAATTGCTTAATAGAAGTTCATGCCATGTTAATTACATTTCAATAATATATATGAAATTAATCAACGGATGAAAAAAAAACTAGCCATCATATCTAGTCAGAGTTCTCGGTTACAAATCCAGAGGTCCCAGGTTCGATCCGCGGTACTTCCAGACTTTTCTGTGAAGCAGTGGGTCTGGAATGGGGTCAATTCTGCCTCATGAAGACAAGTGAGGATTTACTTAAATGAAAAAGTGTAGCAGCTCCAGTCTAGAAAATTGAGATTAATGGTTGGAGGGTTCATTGTGCTGACCACATGGCACCCTCTATCCGCAGAAGTTGGCACTATATTTTCCAGCAGCCGGCGGTCACTCGTCCGGCATAGTTTGGTTGCGGTCTAACACCATGGAGTGTTTTTTTTATTTTTTTTTTATTGTTTATAAGAACTTGCAGTAGTCAAAATATGTCAATTAAAGGTAAAATAGTTTAATGTTTGGTATATTATTGTAATTAAATTAAATAGTTGCTAAATAACTCAACCAACTTTTAAGAAACACAATCAGCGGTTCCCAAACTTTGCTGGGTAGTGGGTACTCTATAATTAATTTTAAACAAAAAGTGAAATCATTAAAAACAAGAAATATTTAGAATTCAATTAATAGTGTATTAGAACACCATTAAGTACATAATGATCAGACACCTTAGCTCAGTCGGTAGCATGTCTGTCTATTGAACTAAGGGTGCCAGTTTCGATTCCCAGCATGGTCAAAAATGTATCGTTGGTGAAATGTGGGTTTCACTTTTAGAGTGATGAATTAATAGAGAGGACTGAATGTTGTGCCTGTCCTAGTCTTAAGATAGATTATAAGGATGTGCCGACTCTACGTCATAGGACGCCCAGTGTTTCTCCTAAACCTGAGCGAGAACGCCTGGCCGGCTCGCAGAAGGATTTTTCCCGCAGAAAAAGTAGTTTGGGGAGTTTATGTAAAGACCTAATATGGTGTACATGAGCAGTCAGAGTTGTTTTGTTAAGTGAAGTGGGTGAATTGACACCCCCCGACATGGTGAAAATCAGTGCTGACCACTCTAGCTTGTTTGGGCAACAATAAATTCGATGTTTTGTGTAAACTTGTGTTTTATTGAAGTAATTATCCCATTTTATCTGGAGTGGTACAAGGAATAAGAAGCTACCACAGGCCTAGCAAGCTGGTAGTAGAAAATAAGAAAGAGTGGATGACCTGGCAGTCTAGGGGTAAGGTGTCAGACTTCTGTGCTGGGGGTCCGGGGCTCAATCCTCGGTATGGTTGCCAAACCCTTCCTTCACCTCTGACAAGACGTGTATTAATCACAACTTGAGAATGTGTGGAATGCTAGGCCTCCACCATGGTTCGGATTCCACGTTAAACTGTAGGTCCTCCATTTCATCTCACAATCACCCTACCATTACACATTAGCATAAGTGCGTATAACCCAAACGGGTAGTAAGACGCGGCGATAATAATAATAATAATAATAATAATAATAATAATAATAATAATAATAATAATAATAATAATAATAATAATAATAATAATAATAATAATAATAATAATAATAATAATAATAATGATAATAATAATAATGATGATGATGAGGAGGAGGAGCAGATGATGAGATTATTATTATTATTATTATTATTATTATTATTATTATTATTATTATTATTATTATTATTATTATTATTATTATTATTATTATTATTATTATTATTATTATTATTATTATTATTATTATTATTATTATTATTATTATTATTATTTAAAGTTAAGTTGCATTAGAGAATAACAAAGAAGAGCAGTGTTAAAAATACCCATACAACTAACGTATGAAAAATAAATTATTTTATCATAGTATTATTGTGACATTTTAATGCTCGTCAACATTTGATTTTTTTTATTCTTTTTCCGCCAGTTGATTAGTAACGGTTTATGTTGAGATTTGCATCGCTCCGGTCTCACCTTGACGAGCTGCTGGTAGCGTATGTGAGTCAGGTCCACACCAGGCTTGTGGTAGAAGGGGCCCTTTTCTCTGGTGGTGAAGCTGAACACAATGACATTACCCCCTTCGTCTCCCAGGACCAGTCGAGATTCCTCGTCTATGTTCTTGCTGAAGTAGTAGTGCATACACACTACCACGTAATCCAGGCTCGTTATCTACATGGAAAAGATGAATATTGTGTACCCTAGTCTAGTGGATCCCTCCCCTGGCTTAAAGACAAGTGTTGGTGAATATTCTCAAAACTTACACCCTCTCATCCTGTACCCTTACGAGTAAAGGCTGTGGAGTAATGGGGAAAGGTGAATTGAGGAAAGTTACAAGGAGATAAGTAACGAGGTCAGAGGAGAGGGAAGTAGGCATAGGGGTGTATTGGGTAAAGTAATAAGGTCAGAGGAGAGGGAAGTAGGCATAGGGGTGTATTGGGTAAAGTAACGAGGTCAGAGGAGAGGGAAGTAGGCATAGGGGTGTATTGGGAAAGTAATAAGGTCAGAGGAGGGGAAGTAGGCATAGGGGTGTATTGGGTAAAGTAATAAGGTCAGAGGAGGGGGAAGTAGGCATAGGGGTGTATTGGGGAAAGTAACGAGGTCAGAGGAGAGGGAAGTAGGCATAGGGGTGTATTGGGGAAAGTAATAAGGTCAGAGGAGGGGGAAGTAGGCATAGGGGTGTATTGGGGAAAGTAGAGGGGTGACAATTAAAGAGGTCAGAGGAGGGGAAAGTAGGCAGAATGTTTCTTGAAACGAACATTTATTCTCTCTATTTAAGTCTCTTTTTAACTATTCCCACTCATACTAAAGAAAACGTCTTGGAACAACAAGCACACAACCATCTTCAGGTTGTAAGGTGATTTTCTCTCACCAGGATTCTGAGCTGGAACTGCTTAGCCACCGTGTCGTAGAATCGCAAGTCCCTTTCCGTCGAGCTGGTGCACACGATACTGACGTCCGGCAGACAGACTAGATCAGTCACCCATGTGGGATGGACCTTAAGCTCGGCTAAATAAGACAACTTGTGGTTAGGAGCCCGTTTTATGGCCTTTCAATGCCATCTCGTGGCACGATTATGTCCAAACAATAAATTGTATTTAAGCGCAGATCTCTGCTTTCTTCACCTAACACTTTAAAAATAAGATCAGTTAATTAGTTTGTTTTTTTTTTACTTTTCATTATTTTTAAATTTTTATTGTATGTTTTTAAACTTGTTAAAATGGTTTCACTGTTCCCAGTTTTATTGTTTTCTAAAATAGGATACAGAAAACAGCACCAAGATGCACTGCCTGGTTCCAGCTGTATTATCTACCCAAGTTAAGTGTCATCCTTGGGTTGAGACGTGGCGGAAACAAAAACATTTGAAAAGTCCTGTCACCTTTTATTTCATCTGGAAAAGTTACTCACATTGATGTTTGCATGTTCCTAACGTGTCACTCTCGCGTTAGATTGAATTACCGGTGATAGGGAGATCAGAGTTCGAATCCCAGTCACGTGAAATGAGGGTGGTTTTTTCCTAATCGGTTTCTGACTCTACCTCCATCCAAATGCAGGAACATTTCCTCTAAGATTCTACCTTTCGAATATCCATTATATTAGTTTTTATTCATTTACTCTTTTGTGGTTAACATTTGACTATTTTTTTCATTATTAAAATGGTATTCATAATAGCTATCAGAAATGAAAGTTACTGACAGATAACATAACCTGACGTGTTTTCCACCAACTTACATTGAGCAATAAAACACAAATAAACCATTTACTTGCGGCAGAATAGACTGTCCTCTCTCGTTCCATATCCAAGGACCAATAATGGATCATCCCATCATGACTCACTGTCAAGTATTTACCGTCCATGTAACTATAGCTGCGATCCTATAAATAAAAATAAAAATAATAAGCCCTCAAAAAGTTTGTATGATAAATAAACTATCATCTGCATTTGTCCCTTTCATATTTATCTTGAAAATGTTACCAGTTGATACGAAAAAACACTATTCACACACTCCTGATTAATGGCCATAATTAATAATCATGAGGTCCCTTATAAAGCCAATTAAAAAGCGGGAGGAAAACATAAAGAATATTAAGAGGAGACTGGCAAGGTTAGGTGTCCAACTTTTGAGTCAAGTTTTGATGCTGGCCTATATTTCTTAGAATGGTCTTTCATGCAGTTTGGTTTTCATCCTCTGTCCAAGCAAATGCCAGCGAAGCTACTTAATTTTTCCTAGTCCAGTTTTCTGAAGAAATACACTTCTGCACCACGTTGTGGCGGCAACTGAAGAACTAACGTGTTTCTTTTATCGTTATGATAGTGCAGACAAATTAAATAAATGATAAACACTTTTTAACTATTTACAGGTGTGCCTTGCAAATATTTATTAATTATTTTAAAATAAACATGATTATTAAATCAGAGAACCACTGACAACACGTGTGTTGTCCTAAACGTCTATTCTAAAGATTACGGGGCACCATCATTGAAGTGTGTGGCTTTCTTCAATTATTTTAACAAAGTGAACGAAGTAAGGTTGTGGTACTTTTGCACTTCACTTCCTCGCTTCCTGGTCTAAACCTCCTTTTGTTCCTCTGTTCCTAATATCACTATTGCAGAGAGTCATCCAACAACCCAGAGTTGAGTAAATAGTCAGGTGACTTACAGGGGAACTCCCGAAAGTTGCTGGTTAAACATCACTGTGTAGTGTGTACCTCAACTAACTCATGCAAAGTGTAATATGCAGAGTCAAGCTAGGCGTTTAACTTGAATACTGATTGGTTGTGATAATTAATCAAAGCAATACTCGCACATTCTGCCCTATCGATTCTTCACTTAGTGAGATTTACTTTAAAAGTAGACAAAAGAAATGGAAATTAGTTCAATCTTTTTATTTGGCACGACGACTTACTACATGTTCAGGTTATATACATATGTACTAATTAAGCTCATGAGTTAGGGATGAGTCAGTATGAATTTAAAGGAAGTGAACCCACAATCACATGGAGAGAGAGTGGAAAAACGTTTAGGTTAAACGACTGAGATTCAAACCCTGATCTTCCTCTCATTGGCAGTCCAGTCTATTGTGAAAGTGATGCCTTGGATCATGGGGCCACTAAAGCAGGTATGGTTCAAATATTAATTTAGAATAATTACGTCACTTAGTTAAGTTTATGGTCGCTAGCAAGCGCTAGTTGAGAATGGAAGTGCATCTGACCGGGAACAGTGCCGGCTGGAAGGAGATGCGGGCGATGGGGTGGCGGTGTTGGCTCTTGAAGACACGGGGGAACCCGCTGATAGGCTGGATAATCTCGGGAGTTTGGACAGACGTATCCTTCTCTTGAAACTCCAGCAGGAGGTGGGACACTAGATCATTCCAATTGATGAACTCGCTCTGCGTCTGGTTAATCTGAACATTGCGTCGCGCGCACACACACACTTTTTAAGATGCATCAGGATTTCCAACTTAAGTTTGGGGCGTATGCTTCGTAGGTTCCAATTTTCATAGGGAGGGTCATATCTGACAGCTAGAAAAGTTACTATATCTACTTTTACATATTCAAACGTCATCATTACCTATAAAATAATACTAATAAAATAGTAAAATGTTAGCAATGTTGACAGAAAAATATAAGTTTGTATTTTATAAAATGCCCTTCCTAATAAATTTGGACTGTATTCGTTTACCTTCATAAATAGCATTTCAAAGTCTTCATCTTTGAGGTCAATGTTGGCGATATCACTGAGCGCTTTCCGAAACTGCTCCGAATCCAACTTTTCATTCGGAGCTGCCTGACACAAAGATTGAGCTCAGTTAACGATATCGGACGATTCTGCACGCAAAGATCAGCAGGTGTAAAATAAAAACAGTTAGATGAAATCTTAACTTATTTTACTTTTGATCATGTCACAGTATTTAATTAAAAGCCTAAAATTAATTTAAAAGTAGTAGGAGCAACCTTAAAAGGTTTTCATACCCTTTTTTATTTCCATTTTTATACATATTATTATTTTTTTAAATTTCAATCATTCAATAAATTTGTATGTTGAGTAATCTTTCAAAATAAAATAACTCTTGGCCATTAAAAAAAAGTGTTCATTATTGGAAATACTTCAAAAACATCGTGTAGCTGAGCTATCTGCTGTTCCGTGACCTTCTCTTCAATGATGGCCCCTCTGGCCGAGGTAATATCCAAGTCTGTGAACCTATAAACACATTCACAACTCAATTAGTGCTGTACCCACCTTGGTGGCCGCATGGTCTAATGCGCTACTCTTGAAGTAGGCTAGACTGCCGATGACAGGGAGATTGAGGTTCGAATCTTGGTCGGGTGTACGGTTAGGTGGTTTTCCAAAATGGTTTTCAACTCTTCCTCCACGCAAATGCGAGTACACTTCCTATTTATATAACCTTCCTAATCCCCAAACTATTAGCGTAATTAGTACATAAGTGTATAGCCTGAATGTGTAGTAAGATGCGGTGCTAAAAATAAATAAAATAATTTAGGGGTGTGCTTTACCTTTGGCGAGGAAGACTTAAATTAAGGTTTGGGATCTAAATAGGACCCGCCTCTGCAGTCTAGTTATCAGAGTTCCTGGCTACAGATCCAGAGGTCCCGGGTTAGATCTCCGGCACTTTTAGAATTTGTTTGTGAAGCAGTGGATCCAGAACGGGGTCCGACTCAATCTCGTGAGGACAAACGAGAAACTACGGTACTTTAACAAATAAGTAGCGGCTCTGGTCTAGAAAACTGAGATTAACGGCCAGAGAGTTTGTGTGTGCTGACTACATGACAATTTCTATCTGCAAATGTTGGCACTATCATCATTATCGCTAATGGCGGCAGCTGCTCTGTCGCTACAGATTGCTTATGGGGTCACACCTCGGAGTTGTTTTTTTTTTGGGGGGGGGGATGAGGAGGGTTCTTTATGGATGTGGAGCGTGGTCTCATTCTGTTACAATAATGGATTAAATTGAGAGCTTTTAAGAACAGAGTGCCGAGAAAGATATTTGGCTCCAAGAGGGATGAACAAACAGAATGTAGAAAGTTACATTGTGAACTTAACGGTCTGTATGCATCCCTAAACACAAGACTCAATTATCTTGTGAACGTACATAAAAAATTGTCTCAAATAAAATTTAACACTGCAAAGTATAAAATGATAGTAATGACAAGGTTCAAGAATATAAGGCCTAGTAAAGCTATAAAGTTGGATGGAGTAGTGCTGAGAAAAGTACAGAACGTAAAATATCTTGGAAGTGTGATTGAGGAAAAAGGTGGAAGTAAAGAGGATCTAATGAGGAAAAGGAGAGCAGTGAGAGAGTGGTTTTCTTGGTGTGTAAGAGACCTGCTATGGATAAAAGAAGTGCTGTCTGTATAGGGCGCACTTTATACCCATTGTCACATACCGTATGCAGTACGAACAAGGACATTGAACGTGAGAGACTAGGAAAGTGGAGGTCATGGGAATGAAGTTTGTGAAGAGCATGTTAGTAATTGTCAAGAGGAGAAACATGATTAAGACTAAAGTTTTCCAGGAAAAAGTGGGGGGGTACAGGGAGTAAATGAGATAGTAGAGGAAGCAAGGGTGAGAGGGAATGAGCATGTGATGAGGATGTAAAAAGAGAGAATACCAAAGATAATGATGGAACTGTAGTATCTAGCAAAAAGACCGCAAGAGGGCCTAAGAAAGAGAGGGCAGGGGCAGTTAATAGAATGGAAGCAATTAAAGTAGGAAGAATGGTGGAAGTATTTAACTAAAGTGACCCGGGCACAAGCTAGAAACAGTTGATGATGACATATATATTTATAGAAACTTTCACTTGCTTTTCATTTCGAGCCCAGTATTCTGTCGCTTGTTTATCAACCATGTTGTATTTAATGGCTTAATATCCAATTAGATGTGAATATTAATATGAAATATTTTAATTCATAAAACTATTAATTTATATGGACTCATAAATTGTTAAATGCAGTTTCTATAGATTTATAATATATCAAATTTGTTTCTCTTGACAACCTACTGTTGCTAATGATTATTGTGAATTAATGTGTATAACAAAGTTACATTTAAACTGTGGAAATTTCTGTACTGAGATAAATTTAGAAAAACTGACAAGTATTGATTACAATTAAATACTGTACTTTAAAGGTTTTTTTTTAAATTATAGTTCATCAACTAAGACCTATTTTAATACAGATTTTCTAGAAAACAATTAGCAAGCTACTTTTAGTAAAAACACTGTGTGTGTCAATAATAGCTCAAGTAGTATGCTTGCCTATTCTGATTATCTTTATTATAACTCCATAGCATCAGCCTGAAAGTGAGCTATACTAACAAAGTGGCCGCCGCATGTTGGCGAAGGTAGTGCCAACATTTGTGGATAGAGGGTGGCATGTGGTCAGCACAAAACCTCCGGCCTTTATTTTTATCTTATTATATTTATACGAACAATAAATTTGTCAGCTACGGCACCCACATTTTTCGAATAGCCTCATTTGAAGATTGTCACATGAAACCATTTGAATATAATGTTTTTTGAATATACTCTGCAATCCATTTTTACTAAGCTAAGTCAATAACCTTAGCACTGATATTTTGTAGTTGATCATGCTAAATTTTCATGGAAAAAATAATTGATAACATTCATGAAAATTATTCATATTTGATCACAATTGATAATATTATGATTTAATAAAGGGGTTTGCTCATTATCTTACGTTATAATTTTAAAACATTCTTTGTACAAAGTATTTCTCAAAAGAGCCTTTGAATTAAATTCAAGTTAATACAATTTATTAATATTTTTGCAAATAGATTGAAACAGCACAACATTTAAAATCAAATGAAAACTTGGTTTATTGATAGGGAATTCTTATTTTATGGTTTACATTAGTGAAATACATTTTATAAGACGGTAAGTAATTCATTGCCTACGTCATTTGGTCATACATTGTTCCGCACTTGCGTCGTTTGGTCTTAAGACCCAACACATTGTGTCAAGTGCACAAATTCGTGCCTATGACATATCATGCCACCCTTACTGTCACCCATGAATTGGAATTTCAACTGCAATTAAGTCAGGAACACTGAGTTTGTAAAGTGTGAGTAGTTCGCAGCACTGGATAGTAAGTAACCAACGGTGTTATGTTACAGGGCCATAGCTCCATTCGGCATTTGGTGCTTGATTTCTTAAAGCTATCTCCAAAGACTGTACATTATTACCTGTAGGGATGGATACTATTATAACCTGGATGATTATCTGTAGTTTAAGAGGAAATTCCTCCTCCTTAAACTGTTATTTGTTTGTCAAATTTCATGTTTTTTGTACAATGTCTACCATTTAAGATAGCAGTATTAGAATGACACATTACCCTATGGCATGATATAATAAGCTACTTCCATAATGTAATCCGCCAAGACTGTGATCTTTCAGTGTAAATGGAAAAAACACATTTTTCATTGGTATAAATATATCTTCTATCCCCTGTCAAAAACTAATGTCTAGAGCGGCTTTTTGAAATTATACACAACATTTGTGAAGAAATCTGGCTTTGGTAACTTTGTTTACAGTAGTCTACTAAATTTACCTAAGAAATAGGGTTATTCAAAAATATTTTAATTACTTGTAAATGTGATGACTCATATTCAATCAAAGAGTAAATTAATTTATCGGTGTTTTTGTGAAACCGCAGCAATGAAAATGTTTTCCACAATGTAGTTACCCATCCTCTTTCTAAGCTAATGCCAATGCAGTTTTTGAAATCCACCCACCTTAGCTTGGTCCTTTAAATTAGATAGTGCTTGGTAATACAGGTATTAAATCTTTCAAACTATTTTCAAAAATATTAGGATTGAGAGGTATTTTATTTAGTCAATAAATTCTGACAGAAAATATCCTTCCAAGTCAAGTAACTTTTTTTTAATCTTAGTAATTTAAACAAAATTTCACCAATTTTATAAAAATTGAGTTAAAATGAATTGTGAAAATTATAAAATATGCAAGTTTTAAAAAAGTCACTCTTAAGAAGTGTAAAATTTCTCCGAATATATTAATGGAATTGATTATGATTGCAAACAAAACAATATACAGTAGAAGCTGGATATAGCGTGCTTGTCGGGGAAATGCTTCACCCACACATTGTAGATTAACTGCAGTATGCGTATAACCCGGACGGGTAGTAAGACGCGGTGCTAATAATAATAATAACTGCAGTATGTTGAAATACTAATAGAGAAATACAGATTTTTATATTTTTTGGGAGACATAATCTTCACTGCGTTATAAATGAATCCGCAGTATATCGGACCAGGCTATAGTGGGTTTCTGTTGTATATTGGGTTTTTAGGACACAGTAAAATATGCAACATTACAGTTGTCACCAATTGTAAGTTTATTAGATAAAAGGTATTACAGAAAAAGAATGAATTTAAAAAAAATGAAAATACTTGAGCAATTGATGTTTCCTATCGAGTTCTATTTGCATAAACAATTACATTTCACATTTATTCCTTAAAACACATATTTACATATTATTATTATCATTATTTAACATTCGAAGAAAAGATTTACTAACTTTATTATTACATGAATAGAGAATATATTTCTAAATTGATTAATCTACAACTTTCACAAATGAGGGAAGTTAAAACATCGAGTTGGCACCCTGAGAATTAAAGCTAAAAGGCTTCCTTCGTATGTATTTATATATAATCTATATAATATCAACACATTCAAAAAGTCATTACTAAAACAGATCTTGTTAGTTATGGTTAATGCCACGTTCATTAGTATCTTAGACATTTAGATTTCCTTTTTTTATTTGCTTTATGCTATATATTAAACTAATATATTTGTTTTGAATTTGAATTATTTTAAAGAAAATAAGCACCTGATAAAGTTGTAAATGCAAAAATATAATCAACATTTAGTTTTTAAACGTTCTTTGAGTGAGCATAGTGGAATTTCTGGTACCAACTTATTTTTAAACATTTTAAATCTTTGGCCCATTGAAAAGTTACCAATCTTACACTAGTGATTAAATTTTGTTGTGGTATTTAATTTGCTAATAAAATGAAGGAAGTTTCCCAAAATCTAAAACACTTATTTTCAAATCTTTAAAAAAACAACCAAAATTATAAGTTTTTTAATAACAATGACAAATCATTTACTTGGCTTTACATATATGTCACAACTAAACTATACTTTCTAAAATCGCTCTAAGACTGTATATAATATTTACAATGAGAGGGCATTCAACATATAAAATACTAAAATATGATTTCAATGCCAAAATCTATAGTATATTTTTTTTTTTCTTAAATAACATGATTAGATTTAAGTTCAAACATATAATTTAATAATTATGGTAAAATTAGTAGGTAATGATTGATAATGATAAAGTATGCACAAAATATGTACATAAAATTATTTACATTCAATATCAAACGACATATATATTTATTTTATTTTTTCAAAATATTTTGAAAGAAACAAAGTAAAATTTATATGTAGAGTAAAGCTAGGTTCACCTAACATATTTCAAACAAATCTGTTGCTGAAAGTGATATAAATGGATATACAATATATTTTTTTCAAATTAAATTTGAGTCAAACCCAAAAAAAGATATGTTGTTGAGCTAAATCACTATTGCTATGTTGATTCTTATCTCTTTAAGGAAATCTTTTTGCTTTTTGAGGTAGTTTGTAATATATATTTTTGTTTTAGTGCAGAAAAAGGTCGTAACATTAAACTCTGTAGAAATGTTTGTATTAGGTTTGTGCATATTATACCTTTTTGGTAAATTTATATGGATACGAAATTTGAGAAAAAGTATTTATAGGCAATGTAAAGAGAATAGAAAGTATTGCCAGATGAAGATGGCTTGTTAAAAATCAGGTCCCATTTTGTAATTTTAAATAGTAAATAAACCTTTAGAATCCTCATCAACATCCAATCAGCGTAATTAATCTACTTTTTTTAAAAAGAATATGTATGTAGGGCTTTTTTATTATTAAAACCTAATTGCTGTTTACTTGGTGATGTAAACAATGACACAGTTAAAATCCTCCAAGTGGCATTACCTTTCTGTTCCCTTTACATTGGTTAGAAGGCCAGATGGAAGGTAGTTTTTTATTTTATTATTTTTTATAAATTATTGAAATTATTTTTAGAGTGAATCTTACCTTCTTACGATATTTGTTTTAATTGTTTATTAGATCTAATGTATCAACGTTAAGGATGCTTATTCTTACTGGTTTCAGAATTGATATTAATATCACGCTTTTCAATATCTCGATTCTTAGTTCTGAAAACTCCCGCATTTAAATTAAATGGAAATATTCAAAATGGGTAGTTTTTCAATGCAGCCCTTATTAATAAAATGCCCGTTTTGTCTAAAAAATGTTAAAATAATCAACTCAAATTTAAGTGCTATTGAAAGAAAAATTAAGCTAAATTTCTCATTCCTAGATGTGAAATATTTTCCTTTGGTCACAATACGAATGTTTATAAAAGCCAGATCAAACACACATTTTACTTATTTATCAATAATTATTGGTTGTGGGAAATACATTTTCTACAGTGAGAATTTTGATTGTTTACATAAATATTAAGAAAATAAATGGTACAGTGCAATGCACAGACTTTCTCTCTTTTATCTTAAAATAGAGACATTTACTCAAAACTCGTAAGATTTAGGAAACGAAATAATATACATGGTTGCAGAAGTGCATTAATTAAATAATATACACTATTACAAAAACATTGAGAAAAGAGAAACATCACTGTCCACCAAAAATCATAACAATAAATTTCAAATTCAAATTGCACCACATAAAAAATTTTACATATATTTGCTTATAGCTCATAAACTATTTGTTTTATTCAAATGAAAGCTTTTTACTTTATTGTGTACTTTACAATGATAAGTTATTTCGTATCTGAAACAGTCATGGGAGATAGGATCAAAATTAGAAATTTCCCCCTATGTAAAGTACCCTTGAAGACATTTTAATGAGAAAACAAGAATAGCCATTTTGTTTGTAATGTTAAACAATCCCTAACACAAATTTTAATCAAAATTGTTAGAACAAATTTTGAAAAATTGATTTGAGCTATTTTGCACTTCAGTAAATACCCTTAATTTCAGAGTTGAATATCTAATGCCATAAATCCCTCGGGGAGCCTTATGTAAACTCTAGACACCAAATTTTAGCTTCGATCAGTAAAATGGTTTCGGCTCTAGGCCGAGATACAGATGGTATCATGAAAACTACTTTTTATTTTTTAGGGCATCATGAAACATCCCACATTTATCCATCTCAAGTTCAAGAAAAAGTAAAAATTTGAAATAGTACAGTTGAAACTTTTTTTTTTGGTTAATTTTACGCAAAAAAAAGGGGGGAGGGCAAATATTACCTCTGCCTCTTTAAAAAATATATGTGTAGTTTTTTATATCGTTAATTGTCATCAAAATTCACCTAATGGCCATTGTTTACATAAAACGCAAAGCAGTCAATTTTGCAAAAAGATTCCATTTCATTTTACTTCAAGTACCATTTAAAATTGCTACAACGAACTTTTAAAATATTGTGTCATTCAATTTAATGTGCTAGTAAAATTTCATAAAGACACGTCACACGAAATTTCGCTGTCTTTAATCATCAGTTCTTTAACCATGTCACTTTAGTACCGGCAATTTTTAAAGGTACTTGGCAAGACTTTTGTATTCTAGTGATCTCGCACAAATCAAATATGGTCGTGTAGTCTTTAAGTATTTTATTTTTTACTATACACCCTTTTTGGTAGATTTTTTCAACAGTATTACAATATTGTGTAAATATAATAAAATATTTTTAATGTGAGTTTTGATGTACAGAATAGGATTGAAAATGTAAATGTTAAGGAAAAAATTTGGGGTTGATATTTATAAGAATCGAAAAACGAGATGAAACAAAATTGTGACATCTCAACTGTTAGGTATTTAAGAAATTTAAACCCAAGTCCATTTTTTTAAATATATCATCCCAAACTACATATCTGTGATGATACACTTTTTTTTAGTTTGAAGACCCAAACTTAAATTACTCTATCATATAATAAGTATGCAAATAGGAAACAGTTCCTCGGTTATGCTAAGTTTTGAAAAATAGAAATAAATATTTTAAGTTATTAATACACTCCAAAGTCAAAAGAACACGTTAATGTTCAAAAGTAAAATACTCAAATTTTATTATTTTTAATGTTGATTGCCAATATAATAGGCAGTAAAAGGCCGACTTTCACTGAATACATTCTATTTTCTACATTCACAAACACTAACTACCCTCCAAAAAATTATTATTGAATCATACACAAAACTAACAGATATTATAATTAATACTGATTTGTAACAAAATTATTTTAATAATGGTATATTGTAAATTAACATTTCACATACAAACTAAAATGAGTATTTAAAAGCGTTTACTAAATTTATCGTATTTTAAAATTTCAATAGAAAATAAGAATTTACAGTGATAGGGCCTATATTTGAACTTTAAAACCTGCATTTAAAAAAAAAACTTGTGCAAGTCAGTAATTTACAGACCTGTCATGTCTTTTGTTTTTAATGCTGCCGTAACACTCCTACCTGCGTAAATTTGTCCACTTTTTGTCACAGACATGGACAATTTTGAGTAGTTATGATGAGGGTGCACATGGGTAGTACTTGCAGACACTTTGCGTTGAGGTTTCGATATTTGTGTCGTGGACAACCCTGACACTGGATATTTTAACTTACTACTACTGCCAATATAACAACTGTGTTTACCTCCCGACGACGATTTATTTGCAAGTATAGAAGAAAGTAACGTCCCACTTTTTGGCGGTGTTTTGACACCTCCCCCACCAGCACCACCATCAGTCATTTCTGTTTTCGAAGAAGAGATAGTTTTCCCTTCCATCGTTGAACTAGGTTTAGAATCAGATTCTCTATGCCAAGAAGTGGGGCGTTCTGCTCTTTTAACAATCGAAGAACTTTGCTTCCCTTGTGGGTGTTTCGGCATTACAAAAGCGTTGGTTTGTTTGAGCAAAGAACGGTCATTGCAAAGAGCAGAAATGAGAGGAAGGTCCAAGTTTTTACTTTTTTCTTGCAATGTTCGAATGTCAAGAATACCGTCACCATTGTTTTCGTTGCCTGCGTGTTTTTTTGGACATTCCAAAGAAACAGCAGCTTTGAGCTTTGGTTGTATTTTTTCTTGAACCTGGAAAAACAACGACTCATTAATTGAAATGCTGTACTCATTAGCTTCTTTATATGTGTGTGAAAATTTATATTCTTTTTCAAATCTTACCATTCAATTACATATGGCAATCAATGTAAATGTTTCATTTTGTAAACATATAACTTAGCAATACAATTAAAACCTTAAAACTACATGCACATACATTACTGATACATATTTATGTTATATTTTATAGAACATAATTACAGTGTTTATTCAGTTAGCCATTTTTACACAAACAAGTGGACAAATAATAAAAAGCTTAGATAGATTAAATTGCAGCAAATTTTATCTGCAATTTATAGTAAACATTAATATAAACTTTTATTTGGCTTCGAAAATATTTAATTTTATTCAATTCAACTTCACATCGAATTGAAAAAAATAAAACTTTGCACACCTCTAATTTATTATTTATATATTTTTTTAAAAGTTGAAGGTTTGATTTCCTTACCTGTTGATTGTATGGTGGGGGAGGGGGTGGAGGAGGCAATCGACGATATTTTCTCGGCTCTATGTTGAATGGCTTCTCTGAAGAGTTGAGGATGTTGTCATCAGAGCGAGCTCTAGTGGATGGCAACAGCTGCATCAGCTCGGAGAAGGGCAGCTGGTCGTATCTCAGACTTCGCGATGAAGATGAAGAATATGATGCCCCAGTGGAGTAGAGAGGTGATGTGGAGGAAGAGTACTGACTAGCGGACTGGTACGGGGATGGGTAACCGAAGTAGTCGGAAGAAAGGTTTTGATTAGAAGCGTACTTTATCGGAGAGGCGGCCATAGGGTTTGCGAAAGACACAGGACGGTGGTACCCACTCGCTAAGGATGCAACGTTAGGTGTGCTACGATACATAAGGTGTGTCTTTGTGGTAGAATGGTATGAAGGGTAGGGGGGAGGTGGGTAGGGTTTGTGTTGTTGTAGTGCATCGCTGCATGGTGAGCTATCAATGAACTCTGCTTAGCGTCCATATACTCCTGCTTACTTATTGCTGGATCTTTCATGGGGTAGATAACATAATCTACGTCTGAATACATCTGCTGTTGAAACTGCTCTATCTGGCTCCTTGTGACTTGACTGGTGTAGACTGTCGCAAGGGTGGGTTGGTTCGACGGAGGAGGGGGTGGCGGGGGTTGTCTGGGATGTAACACAGGAGGAGGTGGCGGAGGGGAAAACTGCCTGTGATGATATTGCTGCCCCCCATAGGTCGAACTAGGGCTGGAGGCTGGGACATTACAACCGCCGATCGCAGGTATGCGGCGTTTGCAGAGTTTCTTGAAGCGTGGACATCCAAGTAGTTGTTCTTTCCGATTATAGGAAGAAGTGTGTGTACAGATGGAGGTTTCATCTTGGAACCAGAGTCGTGTATTTGAGAGTATCCCATGTATGAGCCTCTAGGAGATACAACATGGTGTTGCGGAATAGCAGGAATGTTCTTTATATGCATAGGTGGGTGTGTCCTTGCATCTCCAGGTGGATACACCTTCAGTTGTTGCAAGGAATTGGAAGAAATCGGACTGCAGGTGCTAACGACTGGTTGATAAGCCAACGTTGGCGCCGCGAAGCTCGGCGAAGCTGTTGAAGGCACCAGGCTGGTGTGAGCTGTCAGAATGTTAATATGAGGTTTGGTCGTGATAAACCTTGCATTCGCTTCCTCCACAGACGCAGGTAATGTCACCAGAGGCGCAGACGTCTTCTGTGGCATCATGGGCTGTGTGAATAAGGCCTCTTGTTGAGATAGAAGAGCTTGTTGGTGACTGTGACATATGGTCCAGAGAAGAGTTGTGAGTCATGGACTCTAACGAGAATGAATGCAGCTGCTGAGCAAGGAGATTCTGTTGGGATAAAGTTCTTGGGGTGTAATGAGGGGAAGGAGGGAAACTACCGTTTAACCCTTCGTTTGAAGAAACCACAGAAGCAGGTGTAGGTGAGTGAACAGATGGTGAATCTAGCATGGCATAGTTGGTGGGCTTACTGTCCATTCGGGGTGGCGGTATTGGGGGAGGTGGTAAAGTCACGTAATCACTATCAGAGTCTAAGGTAGCACTAACTGAACTTCTGGACGGGTATACACCACTGCATGTCCGCTGCCACTTCCTCGACCGACTATCAAATCGGAAAGTTCTTCAGCGGTGAGCAAGTTCCTATGCCCGCTATCTGACGGGTCACTCCCATCACCGCGGAAGCTGCCGGAAGCGCTGACCGTTGAACCGGCGCAACTGTTGCTTCTGTCTCTAATACCATCTGACAGAGAAGTGTTGGAGATGTTATATGAACCGTGATGGCTGTTGGAGGATGTATTGGCCACACTGCCGGTACTGCACCCAACATAGACACCGCTAGTCTCGGAAGAGCAAGCGTTGGTGTCTGCGGTCGTGGCACAACTGCTTCGCAGGGTGTAGATGCCGCTACTGGTCTGTGCAGATTGGACAGAGTAGTCGAGTTCCACGCATGTGGTGCTTGCCGTGTCTGATACAGCAGAGTTCTGGGCTGTGTGACTATAACCAAGCTCCAAACTCTACTAGTGCTGGCTCGGCGTCTGGACACTTCTTGGGACTCACAACTGGGCCTGTCAATGTCACAAAATACCCATTCTTAAAAGACCTGCCCGTTTTAAGAAATATTTCGACATACACATAAAAAATAAAAATAAGATATATTGCAAAAAGAACTAAGTATAAACTGTTTTAAACAAGACTATGTTTAAACTTAGAGTATTAAAAACAAATTTAAATGTTGATAAAAAAGTGTTATGCCTAAGCCTGTGCTAGGTCAGTTTAGTAAAATGCCTCCATTTTCTTCTTTCCTTCCACCATTCATCCCCTCTTCATTGTATTTCTGTTATCTCTGATTAAGGGCCAGTTTCATATCACTTAGTACTCCTCAAGTGCAGCGGTGCGCTATACGTAAATACAGAGACAACCTACCTAAACCAGAATGGACTGGGCCAGTTTTATATGAGACTCTGGCCATTCCATTCTGGTCTAGGTAGGTGTCGTCGTGTATTTAATAAAGTGCCACACTTGAGGCATATTAAGTCTGACTATGGAACTGACCCTAAGGATATCAAATTCAATACTGGTATCAAAATAATTGAGAACCTAATTTTCTACGATGTTTTTTGATACCTCATTCTAAGCTCTCAAATTCCAACAAGTTTGTGCCTCCCTAAGAGATTAATTTTTTAACATATATCATCATCATCATCATCATCATCATCATCATCATCATCATCATCATCATCATCATCATCATCCTACATTATTTGATCCATCATTCCAAGCATCATCAATTCCAACAATTTTGCCCTCCCACGAATAATTTTTATCACATCTATCATCATCATCATCATCATATATTCATTCCTTTTGTTTTTACTATTATTATGACTTTACCCCCTTTCCCATATAAAATTATATCGCATGGCCACAACCAAAGGTGTAAGGAATTTATTTGTACTCCAACAACAGTTTACCACAGTGTTTCTAACAGTATTTGTTTGAATTCAAAAGAGAGAATTTTGTGTTTGCTTAAAGTGTATTCTCTCTTCTCTTTTTGTTTAGTTAAGGCAACAATGCCAAATATTACTTTGTGTTTAAATGTGTGACAATGACTACTACTATATAAGAAGAAGGAAGATATCACTTTTGTGAATTGATTCTTCCAACAGTTTTTTCCTCTTTCCCTAGGTGGGCTTTGTCATTAAACTTGCACTTATTAATTTATTTTTTATCAATTTCCATTATTATAAAATCATTTAGCCATTGGACCTCTCATTGCTAAACGAATCCCAGTAAGTGAAAGTTCTGGTCGTCAGATTTTTTTTTTTTCCCTCACTTTAGTAGTGGAAAATTGTTAAATACAAAACTTAAGCCTGTTCTTCTATTTATATATTTTAGTTGTGTTTAAAGATTTTAAAAAAAAATTATTGAAATTGTTAATACTCTAGTATACATAAGTATAAAATAAATATATTTTTCTAAACTCCTTTTTTTTAGCAAGCTTGATTAATGGATTGAATAGCAAAGTTATTATATTTGCTAATTATGGCTAAAGCCGCATCTAAATATCATTCTTTAAATTAAATAACGACACCTGGACACGGGAATCAAATCTGGAACCTTTGGCTTAATATACCAATGCTCTAACCACTGAGCTATCTAGGAATCATCCCGCGACATTTGATGTACTTACACTTTGCTAACAGTAAGACTGGTGCCAGCAATTACGACGGTAGAACACGAACTGGAGCACTGACTTCCGTCGGTGGTAGCTGGAGTGGCAGCACTGCTGCTTGGAGACACTTTCTGGGTGCCAGAGATAAGAGGGGGGGTGCATCCATCCACAGCATCCACATCTATATGACACAATATTAATTAAAATATAGGCCTCTGCAAATCCAGGATTTTCAATATCGAAGCGAAACAGAATCTTTGCTCACTCTCAAATCGAATCTGAATCAATCTTAGTTCTTTATTAATTTTTTTAAAAACTTAAACTATTTAAAAGTTTGAAATTTAGATTTGAATTTCGAAATAAATTCCATCAAATCAAAATCTGGTATTTAATTGGATTTGAGATTTTAGAACACAATTTGAACCTTTCATAGATCAAACTCAAAATTCTGAATTTCTGGAATGTAATTGAAATTATACCCACTTTGTGGCTACATGGTCTAAGATGTGCTACTCTCACAGTAGACAAGACTGCTAATGACAGGCAGATGGAGGTTCAAATCTCGGTTGGGTGTATTGAGGGGGATATTTCCAAAATAGTTTTCTACTTTCCCTCCATGCAAATGGCAGGCATAACTCCTTTAAATATACCTTCTAATTACTAAAAATCCAGTGGTGTTATTAGTACTAGTACACAACGCTTAAGCCGAACGGGTAGTAAGAAAGGGTGCTAAAAAAATAAATTTTAATTATGTTAGTTTACCCATGGTTTCAGTTTGATATAACTCAAATAGAGAACGATAGAATCCTAAATTTTTGAATCCAATTCCTCAAATAGGGTGGCTACAAAACTTTTATTAATGCTACCAAACATCAACTTTTCTTGTAATGTTCTTTGTGTTCTTTTTTCACTATTTTAATGTCTTATGTATTGTTTGTGTTCCTGTGTTTAAAAAAAAAACACTGTATAACCATCTAATGTTAAGATTGACATAATATATAGCCAATGCATTTTTTTAGCATTGAGAAACAAAAGTCTCTCACTTTTGTTTAAATGTTTAGGTGAATAACCATTCAAGTAATTAAATTCCAGGACTTTTCCTTTTTTTTTTATTAAATTCTCTGACATTTCCCCTGTTTTCCCTAATTTTCCAGGTTTTCCCTGTCTGTAGCCACCATCTTAAATATTTATTAAAGTACAATTTTAATAAACGTGAAAATATTTAAAATATAATAAAAGGAAGTTGTTTAAGGGCTTTGTACCACAAGAAATTATATGATGTTTGCCATATTATTATGTCATAAACAAAGATACACACTTTATGTAAATTCATTATATTATTAAGGAAAATTTTATTCTTTTTTTGTGTTTTGTAATCCTCCCATGTGTTTGTCCTTTATTTTTTACCTTTTTACATGTTCCTATCTATGTGTCCTATCATTCTTTACAATTTTCCATTTTTTCCTTCTGTGTTTTTTTTTGTTTCCTCTTTTTAAAAGTACCTATATATAATTACTTTTACCAATTAATTGAAATTGCTATATCATGTTAAGGTATTCATAAATATATTAGAGATACTTTTTTCATATTTTTATGAATCTCAAATCTCTCGAATACCATAGGATTCGAGCATACCATCTTTAAACTCAAACTTTTTAAAAATAAATAATTTTTAATATTTTAAAATCAATGTTTAATCAAAGTTGTGAATACAGTCTTTTGGGGAGGGGGGGGGGGGGGGGGGGAGGCAGCGTTCTCACCAGGTCCAAACGTTGGTGACGGAACATCCCTGAGATGAGCAAGGGCGAGCGATTCCACCGAGGGCGCAGGCGGGGAGTTGATCATGATCTCCATGTCCTCCAGATCGTCCTCGCTCTCATCCAGACTGTGCACGCGGTCCGACACGATCCCCGACGTTGTGTTGGAGGAGGTGTTGCTTATTACAGATATGCGCTGGTCCCCCACATGACACTTGTAGTGTTTCCCCGCCAGCGCGCTGAGACCTCGAGAGTACATGTAGCAGTCACGGTAACGCTTCTTCTCTGTAGGCAGTAAGGAGGAATACGTTGATAGTACATTTACATTGGGGCTCATTTTTAGAAATGTTAAGGGTGTGTGAAAAGGTATTTTCGACTTAGCCAAATCAAATTTGGTTTGAATGAAAAGTTTTTTTTTTTTTAGTTGGAGTAACATAAAGCAGTAGTTTGTACTGAAATATTCAGTTGAATTTTTAATAGATCATGAAAAACCATACATACAAACATATTTTTTTTAAGAATGACTTTTTTTTGTTAACAACACAAATTCCGTTTTTTAAATAAATTGAGTGTAGTTGTAAAATTTATATATTTTTAAATCAAGAGCAAAGGAAATATTGAGGGGCTCTATTTCTTATGAAATAATTATATTATTTTAGATTGACTCAAATTAATTAAAACTCGACTCAAACTTGAATTCTCAATTACTCCACACATCCCTAAAAATGTTTTTATACCTGATGTGATGTATGTTATATTGAAAGCTATAAATTAACTTGAGGTATTAAAAAAGTGGTGTAACATGGCATGGAATCGTGAACATTATTGGATAGCTTGGCATATACTTTAGAAAGATCAGTATGCGGCACACCCCATTTGGGGCTACACTAAGCAATCAATATCTGCTGCACTTGGGCCTATAAAACCAAGTGTAATGTGGGTTAGATTCCCATCAAAACTGGTGCCCTTACATGCTGTGTGCAAAGAACACATATTGATTAATAAGAATTGTATATTTTTAGTAAAGCACATACAAATAACAATATTTGAAAATCAGCTTTAGAAAGTACTAGAACTATTGGTAGCCGTGTTTACTGCAAACTCACCTTCCTCCTCTTTGCGGCGAACCTCGCTGAGTCGAGGCTGTATGGCCATGCTGAACTGATGTGTGACTCTACACAAAAATAGCAGGTGCTTACTCTTTTCGTCACTGGTCGTATAGTATGTGTATTTCTCTCCGGATGTCGGCCAGTTATCCGCGCGGATTTCAAACTTCTTACGCTATGGGTGAGATACAGGATTCAAACATTTAGGTTACTTTGTCAACAATATCTTCAATGTCTGATTAAACCTTTCATAAGTTCAATATTATATTCATACCTTATACCAACTTAAAAGTGACCGAGGGCCACAAATGAAGCCACAAGTTTAGTGGTCGCATCATAATTGACTAAAGGCCGATCGTATGACTACCAGATAAATATTTCTATCGGGAGGTTAAAGTTAGCGACCTGATAAAGGTTATCAGCTACTTTAATATTTTACACATAAAATGAACTGAATTTATCTGCCGCATAGCTATCTGTAGGATAAATAATTTTGTATGCAGAAAACGCAAGGTTGGTGCTGTTTTTACTGGTGCGCACATGCATAGGTACCCTGCTGCTACCGCTACTACCTGGCTAGTGGCTTCAACGCTCAATAGTTGTTAAATAATGGTGGTTAAACGAGTGCGAGGAAACAGATGGCGTCACGTGGGCGCAGAAGCTAGGTTGTCTTGCAAGTACTAATTTCGGTGTCTGCCAAAATGTGGTCAATAGTTGGGTAAAACATTTACAAAATTTAATTTATTGTACTCACATTTTGATAATTTGTTCTTATATAACTATAGCTCTACAAATAGCTTGTCAGTTTTTATAAAAGTGTGAATTAAATGTTCTAACTTTATATATAGTTAGAGCCTGGGCCTGTGCCTACTAAACACGTGAACCAAGATTTTAGCCTAAAAACAGATTCTGATAAGCTAAACCTCATGAAAAACAATGCGTCACTATGGCAACGACCATTTTAACTTTGAGATAAAAGTTTTTAGGTACTTAGACCTCCTAATAAAAATATTATGGATAAATACATTTTATCTGGCAGATAACGGATATCTGGCAGTCATAAGAAGTTTATTACAGAACTAACATTAGTTGGAGTGCTTATGGATTTTTCCCACAAGTAAGAATTTTCCATTTCTCGGATAAAAATATCAATTTTACTACAGTAGATTTCGTTCCCAAATGGCCCATGGCCCGCCATTTGGAAATCTTTGCTTTAAAGCAGGGTTCCCCAACCCTGTGCCCGCGGGCGCCATGGCGCCCGCCAAGCTATTTACATCTGCCCGTCACAGCTGAATAGTTTTAGACTAATAATTTTAATCTGTCACTTTTGCGACAAAAATCAAGTTTGTGCTTATATCTGGGTATGCTGTTCTCAAGAAGTTGGTGTTTGAAAGCGCCCCTCGCATTCATCTTTCTTTGCCGGCTCATTTTCAAAGTGTACTTAATTGCTCGGAACTATCATTCTACTCACTAATACCAAGCTAATACCTCCTATTTCGTTTGTAAATATCTTGGCATGGGTCTACCCAGCTTTGTTGCCTGAATAAACACAGAATAAATATATATTTTAAAAATGTGCCCTAAGCGCCAAAATACTGGTGAGTAGTTAAATAGTTCCTTATGTCTTTATTTTGGTCTTGTTAAATCCTTAAAAAAGTATTTTTTTTATTTATTGACATTGACTTTTGGCTTGGTAAAAATTGTTTCAATTGCTTAAACTGGTTTTGGATTATCTTTGCATGTGTACCATTTGCGTTATGTTATATACGAATTTAAAAAATAATTTTTAAATTTTATACTCACAATTCTTTTTAATAATATATATTTGTGTGTGTGTGTGTGTTATTTGCATTATGAATTATGTTCAGCTATAGATTTGCCTTGAAAAAGTAATCGGTGCCCACCGCACTACTCGTTAGTTTTGAATGTGCTCTAAGGTACAAAAAGGTTGGGGACCTCTGCTTTAAAGTAATAACCAACTTAATATACACAATCATAACTAAAATTTACTGCAAACAAATGCTTTTTTCTTGAAAAGTCATGAAAATCAAATCAGTATTTACAAAAACATCATGTTATTTTAAAGTGTTATTTATAATTTAAAAATGAATATCCCTATATTTTAAACTTTTTTGTTTGAAAGTTTTCACAGTTTTATAAAAATTAATGTGTTGTTTTCATATTTTTTTAAATCTCTCATTTTAAAGATATGGTTTTAAATTATATGTTTTATTTTGACAGGTGAGATTTTAAATATACAAGTTTACTTTTAAAATAAACTCTTTATATATTTTAAAATTATAAATATACTCAAACTTGACTGCTTTTTGAAATACTCGGCTAGAGTTGACTCAAATGAAAAAACCCAAGCTCACAGACCCCTATGTATAATCATTTAAAAAACTTACATCAAAACATAGCTTGCCAATGTTATTCCACAGAAAAGTCGCTGTCAAAGTTTTCGCCGAGTTTTCCTGTAAAGCAAGCGATCAAAAACAAATTCTAAACATTCAAACCATATTATAATAATGCTAACTTAAAATAAGTTTAGTTAAAATCATAAATGACATATACCTCATTTAATATATATATCTATCACTTATTATAAAAGCTTATGAAAATCCCTTTAAATGTTCAATATAACAATTACCCTCCTTGGTGGCGTAGTTGGCTAACGCGTTAGTTTCGTGTTAAGCTTACTGCCAAGGACGAGGAAGTCAAGGTTCGAATCTCATTTGGGTGAAATGGTTTTTTTTTTCTTCTTAAAATGGTTTTCTACTCTCCCTCTACGCAAATGCGTGTTCACTTCCTATAAATTCAACCTTCCCAATTCCTAATCCATTAGCGTAATTAATATTTAAGCGTATAACCTGAACGGGTATTAGGATGCGGTGCTAAATAAAATTATAAAAAATATATAATAATTACTTAAGCTTACAAGAGTGAAAATGTCTTCATAGTGTGAACTATTAATTGTTCAAATTTAGCATCCCTGTGTGTACTATTGTACAATGTTTCTACACTGTCTTATTATACATGTACTATTAGTTTGGTACTTGTATTTTAAGTTATATTTAAGGATGGATTGAATCTACTTTCCCACTTTCTTTAATACCAAATCTAACATATTATTTGGAGTTTTGAACCTAAACTGAACCTTTATAAATATAAAATTTTTATAAAATAAAAAAATAATTAAATAACAAAAAAATTAACTTGGTTTTCAGACATCCACCTTTTTTCATCGAAACTTAATACTTAGTAAAAGTTTGGTGACTCTAAATAATAGATTTTTTTTTTAATTTATTGATCATATTTGTTAGGCTATAAAGAGAAAAAATTAGGGCACTCTTTGAGTTAGTTAACGATTTGATTTTGTACTCATTTTTAGTCGAAGTATAATAATAAGATGTGTTTCTCACCCACACATGACAACAAATGCATAAAAATGTGATATTAAATCCAAGCCTTCAAATTTAGATTTGAGATATTTTGCTGCAGTTCTTTCAAATCTCTGATAAGTTCAATTTTCATAGAAAGGGCTTTTAAAATATACAAACATATTTTACTGCAGTCAACATTGATATAAAATTGTACAATATTATTATTGTTATTTAATAGGGGCCGATAATAGTTAAGATGAATTTACATATGAATACATGAAGTTAGAGTTGGTAGCTTTTTTTTAGCTGTCAAATAAGAATTTGAACAACCGATCGATCGCACCATCACTTAATTCTTCTATCAAATAAATCTCTTTACCTCATATATTTCGATGCCCTTGGCGCATATGGAGAGAAACACGGAGCCCGGGCCCGCCTCTTGTTTCTTGTGTTTGAGCCTGTAGAGGTGCGAGTTGTGCGTGAGAGGGGAAACCTCCGCGGACGAGGCCTCCCTGATGTATTGCAGCTCGGCTTCTGCCTTGTTGATGCCGTGATTGTCCCGGTGCAGCGAAGGCACCGTGACCAGGATCTGCTGCTTGCTACACAGCATCTAAACACACACACACACCTTGTGTCTTACATATCAAAAAATAACATCCAATGACTAAAATAATTATATTTTAAAACATCCAAATGAGGAAGGTATGAAAATATATATACAGACGGACACTTGAACCTTGAACCTATAATCCTTCAAATCTTTCAATCCTAAAATTCCTCAAATTTTTGAAACCTAGAATCCCTCTAATCCTTGAACCCTAGAACCCCTCAAATCATTGACCCTACAATTCCTTGAATCTTTGAACCCAAGAATACCTCAAATCCTTTAACCCTAGAATCCTTTAATCCTTGAACCCTAGAATCCCTTGAATCTTAATGATATTCAAGATTCGAGGATTTGATAAGACTATCAAATTCAAGGTATTAAAAAAATAAGTTTCTCAAAAGGTTTACTTGAGTCGTGACAAAGATAGGGAAAACCTAATTATTAAATAGCCATTTTCTTCTGTAATTGAGAACGACAATTTTAGTAACACATGTTATAAACTAAGATAGCTCCTTGTGAGCAAGAAATCTCCAGTAAAAGTTGTAAAAATTTTTACAATAGTGTTCACTTTGTTATTGCTTAAAAGCATTCATGGCATTTTATTTGAGTTTGTAAAATATCAAAAGACATATTTGTAATCTTAGAGTAGTAGTGTGTAGTATAACTTATTTTTAAAAAAAGTGGGGGGTGCTCTGCAGGACAGAAGTAGGCCTGCAGTGAGTGTGTTAGCTATGTCAGAAGGCTGCGGGACAAATTGAGCCCCAAATTGAGCATGTTATGTAACTGCATGGCAGAAATAGTTACCATAGTCAGCGTGTTACGTCAATAGTCTACAGGACACTAAAATAGGCCCTGCAATGAGTGTGTTATCTCAGTAGTCTGCAGGGTGAAAACATGCCCCGCAGTCAGCATGTTATGTCACTACTAACCAAGTGTGCGGAATGTCGATCACTACCTGTTGAGGGAAGTATTCTGCAGGTCGGAAGTAGGCCCCGCAGTGAGCGTCCTCCACGAAGTCCCCCAGGTCAGCCTGCAGTGCGTATCCTGCCAGCAGGTACAGCACTTCTTCGGTGGCACAGGCATGGAGTAATCCACGGCAAACCACATTGTGGCGCAGCTGGAGGTAGTAGTGATGGCGCGTAACTTCATCGCTGTACATTATAGATACAATAAGGGGCAAGTGTCAGGCACATACATAACCACTACAATTATTTGAATTAAATGTATTCTGGTTTCCATGACTAGGTCGACTGCCTCTGTGGTCTAGTGGTCAGAGTCTCTGGCTACAGATCCAAAGGTCTCGGGTCCGATCCTCAGCGTTTCCAGATTTTTCTGCCAAGCAGTGGGTTTGGAATGAGGTCAACTCAGCCTCGTGAGGGCAAATGAGTAGCTACTTGAATAAAGAAGTAGCGGCTACGGCCTAGAAAACTGCCATGCTGGCAACATGACACCCTCCATCTGAAAATATTGGCACTATATTCGCAAACATGTGGCAACCGATCAGTAGGCATAGCTTTCTCGCGGTAGTTTTTAGGCTGGCTCATTAAAACATATCTACTAACCTGAGAAGTAAAGGGGTGTCCACATAGAACTGAACTCTAAAATATAACACAAGTGCCGGTTTCCCAGTGCTGTCCAATCCCTGGAAATAAAAACACTAATTAGATTTCAAAAATTTAACACAAAAATTAATTTTCGAATCAGACAGACGAGCAAGTTTAAAAAAATTAGTATTCTGATAGTATTTTTTTTCTAATCACCAAGTCTTACTACCCGTTTGGGTTATATCCTTATGTACTGTTAATGGTTTTAGGAATTAGGAAAGTTATATTCATAGGCAGTGCACCCACATTTGCGTGAAGGGAGGGTGGAATACCATTCGTAAAAAACCTCCTTCAGTACACCCAACCGAGATTTGAGCCCTGATCTCCCCATCATCGGCAGCCTAGTCTACTTTGAGAGTAGCATCTTAGACCATGTGGCCACCGAAGTGGGTCCCCTCTATTTTGTAAGCAGACAAAGTGAATACAAAAATATTACGAACCTCAAAACTCAAAAAGTGCTAATGTTAACTTACATTTATATTACATGATATATCAAAAATTATATTGTGTATGTGTGTGTGTGTAGGCGTGCATGCATATGTAGGTAGGGTAGGGTGGAGTGGGGTGGGGTGGGGTGGGGTGGGGAATATAATATATCAAAGCTGTTGTTCCTGTTTTTTTTTGTTTTTTTGACAAATGAGAATTTTAGGTGCAATTTTAATGCATATGCAAAATAAAAGCTTTTGAAAATCAAATTGTAATCTCAGTCTTTAATCAAATGCTACACATTATACATATTTTTAATGCACCCTATTAATGTTGTGCTTGATATATTTTTGGGATGTGCGAGAACCCTTTTTTCAATTTGAAACAATCTCAAGAAGAGAATATAAAAAAGTATCGAGACGTCCTTTGAAAGTAAAAAAATGTTAATTATGTTTACTAAAGTAAAGATATAGTTTATAAAGTTCCTTTTTGATATTTGAGCTGGCGCTTGCTAGAGATATAACTCATACACATTTTAAATACAATTAATAAAATAGTGACAGGTAGTTAGTTATACAATGAACACCATTTATAATTTAATTTTGTAGTGTAACAGCTTATATTGTCAAAGTTTGATATTGAAAAATAATATTTATAACCAAAACTTTTTTTAATGAAGGCTGTTTTGAGGTGGGGGTGGGGGAATGCGGTCTATTTTTGGGTTATTATGGCATTATTGGAAATAATAATTCCCGGTATAGTTTTTTTTAATTTCTTGTGGCCATTATTTGATGGGTTTTTTTTTGTTTTTGTTTTTTTTTTGCTTTCTCAAATTTTTGAGATTAATTTTTTAACTTTTGAGACGAGATCGAGATTATTTTTTTTCTTGAATTTTCAAGATATTTTCGTGTCTAGCACGTTCCTACTATATTTTTAAGCTTTTAGTAAAGTCCTTTGTGATATTGGTGGTGGCGGTGAAGTGTGTGAACAAATCATAAATGCTCCAAAAGAACTTGTTTAAACATATCTTGCTCATGCTTTAAGGTATTTAGTGTATATAGAGGGTGTATTTCCAATGGGATGAAACTCTGTTGTTGTTTTTTTAATTGTTTACCTACTTTTGTTTGGTTGGTATGAAGCCACATGGAACGAAATGTCATAAGGAAGAATCACAACTATGTATGCAAATTTAGTTGAAACTGAATGATTTTTTTTTTAAATTAATTTTGAAACACCCTTTACCAGCAAAAAATTAAGTCTTAGGCCTACATCTCATATTTTTTTATTTTTAAATATGAAGTTTTGTGAAAATTTGATAGAATTATTATTATTATCATCATCATCACTGCGTCTTACTACCCGTTCGGGTTGTACGCACTTACGCTAATGTGTAATGGTAGGGTGATTGTGAGATGAAATGGAGGACCTACAGTTTAACGTGGAATCCGAACCACGGTAGAGGCCTGGCATTCCTCACATTCACAAGTTGTGATTAATACACATCTTGTCAGAGGTGAAGGAAGGGTTTGGCAATCAGATAAATCTGTGCCGGGACCGAGGATTGAACCCCGGCCCCCAGCACAGAAGTCTGACACCTTACCCCTAGACCACCAGGTCTCCCAAAATTTGATAGAAACTCATGGCCATTTTTTCCCCCCTTCTGTATTTCAAAATATTTTATGTTTATTTACTGATGATTACATTTTTTTTTAGTCTGTTAGCCAGGGGATAAAGAAATATGTTGCCAAACACTTTTATGTTACACCAAAGGGGCCCAACATACTTAGTCAAACTTTGGACAACCCTAAGCATGTAGGGCCCCCTAAAAATAATCCGTAGTTAAGACAGTGAGTTACGCCACTGTGTATCCAGAATGAACATGATGACGTACTTGGAACTATATGCTAACTTATTAACTAAACTACTACGGAATGTCGGCCTCTAAACACTTAGTAAACAGACATGACAACGCTCTAACAATACTTATAGTCTCTTAAGTGTGCAATGTGGTAAGAGAGAAAAGTGACGCATTCGTAGAACAATAAAGATAGAAAAACAAGATGGGTGAATGAGGGGGGGAAAGGGGCAAGGCTATTTCGCGAAAAAAAAAAAAAACCACGTACATACGTGAAATGAGGCTAAATACATTACGCACGTCTACAACGAAAACGACTTTAAATTATTTTTTTTACGACACACACGCACACGTATGAGTACTTATTGTCTGAGACGTGAAGGAAGTTTTAACTTTCTTTTCTTTTACTATTGTATATTAAGGTGACATATCCAACACCCCCCTTCCACCCCACCCCCAACTTTCCTGCCCTTTCTCCAAAGAGCCTGTGACAAAAATTGTTTCTAAACGCGTCCAAAATGTACCATTATTAATTTTGGTTTCCTTCATCCATTGATGTATCCAAGGGGGAAGTTTTGGGAGTTTAACCCCCTCCTCTCTTTCCACGAAATGACAAATAAAATAACAAATATAAATAATAGAAGATGATAAGCAAAATTTAAATGAAACAAATATCCAATCAATGCTTACTTACATCCATGAATGTTTCCAGCCTGTGGCCTGGTCAGTTTTTTTTTTATTCAAGCCGTATATTTTCCACTAGCGGCTTGCCAGGCTTGTCGTAGATTCATATGCCTTATAATCTAACTTAAGACTAGGACAGGTACAACATCCAGTCCTCCGGCCGGTAATTCATCAGTGTGAAAGGGCAAATCCACATTTCACCAATGATACATTTTTCGGCCATGCCAGGAAACGAACCCGGGACCTTAGCTCAGTAGACAGTCACGCTACCGACTGAGCTAAGGTGTCGGATCCATTCAATGCTTGAATGTGAGGAATGCCAGGCCTCCACCGTGGTTCGGATTCCACGTTAAACTGTAGGTCCTCCATTTCATCTCACAATCACCCTACCATTACACATAGCGTAAGTGCGTATAACCCGAACGGGTAGTAAGATGGGGTGCTAATAATATAATAATAATATAATAATAATAATAATATAATATAATAATAATAATAATAATATAATATAATAATAAAATAATAATAACATTCAATGTTTATATAACAAAAATTGTTTGTGAATGAAATATTGCATAGATTATTTTATAAGGAGTGTGTTGGTTTGTACTGGACAATAAAATAATGGTATGGTATGCTGCACATTATTTCTTGCTCGTCTAACTAAAAATGAATATTTATGTACTTAAAACTAGTGAAATAAAACAATAAAACATTGTTCCATGAACATAATGGTAAAGAGAGCATCACATTTTACTAAAGAGCATGAATGAAATAATATGCACTGTTACAGATACATATTGAGAATATAGGTACATATCGGCCCACCACAAAGAATAACAATTAACTCCCAAGTTCTCAGCCTCCCCCCCCCCCCCCCCCCCCCCATTTAAAAATATGTATTCGCTAATAGCTCTGAGCCTGTTGGTTTTAATAGAAATATATTTCAAATAAAAGTTATTTTATTTTTAATAATCCGACAAAATTTACAAGATAAACTTATTTCATATCTGAAATAGTTGCGAAAATATGAAAAGAATTGGAAATTCCGCCTTCGTAAAGTACCCTCAAAGTCATTTTAATGGAATAAGACGCACAATTTTTTTTTTTAACTTTAATCTTAATTTTAAGGTTTGATATCTTATTCCAACACCCCCACCCCCATTCTACCCTCCTGCACTTTTTTTGGATTCCAGGGATCATGAAATGTAGACATCCATTAAAATATATTTTTTTTAATCACAATACTTTCCCTCGAATCCTCCGAGGGTTTACGAGAATGTAAAAAAGAGCTTTGGTATTGTTCCAAACATTATTAAACTCTTTAAAAAAAAAGTTCAGAAATTTTTAAATCTTATTTTTGTTCATATTGATTTCAAGAAATACGTTAAGAATACCGTCAATCCTTTTAGCACCACGTCTACTACCCGTTTGGGTTATACACATAATATCTAATAGTTACACTAACGTGTTAGGGATAAGAAAGTTTGAGTTTAGAGGAAGTGTATCCACATTTGCGTCAAGGTAGAGTACAATATAGGGGGTAAACACACCCGATCGATTATTTTCTGTGTTTTGTGTCGCGTTCCCGCTGAAAAGAAAGTGAAAACTTATGTGCTTCTTCTTCTTCTTCTACTGCTACTACTGTTACTACTCGCAGGTGAACGCACCCTGAATCGCGGCCTCTTTGGTGTCACCTTTTATCACAAGTGCCCCCCCTCCCCCTTCCTCAAGTGGGGCATCGCCCGCATTCCTGAGCTACGTTTTATCTCTCCCGACACATTCCTTTTAGCAGGTCTATGAGGAGAACTATATAACCATCCGCTCCATGTTTACCTGGTGCTAACAAACCTTGACCTACTAGTTGCTCTAATTTAGAAAATAAATATATCTTTTGAACGTGTCGGTATTACTGTGGATTCACACGCTCTCTCGGGGGAGCGCGATATATGGACGGGGTCACGTGACGAGCTTCTAGACCAATCATCAAGAGTTCCAAGCTCATCGGCGCTGTCCGCTCGACGCGACTTGGAAATAGTTTCGGCTTTCCTTCCCCCCCCCCTTTTTTTTTACTGCGCGGCATCAACTTGGGGAAATCCTATCGAATTTCAAAACAAACCGTCTCGATCAGTGCGCATGCTTATGAAAAGTTAGATTGCAAGCAGACAGCTACGACTACTGTTGGGGAAACTTTTTGAAATAACTCGTCAAATGAGAAGTGCTTTTTGTCTTTTTTCATCCTGTTTTGATTTGTTTCACGAAAAAAATTATAATTTAACAACATCCATAGTAATATTGATCTTAAAGAGCTTTTTATCCGGTATAAATTATGTCACTAATCAGCTCCTCATGGTTTGTGTCGCAATGCATGATGGGTCAACATACAGTGTGTGAATTGCCGCGCCACTCAAGAAGGGCACGCTCTTTATTTTCGGAAAATATGGGAATCGAATCGGTATGCTACCCGCACAGGTGGGCTAGCGGACAAAGGCGTCAGTCTGATATTGTCCCTTGGCTCGCAGGATCCGACACCTTTAACCGAGTTGGTAGCGCATCCGCATACAGTGCCAAAGGTATCGGGTTCGATTCAGAGCATGGTTTAGCATTTAAATATTAATAATTATCGGCCTTAGAGGGGGGCGGGGTGGGGGACTAGGTACTGTGACTGTTCTATTAACTTTAGTCTGTAAGTCATGTGGCTTATGTGTTCAGAAAGTGCATGTTGAATACAATTATTTTCAAACACGAGTATACCAAGCACCCTTTCCTTAAATGGTCTCCCACTCTCCCTTCATGCAAATATGGGTACATTTCCTCTCAATTTTAACTTTTCACACAACTGTGTCATAATAGCCTCCATACACCAAATGATTAAAGTAAATTATTTTAAAAAAGATGCCTTTTATAAAAAAGAAATGCTAACACCCGAACTGGTAGTAAGATACGATGCTTAAAAAAACGAAATATTGACGTGTCGGAAAGGTACCTAACTTATAGCCAATGCAGCTGCATTAGTGTAGAGTAGGAATGAGAAAACCAAATTGATATATCACGTATAGAAAATCATCCACAGACACCCGGCCAAGATTCGAAACTAGGTTTCTTATCACAGGGAGTCCAGTCTATTACGAACATGACGCCTCAGATCCTGTTACCATCGGTGCAGGTATTATTGTTTGTTTTAGTCAATGAGACTGTACACATTTATTTTTTAAGTTTCATTTTTTTGTTAATGCGACTGTACATGATATCTCATACTAAACATAAAACGAGGTAGACTGGTTATGAACCTAACACACGTGACCGAGCATCATTTCACTTAAAATTTATTATAGTCAAACCCACTTGACGAGTTCTGTTGATCTACTTTAGATAAGTCTGCTAATTATGAACGTTTGAAAGACGGTAAAGATCAGTGGCGCACCTAGAAATTTACTTTGGGGAAAGAAAAATAGGGCGTCAATCGATTCGTCGCATTTATGTTTCATCGCATATATCAATTCATCGCACCTAACAATTGTATTGACTCATCGCACCCAACCATAGGTAGAACAAAGTTATTGAGTTTTAAGTAAACTTTTTTTTCAATAATTAGTTTGGTAACTTCAATTTATACGTTCACATCAAATGATTACAGATAGACACTAATCTTTATTTAATTGAAAAACCTAACCTAACCTAACCTAACCTAACCTAAACAATAGGCAGAGAGACAGGTGCGATGACTCAATGTACTTTGACATCCTCAAGACCTCATAATGTGCGATGAGTCGATTTTAAATACCCACCCTCCTAAACAAAAGGATGCGATGAACTGATCTACGCCGGAAAAATAAAGGGGAGGGTAAACATTTAATGTAATGAAGCTCATAGGCAATGGAACCAGAATTTTGCATTCTTGCCCCCCTCTCCCCCTTCTCATCACCACTAATCTCTTGCTGGGGAAGAGAGAGAGAGAAGTTTCAGAGGGAAAAAAAAGTGCAATTATTTAATCATAATTCTTGCTAACAGTAAAATTTATAAAAAGCTTGATAAGTAGTCTCACCCTGTATTTGCATGGTAGGGCGCATTGGCGGTTTAAGTTCATTGACAAAAGTAATGGTCCTTTCGTAAGACAGAACACCTAATAATAAATAATAATATTTTCTTAATATCCACACATGAGTCCAACGAGTTTCTAATATACGGTTTTTTTTAGTTATGTTGAAGAAAGGAAAATAAGTGTAGCCTATTTTAAGTAAACCTTTAATTCAAACAAGTTCCGATGTTTCGATCAATCGGATTATGACTATATTGAAATAATAGATTAAAAGTAAGAGTAATAAATACCAGGCTGAAATAATGATGAATGATGTTCATGAAATTTGAATATTATTGATTACTATAAAATGTGAATATTATTGGTTACTAAAGGTCGCATTTTTTTTTTTTTTGCACCAAGTCTTACTAACAGTTCGGGTTTTACGCTGATGTACTAAGGGTTGCAATTAGATTAAATGTACCCACATTTGCGTGGACGAAGAGTGGAAAACAATTGAAGAAAAATCACTCTGAATTGAAACTCGGATCTCCACTTTATTGAGAGTCCAGTCTATAACGAGATGTGTGTGATGCTTTAGATCATGTGGCCAGCGAGGCCGGTAGATTAATTGGGCTTTTTTATGTTATGAAAACTAAAACATATGGGGGACCCCCTGAAATTCTTTGGGTACGCACAATTTGGGAAGCTTTGTTCTACCAATATTAATTATCTGCTGTTAATAGGGATGGGGTGGGGAGGGGGCTAGTGCCCCTCTTGCACCCCTAACCAATGGGTGCACGTACCCCTACCTGTCGAAGATGATTACAGAACAATAACTATGTACTCACATATGCCGATGAAGACTTCCAGTTTTTCGGCGCGTACTTGGACAATTTGTTATCAGGGTCTACAAACAAGAATTCCCCATCTGAAAAGAAAAGTAGGAAGATTATTTAAATTAATACAACCTGTGTGTACGCCTATTCCATTTTTTTTTTTCAACTTGGAAGGCCACTCAGAAAGACCGGCATACTAATGTACGCTTGAGGCGAAGTTTTTTTTTTAAAAAAGAGAGAGAAGGAAATGCCAGTACTAATTTTATGGGCGACAGTCTTTCAAGACAAATCGCCTAAGTAGCTTTTTTTGTATTAAAAAAAACCCACACACATCAGTAACACCAATCTGGACCATTGGTCTAGGGCCTCACCTTAGGGTGTGGGGATTTCAACCCTTACCTCATAAGTATTATTAATAATACATTTTTAGTTTATTCCTAGGCAAGAATTTTATTGGAGGCTTATAATATTAATGGCGTTTAACAACCCAAATATGTTTATTTTTAATATTTAAAATGAGTTTAAATAGGATTCAATGCTTAAAAAAAATTGCCTCCTCACCCCTCTACCCCGTTTATAGCCTCCGTCAACCCACACCACGCCACCTTTAAAAAAATCAGTGTGTATCTTTGCCCTAATCTCAGTTATATCTGCACTAATTCCATTAATTATATTTCAAGTCACTTTACACAAAGAACTTATAAATTATATTAAACAATTTTTTTTATCACAGCCCTAACTTAATAGTCTTTATATAATTAATAGCTTTCAACATAAATTTCTTAAAAAATACAGTTTGGAACTATAATCTATTTTAAATTGTATCTAATTAATTTGAGAATAAATTACACGGGCGAAGAGGAAGGTGTCTTTTCTTAAAAAAAAAAATCAAAAAAAATATAGTAGCGCTTGATTAAATATTTATGAAGTAAAAAGTATGGATGGGGAGAAAAAATGATCCAATTAATATTTCGTAGACGTAGACGCACACGCACACGCAAACACACACACACACACACACACACTCACTCAAAACTCATAGTAAATTCTCCCATCTCAGCTCTCGACAAAATGACCACAATAATAAATATACAATCTTTGTTCTGAATAGTCCATCCTAAAATGATAAACAGACAATAAATACTCTTTTGCCAAGACAAGCTCTCTTCTCTGCCCTTCACCATTTTTTTAAAGGGGGGAGGGGTGAGGTACCCTTGCCCCTTGGAGTTGTTTTATTTTACAATGCTTGAAAGAGTGCGGGGGCGGGGGGGAGGGGTTAACTCTCCACCAGCAATCTGTTTTAGTAGCAAAGAATGGCCATGAATATTATTTCTCTACCTCTCCACCCAGATTTCTTGAAGGCATATAATACTCGCGCGCCTTTAGCCCGTTCTCTGGCTTGCCTTGTGTGCAACAGAGAAAAAGAGATAAAATAAGAAAGAAAGAAAGAAGAGACGCCTGGAGCGAACACATTCCAGGTCCAGATACCCAGCCTCCAAGAAACCCCTCCCCTCCCCAAATCCCTTTCCCCCCTTTTCCATCTCGCTCAAATCTCTCCAACCAAGCCAGCAATGACTACGAATACCTGACCCGCAGCTACCTGTCTTTTTTAGTTTAAAGGCTAGTTCACATATGAGCGTTTTAGAGCAATTTTTATTTATTATGTGTCGTTTCCCTGTAGATTCACACGTTCGCCGCAAAAAAAAAGTAGAAAAAAAATGTGGGTTGTCACGCGACGAGTTTTTGAATCAAATCACATAATTTCGGCACTGTCCGCGCTGTCCACTCGGCGCGACTTGAAAGGATCTTTTCAGCACTCTCGGTTCTGCTCAACAATACACTATATGCTTGGGAGACCCTATCAATGGGCGTGCGCCTACAATACGAGATGCTAGCAAACAGCTCATAGTCAGACTTATGGCCAGTTTCATAGTCAGACTTGAGTCAGTTTCATAGTCAAGCTTAGGGTCAGTCTCATAGTCAGACTTAGGTCCAGTCTCATAGTCAAGCTTAGGGTCAGTTTCATAGTCAGTCTAAGGTCCAGTCTCATAGTCAAGCTTAGGGTCAGTTTCATAGTCAGACTTAGGGTCAGTTTCATAGTCAAGCTTAGGGTCAGTTTCATAGTCAGTCTAAGGTCCAGTCTCATAGTCAAGCTTAGGTCAGTTTCATAGTCAGACTTAGGGTCAGTTTCATAGTCAAGCTTAGGTCAGTTTCATAGTCAGACTTAGGGTCAGTTTCATAGTCAAGCTTAGGGTCAGTTTCATAGTCAGTCTAAGGTCCAGTCTCATAGTCAAGCTTAGGGTCAGTTTCATAGTCAGACTTAGGGTCAGTTTCATAGTCAGACTCGTCAGGCTAGTCTCCCAGTCAGATTTAGGGCCAGATTTAATGTACGGAACAGGGCAGATTATATTATAATGCAAAAGTTTTATTTATTTTATTGGATAGTAGGGGTGTTCTAAGTTTCGAAATGTTGAAGTTGAAGGCCAAATCTCCCTCACTTCAACTTCGACACCCATACTAATAACCTTAGCATCTTCGAAATATTTCTAAGGAAGAAGAAAACTAGTGCATAGTTATAAAAATTCTATAAATGCAGAGTAAAACCTAAACACTTTCGTACATAAAAAAACTTTTAAAAAATCGGATGGAATTCCCAGCTTTATTAATTCGACACTGATACCTACTGTTATTGGTAGGCTTACTTAATGTTAGGCTGTCGACACTTTTTTTTTCGATACGAGTAAGGTATAGTCACTTTTATTTCAATAGAGTATATTATCGACACTTTTCTTTCGATATGAGTAAGGTATCGAAACTTTTCTTTTGATACGAGTACGTATTGACACTTTTATTTCGATACGATAGGGTATCATCACTTTTATTAAGATAAGAGTATGGTATCGACCCTTTTCTTTGATACGAGTATGGTATCGACACTTTATTTCAATACGAGTAAAGTATCGACAGTTTTATTACGATATGAGTATGGTATTGACACTTTATTTCGATACGATAGGGTATCATCACTTTTATTAAGATAAGTATGGTATCGACCCTTTTCTTTTGATACGAGTATGGATCGACACTTTTATTTCAATACGAGTAAAGTATCGACAGTTTTATTACGATATGAGTATGGTATTGACACTTTTCTTTGATACGAGTTTGGTATTGACACTTTTCTTTTGAGACGAGTATAGTATTGATACTTTTATTTTGATACGAGTATAGTATTGACACTTTTCTTTCGATCCTACGAGTAAGGTACAACACTTTATCTCGATAGGAGTACGATATCGACACTTATTTCGATACGAGTATGGTAGCGACACTTTATTCCAATATTACAGCATCCATCCGAAGAGAGAATTAGAGCCAAGATATTGATAAAACCTACATTCTCAAAGCGGCAAGTACCCTCTACCACGACAGTCGTAGTCAGGCAGTAACCACGAGGTAAAAAAAAAAAACTGCCACTGTTAAATTATCGTTCGGTGACTGGAAACCACCTAAATGTCACAATCGCACATTTTCACCTCTGTCGCGAATATGACCCTCCCCGCTCTATATATGCCCCAAAGACACGGGCGATATTTTCAATAGAGAAACTTGTACACAATTAATGATGTCAACTATCACGAAATAACGAGTGAATCAGCTTAACAACAAAAAAAACAAACAAAAAAAACGCGTATTCACAAATTGTTATCATCCTTGTTTGTGAATAGTTTATGCACACCAACAAATATAAAATTTGATTTCAGAAAATTGTTAGTGTTTGTATAGATTCGGGGTTGAGGGTCCTCAATTCACTCGAATTAAGATATTCGATTGAAAATAATAATAATAAGCCTGTGCGAATCTTCGAAATTTCGAATTCGAATCGAACATTTTTTGAGGCATGGTTCGGACTCGATTAGATTTTTTTTAGGCTTGATATATGGCGATTCGAGTAAGTTAGCCAAGATTCGGATTCGATTCGTGATTGAACATGATAGATAGGAAGTATTATCAGCATGACCAACTAAGCTAGTTGATGCAACAATAATAACAACAATACAATAATAAATACACAGGTTTGAATTTTTATTTTTATTTTTGTCAGTTAGAATTTCTCTTATAATTCTAATGATTCTTATTAATAGTTCAGTACCAACAAATTTATAAACAAAATTTAACAACCAAACCCAAGACCAGTAATTTACCACTTAACTGAATGTATGAATATCATAATGAATTCATTTTTTGCAACAGAAAAAGTTGACATTTAGCTACAATTTAAATTCTATATTATTCTGTTCCGCTTATTTTAATTATTTTTTCCAAGATTCGGATTAATTTGCCAATTTAAGACTAATAGTATATTTTCTGCGCATTCGTCTGTACTTAAACATCGCTGAAAACTACGACCTACTCTACTACCAAATTACGCGCCAAGTTTCTAAAGTGGTTACTTCTTTTGCTAATATTCACCATGATAATTGCTCCGGCACCCGATATTACTTATATTTTATTAATTTCGAACGCACTTCGGTGGTCGAATGGTCTAAGGTGTCACTCTCACGAAAAAAATTAACTGCCGATGACAGGGGAGATCGGGGCTTCGAACACCGATAGAACGTACGGGGATGTTTCATCTTCCTAGAACTGTTTTACCACTCCTACCTCAATGCAGATACGGGTGCATTTCATCTAAATTCAACCTTCCTCATAATAGCATAGGTGGCCGCGTGGTCTGACGCGCTACTCTCGCAGTAGACTAGACTGACGATGACGGAGAGATCGAGGTTCAAAACTCGGTCGGGTTTACTGAGTTTTTTCCATAATGATTTTCCACTTTTTATCCACGCAAATGCGTATACATTTCCTTTAAATATAACCTTACTAATCTCTAAAACCATTCACGTAATTAGTACATAAACCGAACGGTTAGTAAGACGCGGTGCTAAAAAAAAAAGTATTATGTTCGGAAACGTCGCCGAAGTGTAATGATAAAAAACGATTGGGAACGGGCGACGGGAAGGAACGCACCCGCGTGAAACCCGCTCCGAAGAAAAATAAAACGAATAAAAAAAGGCAGATAAGAAAAGAGATGAGTTGAGCCCAGGTGAGGAATGTTATGGGAGAGAGGAGGAAGGGGGAGGAGGCATAGCAGCTACTGTGCTGCCTCAGGAATGTACGCTCGACCAATGGGAGGGGTGAGGTGGTGGGTTGTGTAAGGATGGAAGGGGAAGGGGGGGGCATTCTTCTTTCTCGACTGTTTGGGGGGGCACCTCAGCTCGCTTTATACCTGCCTTCCCATGCATGCAACCTTACCACTAGGCTCGGGCCTAAATTGCTTGCTTACGCCCGGTACACACTACACAACTTATTGTACAAGATGGTTATATTTTTTTTTAGCGCCGTGTTTTGCTAACAGTTAGGGCAAAACAAAGTTAAAGTGTACCTACATTTGCGTGGAGGGAAAAGGATAAATCATTTCAGAAATAAAAAAAAACCTTCAGTACAACCGACCGGGATTCAAACTAGCAGACTAGTCTACTGGTGACAGTGACGCCTTAGACCATGCGTCCACCGAAGTGGGTTACAAGGTGTTGGGGCTACAATGGCGTGTGAAAACCAAATAGGTTACCTGGCGGTCTAGGGGTAAGGTGTCAGACTTCTTTGCTGGGGGTCCGGGTTCAATCCTCGGTCCCGGCACAGATTTATCTGATTGCCAAACCCTTCCTTCACCTCTGACAAGACGTGTATTAATCACAACTTGTGAATGTGTGGAATGCCAGGCCTCCACCGTGGTTCGGATCCCACGTTAAACTGTAGGTCCTCCATTTCATCTCACAATCACCCTACCATTACACATTAGCGTAAGTGCGTACAACCCGAATGGTAGTAAGATGCGGTACTACTACTACTAATACTAATAATAATAATAATAATAAATTCAATACTGTACAATATAATTATTTTTTTGCACATTCTTTGTATACAAGATCTGGTCGGAAATAAAACACGTCTTTTATCAGCCTTTTTATTATTTTTTACTGTAGACCCCCACAAATTTTTGATTTGTGCACGCGATAAGTTCCGTGTTCTAGACGGTTACTTCTTTTACGTATAAACGAATTAAATAAATATTGGCCACAAAGTGCTTTATTAAAAACAAATTATAATTGTAAAAGGTCAGTTAAAACCCTATATAAAGAGGTTTTAAACCTTTTTTAAAAAAATGTATTGAAACAAATCCTTTTTTCATTTTAATACTCTTTAGGGATGATTTAAGAAAGTTTTTCTAGTAAAAACTATTTTTTTAATCCCCATAAAATGGTAAAAGAAAAAGTCATCGTATTGTTCTAATACCTTATTCAATCATCGTGCCTCTTTGTAAACGGTCTTTAGGTAAGACCTGTTTGCAATCAATGTGGCCAACCAATATCGCGTACAAGAAAGTATGTCGTGTGTACCGGGCTTAGCAGTCATGAGCGATCCAAAAAAAAAGTTAGGTATTTTTTAAGCGTTTTTTTTTTCTTCGCCTTGGTGTATTACGTTCTCCACTTTTGCTTTTTAACTACAAGGGCCCTGGTCAGGCTGGCTACAGCAGATTATTTTGTCTTGGCTCTTCCTCCCCCCAACCAGTATCTAAAATGAACATAAATAAGAATCGAACCAAGGTCATCTGAGTGCCTTGATCAAATAAACTGAGAGGAGGTGATTGATTTAAAAGATTAATCCCCCTTCCCCAACCTCTTTTTTTTAACGGTTCAAGTTTTTAACCATTGTTGCCCCCAGCCCTATTTGACGACATAAAGGTCAAATTCAATGTTGAAGTGCTTTGTACCGATTTTATATAAAATACATTAATTTAAAGGTAGTTTACTTACAACAAATTATAGAAATACGAATTATTTGGAGATTGACCTTGAAGATTGAATTTAAAATGGGAATCTGTTAATACTATTTTGTGATAAATACGAATAAGTTTTTATTTTTTACAAATAAATAATTTTAGGGTAGTTTATTTAAAAAAATATAATTCACTAAGCGGGATTGTTGTGATTAACAAGATGGTGTGTTTATTTTTACTAGGACAACATAATTAGGCCTAAGGGTAGTTTACTCAAAACCAATTTTTTTTTTAATTATCTTCGAAGCTATAATACACAATATGAGAGAGTTTGAGCGATTGTGTCATACTATTTATTTATTTGGTACAACACAGAAAATGATCATGCATACGTACATTTCTTCATCATCCCTTGGCTGTGAAAACATTTTTAATAGGTGATTTTTTGGTCTTTTTTTTTTTGTCATTTTGGATTTTAAGATCATATTTTCTTGGTTTGCATCCTTTTTGAGTCATTTTAGGCATTTTTTTAGTCATTTGTAGGAAATTTTGAATTAGTTTTATGCATGTAAGTAGATAATTTATAAATGCATAAATACTCAAAATATACTATTTTTCAACACAAAGAAGATAATGTAGCCAATGGACATTGTATCATCTTTGCATGTTATGGTTGTAAAATACTCATTCCTGGTGACACTTCAACTGGGCTAAAGAGGGTTGCTTGGAAGAAGGAAGTGAGGGGTGGAACTATAACTTCTGAAGCAGATATATGTAAATCTATATTATATTTTACAGAATGCAGGAGCTTAGTTGTTAAAAAGCTTTCCATTTCGTGGATATTTCTTAGTTTCCCTTTGTAAAGCGCGGGTTAGCTTTGATTTAGTCTTGTATTTTACTTCAATTTTGAAGATTTTTTTTTAAATTTGAAAGTCATTTTAACTTTTTAGGTTATAAAAAGTCTAAGCACTGTTTATAAAATACAAAACAAATTTTTTTTTGCAGTCACCATTTATATCGTTTTACTAGGTTAGGTATATCATTATTTAATAGGTATCAATACCAACTAATATTTTGTGACTGTAGCTTACATGGCTTTGCGTATGAATATATGAGTGTGTGCCCTTTCTTTGTTCCGTTTGTGATTTAATGAACCTCGTGTTGTAGACATTAAAATATATTATAATTTAATCTACAGTAACCCCATGGCTTCTTTGGTGCTGACTGACAGCTCACAGCTCACGGCTGACGGCTTTGAAAAGCTATCAGACCAAATTATGTATCCTTACGCCGAACCATATGATCTGCAAAAAACATGTGTTTAGCAGCTGTCACTTCTGACAGTCAAAATTTAGGTATATACCTAAATGTTGACTGTCAGAAGTCAGCTGTGAACTGTCAGTCAGCACCAAAAAACCATGGGGCTACTGTATTAGTAAGCTAGTAACTTATAACCCGAATAGGTCATAAGACGCGGTGCTAAAAAGATAAATAAAAAGCTAGTAACAAGACACATGATGAAAAAAAAACATTTCGACAGCAGTTTCCAAAACTACATAGCCTATCAAAACATGAATATTAGAAGAAAAAAAAAATACAGACAAATTTCCATAGGAGAAAGGCCCATTAAAAAATACAAATGTATTTTTAATGGTCAATCCATTGATAACATCTCATCACATTAGTGAAGATATTTTATAGCTATTGATAATATCTATCAAAAATGACAGCTGCAGATCACAAGACTTAACGTATGATACATAAGAGTCATATTTGTCCAGTTGTAAGATAAGGACCTTATTTTGAAAGTTGGACTGTAGCTCAAGAAACATTAATTAGCAACATAAAGAACAAAATATGTTATACTGTTGTTTCTTGTGCGTGCGTATAGCTAGAGGAACACGCACCTATAGGCACGGGGGCTAAAGCGTCTGGTTCGGTTTGTCGGTAACAGGGAAATATAGGGTTTTATAATCTCTTCCGGGTCAATCTAGAATTTGCAAATGCCCCCCTCTCCCCCTTCAGGCCAATGAACGGGATTTCTCAATGTCCAAACCCCCTTAGTGTAGAAACAAACAGAAACCTAAAATCAGGGGACAGCAATATTTTTGGTGCCTCGATTGACTTTTACATTTATCAAAAAGGTCCCACGATAACCCTTCGTGTCTCCACTCAACTTTTAGTATTGTGTTCTGGAGATACATCTTGTATTTATTCCTTAAATACAACATTTCCTTTAATATTTGTGCTGGAGATACATCTTGTATTTATTCCTTAAATTCAAATATTTCCTTCAATATTTGTTCTGGAGATACAACTTGTATATTAATTAAATTCCTTAAATTCAATATTTCCTTCAATATTTGTTCTGGAGATACATCTTGTATTTCCTTAAATTCAATATTTCCCTCAATATTTACGTCCCTGCCTTTATATAATATTATAACATACATAAAATGTACACTCTGTTTATTCTGAGAGGTAACAGTCTTACCTTGACAGATTACACTATGGTCATATCTTATAGGCTGTACCATAGTCGATTAATGCAAGATAAGTTTACCTTTTCGTGACAATGTAGTTTTCTGACGTGATCGACTGAAAATTGTTGTGAAATCGACCTGTGCCGATCCCAGTATCTCACCTGAAAGTATTGCCAGTCCGAATAAGTCGCAGTCCACCATGCCCTGACTGCCGAGATGAACACAGGTTTGCGAATACAGCTCCTTGGAGCGGGATTTAGTCTGCGGGGGACACAAAACACACACACATTGTTCATTAAATATACAACAATTCGATAAGAGAAACATCTCGAAGGCCTTTTTCTCCTATTAGAAGTCTACTGTAGTATTCTAGTAGGGAATTAAGGCCTTCAGTTAAAGAAGGATTCTGGTAGGAAAAAATACCTTCTTTATGACAAGATTTTAACTGTATGTTTTAAAATTGATTGATTGACTAGGCCCTATATTATAAATAGAAAATAATCTTTACCATTCATAATTTGTACTTGTTATTTTTAATAATTTATACTAATTATATGAGTCTACAAAACTCAAAAAACTTCGACTTCGTTTCAAATATTTTTTTCATTTTCGACTTCACTTCCAACAACGACAAAATCCTACTTCAGACAAAGACGAAGCTTTTCCAATAAAAAAATATTATTAAATAAACAATTTTTGTAATTTTTGTTTTTCTGTTATGTAAATTAATAATTAATGTTCACTTGTAAAAAAGAAATCTTCAGCAATTTAATTGTGATCAAACAATTTTAGCAATATTTGAATCAAACATAAATCAATAAAAAATTAATATTCGAACTCCAATTTGGCTTTAGGAATATTTCGTGTATATTCGATTCGGTTTCAATTCAAATCTAAAAAGTGGATTTCACACACACCTTATGAATAAATTTATTTAAAAATGTGATTATTAAAAAAAACTATATTGGGATTCTTACAGGGATGCCACCATTTTTTTTAAATGCAATATTCCCCGTGTTTTACAGATCTTTTTAGAGTAGATAGTGTGGAGAGGAATGACATTTCATTTTAATAAAAATGACTATTGTAAATGATGTTAAGAATCGGGATTTTTTTTAAGGTGGGAGTTTGTGGAACGCGATTTAAGGGAAGTGTTTTTGTAGTTTTTATAGCAAAACATTTTTTAAGTAAAAATAAATAAAATTCTCTAGTAGTAACATAGAATTTAATTTTCTTGCATGGTGATATTAACACGCGTTGAATATCTATCAAGAATGTCCTAGAATTTAATGACAACTTTTTCTCTTCATTTAAAAAGTTGCTCAGCTAATGCCGCTATGCTCATTACAACTGTTGATATACACCATGTCACCATGGGAAGAAGATTAAATTCTAGGTTTCTATTGGAGAAAGGGTGACCTGGCGGTCTAGGATAAGATGCCGGACTTCTGTGCTGGGTGGTCCGTGGTTAAATCCTCGGTCCCAGCACAGATTTATCTGATTGCAAAACCCTCCCTTCACCCTTCTGAACCAGACCTCCACCGTGGTTCGGATCCCACGTTAAACTGTAGGTCCTCCATTTAATCTCAAATCACCCTAACATTACAAATAGCGTAAGTACGAATAACCCGAGCGGTTAGTAAACGCGGTAATAATAATAATGATCATGATGATAATAAATAATAGTAATAATAATAATAATACTGGGGAAATATAGGCTAAATATTTCGACAAACAAATGTTTTGCTCTAAAAACTGCCAAAAACTGATCTTTTCTCTCGTTCCCTTCACGCCCACCTGAAAGATTGAAATCAAGTGTCCCAAATAACAACTCTCCCACTTTTTTTATTGGTTTGTGTGTGTGTGTGTGTGTGTGTGAAATTCTCATGTGTTTTTCCTTCTTTTTTTTCAGATGAAAAAATAGTTTTTTTTTCCCTGGTGCGTAATAACCCTGCTCTCTAGAAACTATATTAAAATAAATGCGTGTGTGAATGAATTAGTTACCTCGACGATGAAGTAGAGTATTTCCTTTGTGAGCAGTTCCACGGCTACATACTTGTTGCAGGAGCTGGGTAGAGGTGTGGAGATGGCTAGCACTGGGCACTAACTGCTACTACGCATGCTGCTACTACATCCGACTAGCAGACTAGCGCCCTGAAAACAAGCTGCTACTATACTGCAGCAAGTGCGTAAATAGATAGCGGATCATTTACATGCTACTACATCCGACTAGTAGACTAGCCCTCTGAAACAACAAGCTGTACTATACTTGCGCAAGGTGTAATAGATAGCTGGATCATTTACAGTGCTACTACATTCCGACTAGCAGACTAGCGCCTCTGAAACAAGCTGCTACTATAGTTGCAGCAAGTGTGTAAATAGAAAGCTGATCATTACAGTGCTACTACACCGACTAGCAGACTAGCGCCCTCTGAAACAATAAGGGTTAGTACTGATCATAACAGTGCTACTACCATGCTGCTACTACATCCCGACTAGCAGATTAGCGACCTCTGAAACAACAAGCTGCTACTATACTTGCAGCAGTTGTGTCGATAGATAGCTCTCAGTAACAGTGCTACTACATCCCATTTTTAACAAAATTATTCAAGCCATACCCGAAAAATTTCTAATCTTAGTTCTAGAGCTAGAATTAGAATAATGATTTCTCCTCGAGATAAAACCATCACACATCCTAAATTTCAAGTTTGAGCAAAATTAGTCAAATTATTTCGGCTTTAGCCTCAGGTGTAGACAGACATAAATTCAAAGAGCTGCTTTTTTTGAGTTCCGGGAGCTCATCTGTTTGAGGCGTTACTCTCGCAATAGATTTGCCTGCGTTGACGGAGAGATCGGGGTTCAAATCCCGGTCGGGTTTATTGAGGGTACTTCTCCCCCCCCCCCAAAATGGATTTTTCCAGTCTCCCTCCGCGAAAATCGGGTAACACTTCTTCCGACCCAACCTTACTCTTTCTCCAACACATTAGCGTAATCAGTATAGACTACATATGTGCGTGTAACCCGAATGGGTAGTAAGATTGCAGTGCGAAAAAAATAATAAAAAGCGCTCTTTCAGGAGAAAAAACAAGATACACGTTTTCTACTCGATTAATACTTGGCAGCATTCCGGACAGCACTGAAAAATCCAACGCAAAAAATTAGAGGGAGAGGGGGAAGGTTTTGCTCCAAGTCACTCACACACGTGCGAGCGCGTACGCGCGCGCGCGAGAGAGAGAAGACATTATGTATAAAGCACAAGTGTGCTAAGTGTGCTGCTGGCGTGTTGCCACAAGCTTCCCAGTTTGGCGCTTAATTTTATTTTGCAATGTAAATATCTTCACGCGCCTTCCTTCCTTTTTTGGGCCCGACCGAGTCTTCTCTCGAGAAAGACGGGAGTTGAAACCTTGAATGACTCCCAAGTCGACACCTCGAGCCCGTGCCCACAAAATAAAAATAAAAATTACGGTTGCAACACTGTGAGAAGTATCCCGTGCTCGTCCAACGGAGGCGGCTAGATCCACAGCAAATAATATCAACCCCTCTGCACCTTTGCCTTTATGACGGCGAAGGCTACGGAAATATATTGGTTTAGTCTTTAAGTAAAAAAAAAAAAAAGTTTGCTCACACGTAGTGGGTTAAAATGGCATCTTGGTCCATTGTCGATCACGACGGTAAGGAGTAATGGTTAGGCATGAGCGATCTAGGAGTAATAAGTATATTGGTTCATCTGACGTCACAGATGAACTATAGGCATGTCGGTCCCGTCCGCTAAAGGTAATCTACTATGTTTGAATGGTCTAAGAGTAAAAGTATATCGCGAAACTAAAGTTAAGAACCACACAAAAAATGTTGGTCGCGTCCACTAGGTATAAGCAGTCTAGGAGTAATAAGTAATGTATATTGGTTAGTCAACCTGACGTCACAGCATGAGTGATCTAAGAGTAATAAGAGTATGCATGGTCTAAATTGCTTCAACTGATTACATGTCAACATAATAATTTATGGTCGACTTAGCTATAGGGACAATGGCTAGATATCGTATCACCCACAGATAAACTAAGATCATATTAGCTATAGGGGACGATGGCTAGATATCGTCTCATCCATAGATAAACTAATAATAAGTATTTTGGATCAACTGAAGTCACATCCACAGATAAATTATGGTCATGTTAGCTACAGGGGCAATGGGTTAGGTAGGCCAGAGTTGTCTAAGAGAAATAAGTATTTTGATTCAACTGACAGTCCATCCACAGATAAATCATGACTATGTAATCAGCTACTAAGGGACAGTGGCTAAGCATGAATGTTCTAGGAGAAATACGTCTTTAAGTTCAACAAGTTGTCACAGCCACATATAAATTATGGTCATGTTAGCTACAGGGGCAATGGCTTGGTCTAAGAGTAATAGGTATTTTGGTTCAACTGACGTCAGAGATACAGAGGCAATGGCTAAGTTATATGAACGGTCTACGAATAAATTATAATAGAATATATTAAGAAATCCTTTCGATAAAAGCTTCGCAACGCCTCATTTTTGAACTAACAAAGCCACCTCGATAAAAACCCAACCATCAAGGCCAACGTTATATCATTTCAGATTGCCTTCATTGCAAGCGTGTGCATTCTTCATTACCTTGGGTTGACTTGACATCAACACTGTATTCATGTTGTTGTTCGCTTTCTCTGACACAGCACGGTCCATTGATAAAAATTGCAGCTGCATGCTAATCTCAGCCATTTGCATAATCTTTAAATTTACAATGATGAAAGGAGTGAAACCAGTAATGCAATCCTCGTGTGGTTATTTTTATTTGGTTCCTAAGACCTTGCATGATGGTTGAGTTGTTCGATTAACTGACCAGTTTTCTTTACGTAAGTCTATCCGTAATTTTACACCTTTTGCTTTATTTTTTTTTTTTTTCAAACCCAGGCACACGGTTTATGGCATCATACTTGCAGTAGACTAGATTACCTATATGGGAGATTCGAATCTCACACTGGACATGATGAGAGGTGGTTTTTTCATCCCCCCCCCCCCCCCAATCATGGTATTGCGGGGTACATTTCACCCTCTCAATTTCTTTCCTTAGAATAAGTTCGTTTTAACCCTAATGTTGAAAGTGATTTTTTTTTTTTAGTTTCGGCGATGTTTAAAATGTCACTCGAAGGCTTTATAGAGTCTTATTTAAGAAGGATTTTTTTTTGACAGCTTTAAACGTTATTAAAACAATTTTTCACAAATGCATACAAGTCGTGTGATCTGAAACCATGCTTTGGAGTTGGTAAAAATGTACCGAATCCGACTTCAAAATAAAAACTTACAAAATTATAATAATATATGGTAACTATATCATTTTTATGTTATACTTGTTTTATTCTAAGAATCAATATTTGTAATTTGGAATGACAAATTTATTCAAATATAAATTCACAATGTCAAAGACACTTCTAATGAAGTAATCTGTATTGGAGCATTTTACTGCAGTCAATTTGTTGTATTACTAATTAATATATTTAGCTATATATTTATGAAGGAGTCTTAGTTGGAGTCGAAGGATTGATTTACCGACTCCACAGCCCTGACTGAAACTGTCACTTTTTATAGCTAGTACCAATACCAATAAATTAATCAAAGAATAATAAAGTCAAACGCTATAAATCTTAACTGCTTTCTATACATGTGAGTGCTAGTTCGTTTCCTTGAAATGCACCACTTATCTTCCCCCCCCCCCCCCAGTAGCTAATTACCTTCCCCCCTTCCAACCAAACTGTCTTATTACCCATTCGGGCTATTCGAATTCGCACTCTATTTGAGGGGGTCGGGCCAAAAACACTATAACCCTCATTTTATGAGAAAATGTTAATGTCTTACGCTAACTAAATTGTTTTATCAATAGTAGGATAGCTCATATCGTACTTACCGCTTGAACTAAAAGTTGTTTTAGTCTAAACTAGATACAATATCAGACTTACGAACTAAAGGTATAGCTCGACCTAAATATATCAACTAATATTTCCGGTAGCTTACCGCTTGAACTAAAAGTATGTTTTTATAGCAGTCAAGACCTAGAGGATAGCTAATATCAACTAATATTTCTGGTAGCTTACCGTCTTGAACTAAAAGTATGTTTTTATAGTCAGTCAAGACCTAGAGGATAGCTAATATCAACTAATATTTCTGGTAGCTTACCTCTTGAAATAAAAGTTGTTTTTATAGTCAGTCAAGACCTAGAGGATAGCTAATATCAACTAATATTTTATTTATTTTATAACTAGATTTACAGATTTTAAATAAATTTAAATAGTGAAAATGTCCCATCTAAATCTGTGAGGGTTATCATGTCATTTTCCCCGAAACGCTCATTTGTGGTAGAGGCGAGGGGAGAATTTTATTGGGAAAGTACCCTAATTTGCGTGGAGAAATAATGGAGGAACCACCTCTTGAATATAGCACCCAGTGTCGGGATTCTAACCCCAACCTTCTCCCGGTCACCAGAAGACTATACTTGGCAAGCCTGACATTTAGTCCACTTGTCCACCGCTGAGGTTGAGTCACTACAACCCAATTTTCATAAGTAAAGCCGTTTAGAAAAAACACTGTTTTTTTTTTTGTTTACGGCCAACATTGATAACATTTTATTACATTATTAGTTAGATTTTATAGATATTGTTAATATCTATCAAAAGTGACAGCTACGGATCACATTACTTGATGTATGAATACGTGAAAGTGGATCTATTATAGTTTTCAGGTCGGGTCTAGGGGTAAGGTGTCAGACTTCTAGTCTGGGTGTCCGGGGCTCAATGCTAGGTCCCGGCACGGATTTATCTGATTGCCAAACCCTTCCTTCACCTCTGACAAGACGTGTATTAACCACAACTTGTGATGTGTGGAATGCCAGGCCTTCCGCCGTGGTTCGGATTCCACGTTAAACTGTAGGTCCTCCATTTGATCTCACAATCACCCTACCATTACACATTAGCGTAAGTGCGTATAACCGAACGGGTAGTAAGACGCGGTGCTAGTAATAATATAGCTTTCAGATAAGGGGCCGTCCTTTAAAATTAGTTAAGGCCTTTTTTTTCATGATTTTCTGATACACCCCCTTCCCCTACAAAGCAAGGAATCGTAAGAGTTTCGTCATCCCTCACCCCCCCTATATCTCATTTTATTCGACATATTTAATTTGTTTATTTTTGGACACAAGGATTGGTAATAAAAGCGAGTGAATGAAATTTTAGAATACTTTAGTTGCAGTTAAATTAGTTGTAACACATCATAAGTAACTGAAATATGAGTGAAATTTTATAATTTGTATATTTATTTTCTATACTTTTTTTAAAAAAAGATTTTGTTTTACTATAAACATTGATAAAAAAAATCCTTATGTAAGATGGAGTCTGCCCCCTCCCTCGTAACTCCCCTTGTAAGAGAAAGTAAAAAAAATTTACAGAACCCTCCCTCCCCTCCTAAAAAACCCATACGTAATTTAAGGAAGGCGCTTCTTTGAAAATGAGACTGTACTATTCAGAAGGACTGCCACTAGAATCCCCGACATCCCCCCCTCCCCCTTGGAGTAGGGCACACGCATGCCTCGTTGCAGTCGGATGACCTCATACTACTAGTAATCCATGACATCGCGGCCAGGAGGTACAATAGGCCCTATGGCCAGAGGGGGGGGGGGGGGGGGAGGCAGAGGCACATACCTCGCGGCCTTTCAATCGTGACATGACTGACATCCACGTTCAGCCAACATTTTGTCCGCAGCCAGCTTGTTAAACTCGATCGATATCATGCTCCCCACCCCCTCCCCACCCCCTTCACCCCCAGCATCGGTGGTCACGAAGGTCGGCAGTTTTACCTAAGAGATCGATATAATAATTCATCTTCTAACGTCAACAACCCGAAAGTTGGTTTGATGTGATTTATATCCCATCCGTAGCTAAGCATGTACTCAGCCCTTCGGCTGGTTAGTGCTACCTGCACCATCTGGTATAAACCCCATGCACTAGGGGAGTTCGGGAAGTTTAGTGGTTCCTCGTCCCTTTCACGCAGAATTTCTATGAGCGAGAAAGAAAATCTAACCGATTTTGCCGGGAAAGAGGTATTTTCACATACCTTCCAGGGTTCTTTTACATGTCCACAATCGACAAGGGACCGACGGCTTTACTTACCCGCCGAAGGAAGTTGTGCTACATTAAATCGCATAGGTCTAGGTGAAATGGAAAAGAGGTATTCAGATGGCTGCTGTTCTCCATTTTCCCCTTGTTCATATTTTATTTTGCTGTTGAAAACAGCAGACAAGACAGGAAAAAAATCGTTCAATCTATTTTGATTCACAAACTTCAAGGCGTAGTCCGATATATGAACGATATCGATAAATTTATCGATACATCGGATACTAAAATATAGCTATAAATGTAGGTAGTGATTTTTTATAAATAAATTGATCTATTTTTATATCGATATATCCTTGCCATCCCTAATGGTCATGCAGGCTAAACGCCGAGCTCATCCAGCTTGGTTTGCCGACGACGGGGAGGTCCAGGTTCGAATCTCGACGGATTGGTTTTTTTTAATCCTCACTCTTTACACACACGCATACGGGTACATTTTAACTCTTAAATCATACCTCCTTCATCCCTATCACATTGGTGTTGCTGAATACGAGTGGCACGGAGGGGTAGTAAGACGAGGAGCAAGGTCGGTGTTACAAGGTCATATTTATTTTATAAAAAGTTATCGGATGGAAGAAAAAATATAGTCTTTGACAAAACATCAAAGATATTTCATAAAATGATCTATTTGACGCCCGCCTCAGTGGCCGAACGGTCTAAGGCGTCACAATTTAAAAGCGTTATAAGTGCGAAGTGTCGAAGAGAATGGTGGTAGTCAACCTGGGGTAAGCGAAGACATTTTAGGGGGTACGTAAAATTTAACACGGGTAGGTTATCATTTAAAAACTTTGTATTAATACATTATTTTGTGAATTATTGAGAGCATGCGTTATGGCAGAGGTGGGTAGCATATTTGTCAATGTAGCCACAGGTGTGGGGAGCAAGAAATGAAATTCGCCACACCATGTAAAATTAAGAAATGATGTTGCTCAATCGAACATTTAAAACAGTACACCCCGTTAGAACAAGTTGATTCAAAACCTTTACACTTTGACTACTCACTTACAATTGCCTCAAGTCGAAAATTATAAAAACAGTTCAAATTGAAAATGTAAGACAATTTAATGCGAAATTTGACAATACTTTTTTATTTTGTCCGATACCTTAGTTCAGTTGTAGCGTATCTGTCTACTAAGTTTGGGTTCGATTCCCGCCCATCCTGGCATGGCCGAAATTTTTTTATCATTCATGAAATGTGGGTTTCACTTTTCACAGTAATTAACCAATGGCCTGGGGGGGGGGGGGGGGGGGCTGGGTGTTGTGTCAGTTCATAGATTTAAGTTAGTTTATAAGTCTTGTGCTGATATAATCAGTCTGTTCAGAAAATGCAAATACCTCAATAATAAAAAAATTACATTACTTTCGTCACAAGCTACAAACAAACCAGCACACGCTGTCGGGGGGAGAGTTTTATTTTTCTGTGAGAGCTGGCAAAACTCGAATTATCCACAGTTGTAGTGGCCAATTCGCCACTTGTGGCAGTTGGCAACTGAGCTACCCACACGAGGAACGCTAGGGTGTTATCAAAGAAAATGGCGAAGCATAAAAGATTAACCTTTGGGCATGCTAAATAGTTAAAAATGTAACTGTACGATATAAAAAGAATCTGAAATAAGTCTGCCTTTCCTTTTAATTACTAAAGAAACTTTGGTGAAAATTCTTTAAAAATTCACTGTCAGTTCGTAGATATGTTTGATATAATCTACGTCAAATTTTGTATCAACATCTTGTAGAAAAAACCATTGTATATTAAATATTTTTCTTTTATGAATGAAATATGAAAGAGTCAAGGCTGGGCTGGGCCGCCGGGACACAGCGAGATATGCCGGTGGTCCTCTTTGATTTGGGGCCACAGCAACTAATTTAAACTAAAATAAATGTATTCATTTAATTTTAAAATTATTTTTCTATCAAATTGTAAACCAAAGTTCCAGTGAGTAAGTCTAAGATGCTGAGAATCATTTGTGAATATATAATGATGCCATTCAGTTTGTTGTTTCTTGTTGTTTACAAACAAACGTCTCGAGTGGAGGATCAGTTTACAAACTTAAATATATCAATAAATACACACAGCTGCTGTCCAAGCGTTTTAGAAGCATTTATGCTCATGTCAGTAAAAAGTGGAAACTAATCATCGGTAATAAAGCTGAAATGTCCTGGGGATTAAACTGACCAATAATAAAGATATAAACATAAAAAAAAAATCAAACGTTATTTTCTTACTGTTGTATTAATTTTCAACATTATCTATATTAATAAAATTAAGAGTTTGTCTGGCATGGGAATTGCACGATATATACCGCACTGAGAGGGGTGAAATTTTAAATTTTTATTATAGGTTTTTAAATTTATTAATAACTTGGTCGGAAGAAACGCAATGAAAAGATTTTTTTTTCCCCGGTCAGTTCGAACCAAATAAAAGCATTGCGTGGTTACCTCGGGCAGCACCGGGTACTTCTGCTAGTAGTTTTATAGAAACAAAGTTTGTCTCCATTGGTTGAACGTATACGTTTAACATTTTGAAGAAATTATCTTTAAAGTGATTCATATTTGACAGTTTTAATATAAAGATCGGCTTAAGTCTTAAATAGCTTAATGTTTATTCTGTCAAATAAAAAAATATTCTTGTTAGCTTACTAAATATATTTTGTCTACTAAATACATTTTTGTATAATTTATAGATATTTTTCATTTCTTACTAAACGAGAATATGTGTGTTCAAAAATAGTCGAGATATATTTTGTTTATTAAAATAGTGCGTTTCCAAAGGCAAAAAGTGCTTACCTTCCATTCTTGAAATTATTTTATTCGATTCTTTGCTGAATGCTTCAACTAGTAAGGCCTGTGTAATCAGCACAGATCACGTTACTATAGAACAGGGGTCTGCAACCTTTTTGGGGCTCGACCTACTTTTTAAACTTAGCAAACGATCACACGATCATCCATCGTTTCTCCAATCTTTTAAAACTTTATTTTCCCCTATATTTTATTTTATTTATTCCTTAAATTCGATCTTTCCTCAAATATTTATGTACCCACCTTTATAAAGAAAAAAAAAGCCTGAAAAAGGTGTTTAGAAAAATATTTGATCAAAAAAAAAGTATGAGGGTTGTATACCCTATGCTCATCACAAAACATTGTAAGGGTAGTCAAATCTCGCGGATTGGGTGTGGGAAAGGACACGCAGAGCGAATGGGAAGAGATATTGGGAAGACATAGAAGCAGATGGGAGGATAACATTAGAATGGACCTAGGAGATGGTGTAATGAGGTGGACTGGATAGAACTAGATGCAAGATGGTGTAATGAGGTGTAAACGGATATATAATGCTTTACTTAGCACCGCGTCCAACTAACCGTTCGGGTTATACGCTTAAGTACTAATTACTCTAATGGGCTAGGAATTTGGAAGATTGAATGTAGAGGAAGTGAACCCGCATTTGCGTGTAGGTAGAGCGGAAAACCGTTTAGGGGAAAACCACCCGAGTGAGATTCGAACCTCGATCTCACCATCCTTGGCAGTCTAGCTCAACACCAAACTTGCGCGTTAGCTAACTATGCCACCGAGGCGGGTGATTGGATAGAACTAGCTCAAGATATGGATAGGGTGTAATGAGGTGGAATGGATAGAATATGTGGCGTACTTTAGTAAATTCGGCAACGAACTTTAAAGTTCCCTAGAGTAAGTAAATAATTTATCTTATAGCATTAATTATTATAACCAATCTGCGTTATTTGGTCACACCCAAATGTTATTGGAAATTAGGGCCTACATGATATATTTGCGAGTTTAAAATACTCAAAAGAAGGACTTTTAACGATCAAGAAGTTTTCTTGCGCGGTCGACAGAAAATTATCAAGAGATCGACAAGATGTCGACCCCTGTTAGAATCCATCCCTCCTTCGATTCATCAACATGTAGTACCTCGTATATCTACTGAACTAAAGGTCCCAGGGGGCGTGGCCGAAAAAATTATTAATCTGTGAAAATTAAGGTTGGTTTCCCTTTTCACAGTGATGAATTAACGACCGGGGGATGGATGTTGTGTCCTATATTTGAGTTAGTTTTTTTTATGTCGTGTGCTGATATAATCAGTCTGTTCAGAAAGTCTACGTTAAATTCCACAAATAAATGGTTTAAATATGTATAGATCGATTTTCTTACGATTAACCATCTGGAAGACCTTTTCTCCGACCAGAATTCTACTTTATAGTATGCTAGGGTTCTGGTGGGGGGAAAAAAACTTCAAAAAGGTTATTCACGCCGGTATTCGACCCAGGTGATGTTACCGCCGCCGAGCAGAATATTTTTACATTTTACCTTAATATTTATTTTCCTTGACCGTCCGCACTATCCACATAGTTACACTAATGTGTTAGGGATGAGAAAGGTAGAATTATGAGGAAATGTATCCAAATTTGCGAGAAAGGGGAGTATGATAACCCTTTAGGAAAAAAATACCCTCAATAAAACCGACCGGGATTTGAATTCCGCTCTCCCTGTCGTTGGATAATCCAGTCTGTCGCTAAGAGTGACACGTTAGAGCATTCGATCACTGAAGCAATTTACTACTATTATTATACTTACTACTATTAAGCCACATGGCTGACTCTCACTCACTGACATTAATGTTTACCCACTTCCAGATGAGCTAGAAACTTGAAATTTGGAAAACTATAGCTTCTAGCCTGTAACCGACGGGAAAATTCCAAAAAGTTGAAAATTTTAATCTTTAACCCCAGAAAAAATTCAAAATGGCGAAGCAACTTTTAAAAGTCGGTGCTGTATATACAATACAATACCGGTAACTTTAAGTTGTTACGGCAAAGAGCAAAGCGAGTAATATTATATAACTGTTTTATGAATGTAAAACGACGAGATGTTTTTAAAACCGGTTGTAGTAGGCCTTGTAGTAAAAGTAAAAAAAAGAAAGGAGAAAAGTACGAAACTGTGGGTAATAAGGGAAAGCAGTGTGAAAGGAACAAATTGTAGCACAAAACAACCAACTGACGTCCAGAGGCGTCTTTTATTTGACCAATAAAACAGGTAGTCCAAGTTTGGGCAAATTATTACATTCGAGAAAAGATCCTCCCTTCTCCCCCCCCCCCCCCCCCCAACCAAAGTTTTGGGGAGTTACATCCAAGCTTAGATGGTGGGCTTTAAGAACAAGAATGTTCTTTTTTTCCTTCTTTTTTTTTTTAGGGATGCCCAAATTATCACAACAATACATTTTAAAGCAATTGCTGGCGGATTGTTTTAAATAACAATTTTCTACAGTCCAATTTTCATAGGAAAGGCGTTTTTAAAAGTACAGACATATTCAGTGTGGCTACAAAATCTCAAAAAGACTTTTAACTGATACAAAAATCTAAATTTCTATTACTAAAGCTCATATCAGAATTTATAGTAAAAGATGTTTAAAAAAATTATTTTAATCAATATTTTAGAAATAATTATTTTTTAAATGCACTCAAAGATAATTTCCAGGTTTTCCATATTTCCCTTGATTGTGCCCACTCTGACACTTTTTTTTTTTTGCAGTCCAACACTAATTACATTTGGGATTATTTTTTATTTGCACCGCGTCTTACTACCCTTTCCGATTATAAGCTTATGTAGCCTACTAATTATACTTTTGGTTTTAGGAGGGTTATATTTAAAGGCAGTGTACTCGCATTTGCGTGAAGGGAGAGTGAAAAACCATTTTGGAAAATACACCCTACCGAGATTCGAACCTCGATCTCCCCGTCATAGGCAGTATAGTCTACTGCGAGAGTAGCGCGTTAGACCACACGGCTACCGATGCGGGTTAACTATATATAAATATGAAATATGACCACATGCGATTAGTTAAAGCAATTAAAAGTGTTTCTCAAAGTGTACTGTACGAGACCACCCCTTCTGGGGCTCCTCTAAACTTAAGAATCTTTGTGGACCTGGATTTTTGAAATACACCTCGACCAAAACAAAATATTGCATCATTTTGAATGCAGGATGAAGACAAGTGATTCCAAATGTCTTCTATTAAACCACATATATTAAAGAGATTTGTGAACATGTTAAACAATGCCACTATTCCGCTAAAAAAATGGTTTGGAAAAAACTAAAACCTAATATTTTAATATATGTTTAAAAAAATGGTTTTATATATTTATGATTTAAATTAAATCAATTATTAAATATATTTTAAATTCTAATCGTTAAACATCGATAGAGCGAAGTTAGAACCCAACTTAAAATAATTTTGGGGCCCCGCTGTATGTGTGTGTGTGTGTGTTTTTCCGGAAATTAATTTTTTTTAGAGCATCTGCATTAAAGTATACCCAGAAAAGCTATTTATATATTTATATAATTTTATTATTTTTAAATAGAAGATGAGTTGGTGGGACGGGTGCGATATTTTCTGATCGGGCTGTACCCGAGATGTGCGTTGTGTTGGAGTGAAGGTCGTCCGCATTCCAGTCCGGCAGAATACTGGATGGGGGGGGTTGAGGGGGGTACTCCCCTCATGGGACACAGGGACCTGGGTTGGAGAGGGAGGGGGGGACAATGTGGTGGAATGCAAGGAACACCAAACACTACCCGAGCCCCCGTCTTTCAAAAACTGAGGGGGGACCAAGTAAAAAATATTATTTTTGCATTTCATATTTTCAAATAAATATTTTCCTTTTGATTTTAAACAAATGTACTGTATAGGAAATGCACCGGAATTTGCCTGAAGACTGGAAGAAATTAAAATCAGGGGGGGCCAGCCAAAACATTATCTTGATAAGAGTGATCCACTTTGAAAATTATATCAATCATATACACTTGATCCTAAAGCCCCCCAGTTTTTTGATCAACCTAAATCAGATCTTTAAAAAGACACCAAAATAGGAAGCCCTCGAATCATTAAGGAAATTCGAGATTTGAGGACTCGATACAATATCGATTTATATATATATCTTATATATATTTTTTTCAAAATGTTTGCATTGAATTTGTTTTAGAGCTATAATACTGCGTATTAGAGTTTCAAAACCAATTATAATGATAGGATGAATTTAACAACAACTAGACCCCAAGTCCAGTAACTTACACACTTAACTAAATGTATGAATGTTATAATTAAGGAATATTAGCAAACAAAAGTTTAGCATTTAGTTTCTATTTCTATTTTTTATTATACTTTTCCCCTCTCCTAGTTCATATTTTCCCCCCAAGATTCGGGATTCGAAGTTAAAATTATGATTCGGACTCTTAGATCTCATAAATAAAAGTTGAAAATTATAAAACTCCTGTCCTTTTACGTGCACTTCTTCCCCTTAAAACAATAGAGGCACTCCTTCTAGACAGAAGCAACAACTTAAGACTGCTTGCTATAATATTTTCTTTAACTACTGTCTGACGGAGGTTAAAAAATTTTGGGTTGGTCAGATTTAATTTACGTGCAAATTAGAATTGACATACACTTTCAATCCTAAATGAAATCGGTTTAGTAAAGGTGGGGAGGGGGAATATTAACTCTCAAAGTCATCAATCATTGGAGACAATCACTTGGTGAAGGTAAGGAGGAGGGGGCAGTCGAGATACAAATACTCGATGGTTGGAGAGGGGGGAGCGCGGCACAACTCAAGATGAAGTCAAACTACTTGACGAAATGAGGCGAAGTTCTGTTACCCCCTGTTACTAGAAAACCCCTTTAAACCCCCACACCACCCTCCTAGAGGTATTTTTTATGACAGCAATGTCGTATTGTGTTTGCTCGATGAAAAGAGCGACCCTATACATAACATTCCACAAGAGTCTATATAAAACTACCAAAAAAAAAACACTCAATTGTCAATTTCCTTTTTTTTTTTTTCATTCGGGTCTTTTGTGACAAGGAGTTCACAAAAGAAATTAAGGTGGTGGGGGGGGGGGGAAGGTCTTAGAAGCGTGCCAGCATTCCAAGATTCTCCCCCCCCCCCGCCCCATGTCAAAACTAGACTTTGGGGTGGGGTTAGGAGGACTGGAGATCTTAGCAGCTTCGCTCGAAGGAGGTTGCCATGGAAGAATAAATGGGAGGACGGGTCAACTATTAATTCTGTGGCGTAGCTGCCAATTCTTGATGATCAGGATTAACAAAAATAATTGAAAAAAACAACCTAAAGAGCTGTTTTATGAAATTTGGTGTCTTCTGCTCAGTCTAACTGGTGATTCATTTTTCATTAGAAACTCTAAAGTTAATTGTCGCACTTACAAAAGTACGCCACATATCCCTATCTTGAGCTAGTTCTATCCAGTCCACCTCATTACACCCTATCTCTCTCAGGCCCATTCTAATGTTATCCTCCCGTCTAAGTCTTCCCAATGGTCTCTTCCCACTAGGTTTACCAGTCATTCCCTTAACACTGTTCTAGTTTCTTCCATTCGCGCTCCATGTTCTGCTCATCGTAACCTGCTCAATAGACTAGATTGCCGAAGACATGGCGATCGGTATTCGATCCCGGTCGGGTGCACTGAGGGCGGTTTTCCCTAAATAGTTTTCTACTCTCAAGGGTGCAATTTCTCTAAATTCAACCTTCTAATCCCTAACACATTAACGTAATTAGTACATAGGCGTGCAACCCGAACGTATAGTAAGACACGGTGATAAAAAAATTAGTAGAGAAACAAATGAATGCGAGCCTTTGTTGACCCGTCATGGTCATAATTCATACTTCAATTTGTTATCATCAATAAGTTAATTAAAATAATGTTAAGGTTGGACCAACATTTGTCTCCCCCCCTTAAGCTCCGTGATTCCTAACTACCCCACCCCCTGCACACCTTCTTATAACCCAATCGTCTCTTAACCTACTATATTTGGCAGTATAATAGGCTCTAGGTGTCACCTCTACAATTCAACCCCTCCTCCGCAAGCCGCCATCGCAGAAAATTTTCCTATTCAAAATTTCCCGGAAAATGTTCCATCTCTAACGAGACGTTTCAACAACCATAAAGAACAAACTGTGAAAATACCCGAGTTTTATATCAATAGACCTACTTATAAAATGATAATGTTGAACGAACAATATGTTTGTATTTCAAACTAAAACACTACTTCTTGGTAAAACAACAAGCAGACGCAATACAATGATTCGCTTGAGGTAAAAGAATGAAGCCACTCATCTTTCTTTCTTTTCTCTATGACAGAGGTTCGAAGGTTCAAACTACTAGGGGGGGAGGGGGAAATGTGAGAGGGGGGGGAGGAGGACCAATAAAGGAATGGCATACTTCACATTCCAGACTAACAATAGATACCCAAGAACCAGCGGTCATTTCTGAAGCTCGCTTTTATATACCACACTCCACTTATAATAGGATTATATATAAAGGTCTTTTTGCAAAGGAATTTATGCAATCAAATAAAAAGTGACAAGTTTTTTATCTTGACATTTTCGGGGGCAGCTAGGGTAATTTTTCAGATAAGGAAGATATAATATGAAGCCAGTTAAATGGAACGCAATACAACTACTATAATCATGTTTTCATATTCTTATGACTGGACAGTCAGTAAATTAGGTCTAAGAAATGTAGCGATAGATATTATATAGGTCTAGACCAGGGCAAGGCCGTAGTCAAGGGGGATTTTGGGGGTTCAAACCCCTTCCAAAATATAATTAACAAAATATATAAGGCTTTTCTTATGGTTCAAACAATATCACAACTAGGCCACAAGTACAAATTAGGAGGCTGTGTTACCATAAAAAGCACTTCAGATAGCTTCTAGAGGTTGTTTAATATTTAGAATTTTTCCTAGCCTCCAGCAATTAGGGGATGTGCCCACCAAACTCCCCCTGAAATTATTGGCTGGCTACGGCCTTGGACCAGGGGCTCCGGAATATTTTAGACAGGCACCCTTATACCAGAAAAAAATATAGTGGAACCCTCATAAAAATATTTTAAACCAATATTATGAACATTCAATAACGATTGTTAAATTTTACAAGTAAGTATAAAACAAACGGAAAATATCACATGTTCTGGCGTCAGCTTTGGCAAATGCCCTTTATTCAAATTAAAAAAAAAAGAATTGGCAATCTTAATTAATGATGCAATTTAATATTGTGGAAAAACAAATAAAGAATGTTATAAAATTGCCTTACGGAGACTTAGATAATTTATGAGCTCCAGGGAGCACAGTTTGAAAAACGCTCGCCTAAGACCATAATATAGTAGGTTACATGAAACTAGTGAACCAGCTATACGTTCATTTAAACTATAAATCTAATAATATAATATTATACAAGACATAATTATTCTAACAGTGCCTTGATTATTTTTTAGATTTACTTGGCATTTATCTGAAGAATATTAGGTTAATCTATTCAACGAATCTGGGACTAAATAATACCAGGACATGAGCCCTTTTGGGGGTGGGAGCGGAGGGGACTATCCCTAAAATATCGACAGCGTTTACCTTATGCTAGAAGGTGTAATTTATGGCAAAAGGTTTTCTCAGTAGTTTTTTTTAATTCAAAAGTAGACCATAATACGAGTTGATAGCCACTATGAGTGTGAATGGTTTCTGATCAAATCACCTAAACGTAGATAAGTTATGTTAATCTCTTGACTTGCTATGAAGTTTTTAGATTATTGTGTAACCAGCTTAAGTGAGTATATTTTTCTTCGAAACTATAAAGTTTACAAGCTCTCCAGTATATTGTGTATAATTTTATGCACACAATCGAAATAAGAAATAGTAATAAAGGTCTTGAAGTATAGCAACTTTAATAACTATCAAACTTGTTTTTATCAATATTGATAGCATTTTTCTTTATTATCAGTTTAATTTCATAGTTATTTATATTATTTATGAAAAGTGACAGTTGTAAATCACTTGACTTTAAAAATAATGAAAACAGTTTCATAAAGGGTGTCCAGCAAAACTATATTTTAAAGTTCACTGACTTTTCCAGGTTTTCCAGAGCCAATTTCCAACTTTTCCAGCCATTATATATTACAAACATTATTTTATTGAGATCCAATTTAATGTAATACAGTAATATTTTAGACACACATACATATTCTGAAACTGTGTCACTCTATAAAGGGGTTAAAGGATTTCAGCCAAAAGTGATGGGCTATTGGGTAGTAATATCTAAGTTAGATTTCAATGAGAGCATTTAAAAGATCGTCTTGTAGCAATACAGTTTAAAACAATTGCGAGACTCATTATTTTCTAGTTTCTTCTTCCTATAACGTTATCAATTCTCACGCATGCGCATAACCATGACTCAACTTTGGTTAAAAACCTGCAGTAGAATGGTGGAAAGACCACTTGAAAATCACATGTCGTCTTTAAGAATTGAAATTTTAATTTAATTTAATTTTAGCACCGCGTCTTACTACCCGTTCGGGTTATACGCTTAAGTACTAATTACACTAATGGATTAGGAATTGGGAAGGTTGAATTTATAATAAGTGAACCCGCATTTGCGTGGAGGGAGAGTGTAAAACCATTTAGGAAAAACCACCCCCAGTTCACCCGACCGAGATTCGAACCTCGATCTCCCCGTCCTCGGCGGTCTAGCTCAACACGACTAGCGCGTTAGCCAACTCGCCACCGAGGCGGGTAAGAATTGAAATTATCATGCTCAATAGTGACAACTTGGTTAAAATAGATTACTGGTGTGCTTTAATTGAGGGGAGGGGGAAACGTTATTTTGACTATTGTAAATGAAAGTTTCGTATTATTTTAGAGAATATGTAAACATTAAATAAATCTGATCAAATTCCCTGACTTTTTGTCGTTTTCCAGGTCGTTGGACACCCTGTTTCGTAACTTTAAAGCTTGCCGTACACCTAATCGGATCGGAACGGATTGCGTCGGAAATTATTTGCTACACGCATTTAAATGGAGGCCCGCACACTTGCTCGAATCGGATCGGAAACGTTTACGTCCAATCGGAACGAAACGAATCGGTTTGCCACGGAGGGGATATTTTGACGGATTCCGAAGCTATGCGCATGCGCGTCATCAGGTATCGCATCATTCTCTACACTCACTCAAGCTCGACTTTACACCTGTTGGTTTTTCGCTTCCTCTTCGCCGGCGATTTTTTGTTTAGTTAAACATATCTTTGGATGGAAAATTAATCAATTTGTTTCAACTATACCCTTGGATTTATGACATTGTTATAACAACCATTTTTATGAAAGGGTTATGAAGGAAAATGCGTGGGAGGAAATCGCGGAAATTTTCAAGGAAACTCGTAAGTAAAATGTCAAACTTTGTAAACATTTACATATTACCCATCTTTTATTCATTATGAATTTTTGAGGGCGATTCTTCCCCCTCTTCATCCGCAGCAAGACACAGAGAAACCGACATTCCTTATCTTCACTGCTGCTTTCACTCATCTTCAATTCAAATACTAAGCACCCTCTTTGGCTGCTTCCTTCCGACTGATTAAAAAAATCCCGAACAAGTGGGTGGACAGAACTCGTTTCCTTTCGTGGGATTCCGATTCCGAGCGTTCCAATTGCATTAGGTGTGCGGTGTGTTTAATAACGCTCTAATATAAATGTTGCTTCCTATTTAAATCAGACCGTACCTTAAGGCGGGTCCCCACAGTGTCAAGTGCACAACCAATTGTCTCTCGTGAGTCGTGCAATCGACGCCGTAGGGGGACACGCCTTAATATTATATGGTCAAATCATCCCTATTATTAATTCATCCTAAACTGAGACGTGAAGTAAACAAACATTTCCATATCACTACGCCAAGGACATACATGATTTGTTTCAATATTTTATACACGCGGGACCATGTATAGTCAGTACCATAGCAAAGTAAGTCACAACGATTTTTTGTATTTTTTAATGCTTTTAAATTTCCTGTCTTGTATTTTAACAAAACTCGGGCCACACTCTGCAAACACTATAAATAGACGGGAATCACTCAACACTCACAACCGTGACTTAACACTGCCGAGATGAACTGTCGACTGACCGTTGCTGACTTGACGTTAACATGTGATAAGGGCTGTACCATGGGGTTCCTCAATGCTGAGTCAGGATTATTATTATTATTATTATTATTATTATTATTATCATCATCACCACTTATTACTACCTGTTCGGGCTATACGAACTTACGCTAAAGTGTAATGGTAGGGTGATTGTGAGATGAAACGGAGGACCTACAGTTTAACGTGGGATCCGAACCACGGTGGAGCTGGCATTCCTCACATTCACAAGTCGTGATTAATACACGTCTTGTCAGAGTTGAAGGAAGGGTTTGGGCAATCAGACCGAGTCAGGAGTTTGTTGGTATTAGAATAGCGCTTGCAAAACTTAAATGTATAGTTTCTAAATCAAATGAAGGGATGATTTAAGTTAAAATATTTTTCCAATATTATTTTAAAACAAATTTGCACGTGGCTTTGTTTAAATCAAGTCTCAGCTTAAGATGAAATCAATAATACAACGGTTTGTCTGGGTGTGTAGGTCTACGTTGTTTAGAACATACATACGGATACTATACCGTGTACAGTCTGTGTATATTGCCTGAGATCCAATAAAAATAATAATACATAGTATTTATGTCATTTTATCTTTAGGAGGTGCCTAGGAAATGTTTACATTCTGAATTATTATCGTCGGATACTAAATTAGCTATAAAATAATTTACGAAGGCTATTATTATATAATTATTAAGTTATTACTTGTGAAAACATTATCATATAATTGCAGCGAGGACATGACTATAAGAGAAAAGTGTGTTCGAGCTACTTTAAAATAATGTAACATCAATATTCGTGTTACCGTCTCCTGTTTGTATGGTCGTTAATGGAAGTGGGGCTCATAAACTTATGGGCGCCCGCAGTCTACAAAGACGTCAGGCTCGTAATATTTTACCGTGCGCACCACGTCTTACTACCCATCCGGGCCATTTTTGAATGCTTAAAGTATTTATAGAAAAACAGCCTTAGTATAACCGGCCGGGAATCAACAGGCCTCCATCCTCCCCACCCCCATCAAACTCACAGAGTCAACGGCAAACTGGAACAGATGAAGTTGACGCCTTAGGCCACGTGCTCGGCCGATACAGGCAGTTCAAGGTTCGAATCTCTTTCGGGTGCAATGGAGGGGGGTGGTTTTTCAGGTGTGATTTATTTAATTTTTATTTAGCACCGCGTCTTACTACTCGTTCGGGTTACACGATTAAGTACTAATTACGCAAATGGATTAGGACTTGAGAGGGTTGAATTTAGAGGAAGTGAACTCTCATTTGCATGGAGGGAGAGTTGAAAACCATTTAGAAATAACCACCCCCAGTTCACCCGATCGAGATTCAAACCTCGACCTCCCCGTCCTAGTGAGTCTAGCTCAACACGAAACTAGCGCGTTAGCCAACTACGCCACTGAGGCGGGTGTGTGATTTATTAAGGTGGTCCATTGTATATCGGGAGTGAGTGATAAAATCCGCCCAACAAGAAGTTATTTCATTGGAAGGTCAAATCTTAAAGCTTGGAAAAATATTTAAGAATTGTTAAGATTATTATGAACACTAAACTAAACTTATCTACTGAAACAATACTTTAATTATTTTGGAAAAAAAAAGTTTTGTTATGAAAACTGCAAAAACATGTATCTTAACTCCTGTACCGTGACATCCCTTAAGGGGGCTGCCTCGGTAAGCGAGAGATTGCCGCGCGTTCAACTCTAACGCAGAATTTAATTCTACGACGCGTTATATCAAAATATGGTTCATGCCAAAATAAATTCGAAAGATTCCAACAGGGAACTTTTTTTAACAAACCTCTATTTTTAATTTTATTAATAGGGAAAAAAATGTGTGAAACTGTGAAATAAGCTAATTTTCAACGACTTTTTAATCATATTTGCAGAGCTATGAGACTTGGCTTTATGAAAAAGGACACTAGATTTAGCCTTCCTCTAACAAATATAGTAATTTTTTTAATAGGATCACAAGATTTTAATATATTTGAGAACTAGCGGTGAGATTTCCTCTATACAAATAAACTAGAATTGAAAAAAAATATTCAGGAAACCTTTCTTGAATCAATTAAAATTGTTACGATTCGCCAAAAGTGACAGCCGTAGAATAAATGGGTTGTCTTACAATACGTGAGTATAGATCTAATAAATTTCGTAATTGTCAGTTAAGCTATCTCTTATGGTGATAAGCTCGAAGTAGTTTTTTTTAGTAAGTTTCATTTCCGGTTTGCGGTTAGACGCCGAAAGTATCCCGCGGGTATGCCTGGCATACCTTACATTCCAAGTTACCGACCACTCTATAGTTATGTCTTTAGAAGACACTGGCTTAGGTAGCCGCAAACTTAAATAGTAGTGGCCATACATTCCACATACAGTAATGGAGATACTCTGGTGAAGGTACGCGTTAAAGTGGCTCATCGATCCTTTATAAAAGTGGATATATAAACTAAATTCCTTTAAAAGGTTCAACCATCCAATTACTAAACTTGTTAAACCAGGGTTGACTTTTGAAATTCGGGGTGGGGGTGGGGGGGAACGAAAGATTTTCCCCAGAAAAATGCCAGTTTTTTAAAAAAAATTTATTAGTGGGTTACTGGTCGTAATTTGGCAAATAAAGATAAATATTATACAATCTACTTTTTACGGGCTTTTTATAGTGCAGATTTAACCGCAAGTTTGAGCATCCAGGATTCCCTAGCGAATACTTTTTAGTTCTTTGAACTTAAAGAGATATGAAGATTTGTTTTTTACTTTCTCGCTCTCTTACAGGTAGAGAAACTATTGTGATCGTAAAAAAAAATCGAACTCAAAATTTTGATGAATGTTGACGTTTCATGATTCCCCGAATCCGAAAAAGTGGTTTTTGAATTTCCGTCTGTCGTCTGTCTGTACCTCCAACTAGAGCCTAAACTATTTTACCGATCGTGTTAAAACTTGGTATCCAGGGTTTTCATAGGGTTGCCCGAGGGCTTTATGATTTGGATATCTAACCTAAAATTAAGGTAGTTTACTGAAGGAGTAGAAAATTTTTAAAAATCGATTTACTCAAAATCGGCTCTGGACGATTTTGATTAAATTTAATTTATGAATATCTATAAATATTCCAAACAATTTCAACAGTGATCGAATATCGATAAAATTGACATTTTTTATAGAAAACTGCCGGCTTCATAACCAAAAATAAGAAAATATAACAATTAATAAACATCGATACATTATCTTAGAAGGGGTGTTGAAAATATTAACATAAAAATTTCACTCGTTCTCGAGAAAACTGGTATTTCAAACGTATGATTTTTCCGCAAGACTGTCCGGTAGCTAGCGCCCTATTTCGTGATTCATCTGTTCTGTAGTGGAAGGATACTTTGGTCGGTTGTGAAGCCACGCCACGCCTTTCACCCTCGCCATCATCCACAAATAGGTTTTAGACTCGCACTCGACAGGGCCAAGGGCCTTAATTATTGGTTTTTTTTCACTCAAATATCAAAATAAATATTTCAAATTAAAATTAGCTTTGTTTTCTTATTTTGGATTTTGTTTTGTTTATGTATTTCTTATAGTGAAATATTGTAGACCTTAGGCACTGTGCCTAGTCGGCCTAATGGTTAACGCGGCCCTGCATCGAACACAGTCTGCGTGGCCAACCAAACCAGCGGCGGCGACGACCTTACAAATTCCAAACCTATTAGTCCTCATTAAACAACCACCTGTTTCGACCGGCTGAAGGTGAACGCCATGCCATTACTACACAAGGTTAGTCACGTGGTCAGTGGGCTGGGTTCGGTTCGCTTTCAACACTTTGGAGGCGGATTAGATCCTTTTCTTTTTTTAATTTCTGTACAAAAAAAGATTGCTATCTTTATCCGAGTATCCCGTTTTAAAATTATTTTCATAAGTGCAATGACCTTATCTCTTTACACGATTCCTATTCTCTTTTGTATCATTTATAGTGTTCAAATAATTATCACATTTTTTTATTTCAAAATAATTAAGATTATTATTACTAGCACCGCGTCTTACTACCCGTTCGGATTATACGCACTGACACTAATGTGTAATGGTAGGGTGATTGTGAGATGAAATGGAGGACCTACAGTTTAACGTGGGATCCGAACCACGGTGGAGGCCTGGCATTCATCACATTCACAAGTTGTGATTAATACACGTCTTGTTAGAGGTGAAGGAAGGGTTTGGCAATCAGATAAATTTGTGCCGGGACCGAGGATCGAACCCCGGACCCCTAGCACAGATATCAGACACCTTACCCCCAAACCGCCAGGTCACCAAAATAATTAAGAATTTGTATTAAGGGCATTTAAAGTGATTTTCTTGGATCAACTTTACTCTCTGTTCAGATAAACGCGTATGTGCTCATTATGCTAATGGAGTTGGGATTTGTAAGGTTGGATTTAGAGGAAGTGTACCCGGATTTGCGTGGAGGGAGATTGAAAAACTATTTTGTAAAAAACCTCCCCTAATATACCCGACCGGGACTCAAACCCGACCTCCCTGTGATCGGCAGTTTAGTTTAACATGTGACGCCTTAGACCATGCAACCAACAAAGCAGTTCGGATTGAATACCATTCAGTATCAGGAGTTATCTGTAAGCATGTTTACTAAATGTGAAAATATTATCATACTTTTTTTTTCTCAATATTATAATTAAATAAGTTATAAGATTTGTTTTACGTAACACTGATGTACTCCCCCTCCTCTCATGTAACGGCATGTAAACATTAGAGCTCCCCCCTTTCAACAACGTTACGTGGTTTATGGGTGACCATGAAAGTGTCTGAAGGTTGGTTTGATTAAGCCTTTCAACTGGTTAGTACTGCCTGTACCATTTGATAAAAAATATCACATGTACTTAAAAGAGTTCAAAAATTGTAATCGTTCCCCGTTGCCATCCACACTGAATTGCTATGAGCGAGCAAGAAAGGGCCTGCCAATTTTGCAAGGGAAAGATACATGCCACAATCGACATGGGACCGACGGATTTATTCTCCGCCTTCCCCCCCTTCCCGAAGGAAGCTGTGCTACGGATTTTTATCGCTCAGGGTGGGTTCGAACCCCTGAGTCGAGCATTTTACCCCAAAGCCAGTGAGATCAATCAACCCCTAAAGTGTAAGACCAATAAATACTCAATCCTCAACCCTTTTTAACTATCCTTCCCAAACATTTTCAGACATCAGGCCGAGGTATAATATATATCACGCGAGTATGTTCCAAGTTGGGAGTAGCCCAAAGAATCAGATGTATAATCAAGAAATATTGTGTGATCGCTGGCGACGCCTAGGAACAAGAAGTGAAGGATGCATTCATTACCTCCTGTCGAGACGCGCGCGATCGTCACTTGAAAAAACAAACAAAGAACGCCCACTCGCATCTTCGTATGATAGTAACAGGGACATTCTAATAATTTCAAGGCACTCCCTTGTATACGCATTATGCATCACGTAGTCACATTTTTCTTCGGTGTTTGCGGTCTGAGTTTTGTAAATTAAATTATGGACAGCCCCCCCCACCCCCGTTTTCTTCTGCAGTTGTGCCACGAAAATATAAGTTAGGTTTATAGTAAAGTCTGGTAAAGTTTAATACAAAAATATTCTTGTTTTAGTTTTTTATTATTAATTAAGTGTTCATACGGTATTTTAAGCAAGTCCGTAAAAACGTTACACACCAGGGGTGTTAATAAAATAGGATTGTATCAAACGTTGCCACCCTAGTGGAAGGGTTGAAAAACACTAGTTTAAGGCGATATAGTCTTGTCACAAATTGGATTTCTAGAGAAAGAGGAAGTAAAGGTTCGAATCTTCGCCTGAAAGTGATTTTTCGTTTGTTTTTTCATACCATCTCCACGCTAATACGGGTACATTTCTTCTAAGTAATCCTCCCAATTCCTATCCCTTAGATTAAATCGTTAAAGAGCCTTAGTATTGAACGTACTAATAATTTAAAACTTTTTTTTACAGAAACCTTACCTAAACTATATGACACACAACTGATATCTGAAAGGGAAATTATTCCGTATACGGCTATTTAAGAGGGTCTTGGACCAATTCGTCTTTTTCACGGATAGTTCAGACTCATATACTTGTTTAAAAAAAAAATCACACTAAAATAATTTTGTCAAATTAACTTTTTACTACAAATGGTAACAATCAGTTGATAAGATGACCAGTAAACCCTTGCGAAACTTTCGCACATTCAACCCCCCCCCCCTCCAAAACATTATTTAGTATTTTGTTGGGTTGTTGAAATTAAATACTCAGCGAAGTGTATACACAAAATAGCAAAGAGAGTTTATTTTCGGTAATTCTGTACTGGAGTCCGGGGTTCAATCCTCGGTCCCAGCACAGATTTATCTGATTGCCAAACCCTTCCTTCACCTCTGACAAGACGTGTATTAATCACAACTTGTGAATGTGTGGAATGCCAGGCCTCCACCGTGGTTCGGATCCCACGTTAAGCTGTAGGTCCTCCATTTCATCTCACAATCACCCTAACATTACACTTTAGCGTAAGTGCGTGTAACCCGAACGGGTAGTAAGACGCGGTGCTAATACTAATACTTTATAACCAATACCAAGATGAGATGGCAAATTTTCCAGCTTTTCCAGAGTAGATATTAATTTTTCAATGTAAAAGCCAACAGACTTGAATATTAATTTTATTTTTACTATTATAATATTAGGAAATGTCAGTGGGCACATCATTGTTCTGTGGGGACTCTAGACGGATACTTCCACTCCTGGTTCATCCATGAGAAGACAAAAGCAAGATAGAATCGCCGGGCGACCCGAAACCAAGCCCAAACAAAATGAACCACACCACACACCATACGGACAACAGGGAAAACTAGTTTTGATCAAGGTCAACTTATAAAACAATTTAAAAAAAAAAGAAAAAGACACGGCTCTTGAGATGAGGAGAAACTCCACATGAGAAAAAAGGGAGGGGGTGAAGGGGGAGAGCGTGTGTGTTGTCGCGCGCCTACTTTAACTTATTTTATTCATTCTTATTTTATTTTACCTTTTAGAAAGTGCATTAAAATTTAAAAAAATTATGGCAGTTTTTTTTAATGTTTTTAATTGTTTAGCCAGAAGGATTGTCCCGAAATATTTTGTACCGTATAGCCCAGTGATACCCGAACATATATGGGGAAGGGGGGGCGGTTTTTTAAGGATGTTTTTAGTAGTATCACTAGTTTTCAAAATATTTTTTTATCACATTAATACTTGTCAAAATAATTGCGTGAAAGTAGATCTAATATCTTTTACTCGCTGTTAGATGTATACATTCGTAAGAAAATCGAATTATATTTAATGATGATGTAAACGAGTCCAATTTACCATTTTGTTACAAAAAATTCCTATGGGCACGCGAAATAATTTTTACACAAAATTTATCGATGCGTTCACTAAATGGATCGTTGGCCCTGGCCTGTACAAAGAAAAATCCTACTCCCCAAGTCTGTTATTTGATGTTTGTTGCCATTAGTGGGCCTATTTGCTAATAAATCGGTAGCTATAAACCTATGTACACACTGACTATAAAGACTGCGCAAAGGAGCCGTATCACCCCGGGATTTTGGTAAGAAGCCCGTTCTGTAAGACCTTATTTCGTAACAGAATCCTAATGTATAGTAATATTTTAGTAAAGTAAAGGGCCTTCAAAGATAGATTTCATACTACCGTTCTAAAAGGTTTATTATTAAGCGTGTGCGAAGCTGTGACTCTGCTTCGAAACAAATGTCAGCTTCGACTTCGCTTCGAAAACAATTCCTACTTCAAAGCTTCGTCAATTAAAATATTGACAGCTAAAATACTCGATTTTTGGTCAATTATTGCCTTTTATATATAATATATAGCAATATTTATTTGAAAAAAAAAATCCTAATTAATTGAGATAAGTAAATGAATTTTAAGTTGTAATATAACTTGATTTATTAGATTAAAAATAAAATATTTGTAACAATAAGTACAATAAAAAAATTCTAAGTAATTTCAATACATAAAATTTAATAAATAATATAATTTTTAGTGTAAAAAAACTAACAAAAAAATTCTAACTTCGATTCGGCTTCGAAAATATTTAATATAATATTCAATTCAAGTTCGCTTCGAGGTGAAAAAGTGGATTTTGCACATTCCTACTTATTATTCTATCAACATATTAATATACAATAGGTTTCTGGTACGAAATAAGGCTTATAACGGCTTCCTATCAAAATAAGGATATACATAAATTCTGGAGGCAAATAACATCTTGCAAGGAGATAAGTTTGGATTTACGTCTTCATAAGATTCTGTAAAAATAATTTCTTAGCAAATACAAACACAATTTGTTTTACGGTCAAACCCGCCTCGGTGGCGTAGTTGGCTAACGCGCCAGTCGTGTTGAGCTCGACCGCCGAGGACGGGGAGATCGAGGTTCGAATCTCGGTCGGGTGAACTGGGGTGGTTTTTCCTAAATGGTTTTCCACTCTCCCTCCACGCAAATGCGGGTTCACTTCCTCTACATTCAACCTTCCTAATTCCTAATCCATTAGCGTAATTAGTACTTAAGCGTATAACCCAAATGGGTAGTAGGACGCGGTGCTAAATATTATTATTATTATTTTACGGTCAACATTGATAACATGCCACTATATTTATTAGGTTTTTTATCACCTTGTCTTACTTAATACCTGTTCATGGTATACGTATGTATTATAAATTACTCTAATGGGCTAGGAATGAGGAAGGAAGCATTTTATCCACATTTGCGCGGAAGGAGAGTGGGAAACCATTTAGGGAAAAAAAATCACCCTGATTAGAACCGACCAGGATTCGAACCCAGGTCATCTTGTAACTAGCAGGCCAAGTTAATACGAGTGTGACGCTTTAGACCATTTGGCCACTGAAGCGGGTTATTTTATTTATTTCAGGAATTTAACGTGTCCTTTCCGAACCGAATGATTATATCAGCACACGACTTATAAACTAACTTTAGACTAGAACAGACACAACATCCAGCCCCCAGCCGTTAATTCATCATTGTGAAAGGGGAACCCACATTTGGCCAATGATAAAGTTTTCGGCCATGACAGAAATCGAACCTGGGACTCCTAGCTCAGTAGACAGCCACGTTATCGACTGATCTATAGTGTCGGACGATGTTAGTAAAACTATTGATACAATATATCAAAAGTGAAAGTTTTAGATCACGGGTCTTGATGTATGAATATATTAAATAAGTTTTAGTATCTTACGTAACTGTTAGATACGGTTCATATACTTCTTCAACTCACATTTCATCCATTGAAATGATGTTGCCCGCATACAAACAAAAACTTAGCCGAAGCCATCCGCACAAAAAAAGGAGGGTTGTTGGATGTTGGGCATGCTATCTCTACTTGACCTATAAAAGTAAGTCAAAAAACCTCGTTTGATCATAAGGGACACATTAACAATTTGAAAATACCCGCTTCGGTGGCCGCATGGTCTAACGCGTTACTCTCGTGTTAGAAATAGAATGCCGATGATGGTGAGATCGAGGTTCAAATCTCGGTCGGATGTATTGAGGGTCGTAATTAGCACACAAGCGTATATAACCCAAACGGGTAGTAAAGCGCGGTACTAAAAAAAAAATATTATGATAATATTGAGGGGGCTGCGGCATTGTGAGCAGATTTATTTTTTAAAAAAAGTTTTATTTTTATTACAAAATGAAAATTTAGTTTGAATAAAATAGTAAGGCTTAACCTTTATATCTTTTAGGTAAAGTATCTTTAGCCTAGGTTTTTATCAGGCAATCTTTATTAAAGTCTGTTCATCGTAGGAATTGTTTTCTGAAAGGTCTTTTTGCTTACTATAAATCTATTATATAGTAGGATATTGGTAGGAAAAAAGACCTTTCAGAGAGTAATTCCTACCGTAAATGGAGTATAAATTGAACATCTATAAACTTTTACTGATTTGATTAAATCTAATGTGAGAAGGAATAGCACTTTTCTAAGGCCTACATTTCTTTATAAAAAGAACGTTCGGACCACATTGTTTATCGGCGCGTCAGTAGGTCTCACCGGCCGACAAGTCTTGACGAAATGCCCGTCCCTAAAACAAGAAGACTTCTGACCGAATTGAAAGTGGATCCTGTTGACAAAGTGACACAGACTAGTAAGAAGAGCGGGTGGGAATGTTGTCATCCCACGAGACCGCATTCTCCGACATGCTCATCTGCCAACTAACTACCTCATCTTCTTGGCGGACAGGGGGCGAAAAAGGTCACTCACAGGAAATTACTCTTTATTATTATTATTATTATTATTATTATTTATTATTATTATTATTATTATTATTATTATTATTATTATTATATTTCTAACAGTCATTCTTCGAGAGAGAGAGAGAAATGCCCCTCCCTTACCAGACCTTAGTTCGACACAAAATATTATTTAAACAGTGTTTGCACTCGTCAACCATTTTGGTAACATTGGTATAGTCCGATTATCATAGGAAGGGCATTTTAGATAAATACAAAGAATTTTTTTTGTAATCAACATTGATAACATTTTACCCTATTATTAGTGTTATTTTATAGGTATTGACATGGTGTCTACTCAATTTGACCAATGAAATTCCTGACTTCTTCCCTAATTTTCTAAAATTCCCGACTCAAAAGTATGTTACAACCTTATCCCCCCTCCCCATTTTTATTAGTTTTTTTATGAATAATAATAAGTTTTAAAATGTAAATAAATGTGTTTTTTTATTTGTATTAACATAGTATACTAGGAATTATAACATACATTACATAACTGCAAAAAAAGTTTTGATTACAAGGTAATTTACTGATTTAATGATTTATATTTCATATTTTAAGTAAAACAACATTTACCCGCGTTTTTTTTTAAATTTACAATATTCCCGTTTTTTCACGACCACTTCAAATCTCCGGCTAATTCCCGTTTTCCCCGGATGGTAGACCACCCAGTATTGATAATATATATCTAAAGTGACAGCAGCAGATCACACGAATTGACGTATTAATACATGAAATTAGATTTAGTAACATTTCTGTCCGACAAGGTTCTTCCTATGAAAATATGAGTGAAGGAGAAATCGGTTGTATCACATACGGTTCGTCGCGTTTAGCTTTGAGGTCTCGCCAGAATCGGTGGCCACGCGGACCAAATGTCAGACTCATCTATCCTGGACTGCCAGTGATTTAAATGAGGTTAGAGATTTGAATCCCAAGACGGGTGTACTAAAGTTTTTTTTATAAATGATTTCTCACTCTCTCCCCATGAATTTACGGGAATATTTTATATAAATTGCACCCACCTCACCCCTGTCCCATTAGCGTGATTAAAACGTGTGTTATAATGTCCTGTCGAAGATAGGGATATCAGGGTTCGAATTCTGGTCGGGTCTATTAAGGTTGGTTTTCCCTTAAAGTGTTTCCCCATTCTCCTTCCACGCAAGTGCGGGTACATTACGTCTACAATGCTTCCTTCCTTCGTTAGAGTAATTATCATGATACGCACGTATGAACTGAACAGGTAGTAAGACGCGGTGATTTAAAAGAAAAAAAACTAGGAAACTGCAGCGGGAGAAAAAAAACAAGTGTGATCATTTATCTTGACTTTTCAGCCTAAGGCAATTTGGTTCGATCCCAGACAGCCTTTTATTACCCTAAAACAGTAAAAGTCTCGATGACTCAAGAGTAGAAAGGGATCAGACTCACTTCGAACTACAGGGAATAAAATGAGTGTGTGTGTTGTTTTTTTTAAGGCGTTTTAATGGAATTCTTTCTTTAACTTCCGTTTCAATGGAATCTTCATACCGAGGAAGTTGTCTGACAAGGTATGTCAAGTTTTCCACGTCCTTTCATTCTGAGTCATCGTAAATAAATTCAATTTTCATAGGAAGAACCTCATCTGACATCAAGGAGAGAGTTGACTAGGTCAAATTTAACGGATTCATATGTCAAGTCACGTGATCTGTGACTGTTACCTTTGATATATATATTATCAATAGCATTAAAATGACAATAATAATTAGAATATTAAAATGCTATCGATGTTGGATGCAAGAAAAAAAAATCATGTTTGTATTTTCTAAAAGATTATTTTTTACCATCATAATTCTAGTAGGCTTATAATAGGCGTACTAAGTTCCACGGCTACGTTAAAGGATCGCATCACTACCTCGAACTACACCAAAGCCTCAATCTATAGATAGGTTTACGTATGTGTGTTTGTTCCATTTCTTGAAGCGATAAGTTAATGGTCTGGGATATGGTCGTTGCGTTTGAACAAGGATAATCAGCTAATAGGCAGTCTGCTGCCACTAAAGAACACTAATGAGAAATAAATGGTGGTTTGACCCACACAAAAAAAAAGAAGACATGATGAATGAATGATGATGAAAAATGACCAAAATACTTATAGAAGGCATAAACAAATATGTATTTATAGTGTTTAACGTGTACTTTATGAATCGAATGATTATATTATCAGCATACGACTTACAAATTAACTTAAATCTATAACAGACACAAACACCGGCCCTACCCTTCCCCCCCCCCAACCCCCCGGGCCGTTAATTCATCAATGTGTAAAGGTAAAACCACATTTCACCAATGACAAATTTTTCGGCCATATCGGGAATCGAACCCGTGACAGACACGCTACCGACTGATCTCAGGTGTTGGACCCATAAAAATCGCAGACTAATCAGCCACGATAAATGGTCGTTATATTTAGCTAATGGCTGACTAACTGCCCTGACTCTTACTTACAGTACTGTGTGGCAGTGGTTCCCAAGAGGGGACTGAATTGTATCCATTCGGAATGGTATCCATTCCGATAGTTTTGTAATAAACTGCTTTTGTGAAAATCCTGAATTGTATCCACTGGAATTATATCCCCCAAAACCTGAATCGTACCCCCTCGGAATGGTATCCATTCCGATAGTTTTGTAATAAACTGCTTTTGTGAAAATCCTGAATTGTATCCACTGGAATTATATCCCCCAAAACCTGAATCGTACCCCCTCGGAATGGTATCCATTCCGATAGTTTTGTAATAAACTGCTTTTGTGAAAATCCTGAATTGTATCCACTGGAATTATATCCCCCAAAACCTGAATCGTACCCCCTCGGAATGGTATCCATTCCGATAGTTTTGTAATAAACTGCTTTTGTGAAAATCCTGAATTGTATCCACTGGAATTATATCCCCCAAAACCTGAATCGTACCCCCTCGGAATGGTATCCATTCCGATAGTTTTGTAATAAACTGCTTTTGTGAAAATCCTGAATTGTATCCACTGGAATTATATCCCCCAAAACCTGAATCGTACCCCCTCGGAATGGTATCCATTCCGATAGTTTTGTAATAAACTGCTTTTGTGAAAATCCTGAATTGTATCCACTGGAATTATATCCCCCAAAACCTGAATCGTACCCCCTCGGAATGGTATCCATTCCGATAGTTTTGTAATAAACTGCTTTTGTGAAAATCCTGAATTGTATCCACTGGAATTATATCCCCCAAAACCTGAATCGTACCCCCTCGGAATGGTATCCATTCCGATAGTTTTGTAATAAACTGCTTTTGTGAAAATCCTGAATTGTATCCACAAATGGCCGACTTGAGTTTTAACAGAAGGAACGTTTAACGTAAAAGCTTTGTCACAATTCTGGTAGAGGGCAGCAGGATGGAATCTTCTTAACTTACTACTTGTATACTAGAGTGCAGACAAATCCAATCAAATTATTTAAATAAGTTTAAGTAATTATTTGAAATTCGTAGACTCATATAAGGCTGCCAACATTACATAGAATATTAAAAAGCATAGCGTTATAAATTATTTATGATTTCCAATTAAGAGGATATTCGTATCCTAAATCAGCCAGTCCTGCTCGATTATACACTTTAGGCCAGGGGAACAGAAGTTAAACGTATGGACATTAGGAGCACCTTTTAGAAAATATAAACAAATTGTTTGCAGTCATCATTGATAAGATTTTACTCTATTTCACTGTTATTTATAGATATTGACTATCTTTGTATTAATATTATCACTGTTCACCATAGTTTTTATTTTGTTTCCTTGAAGATGATTCAAAAATTCATTTGTAATCAAATCGATATATGAGAATTTAAAATAACTTTGTCATTAGTGCTCTAATTCTCTTTTCAAGTGGCCTGTTTAAGTATTTTCTTAAAAACGAAGTATTCATTCTCTTTAAAGATTGCAGTGCATATTAGAAAATTAATTTGCAACCTTTTTTAACATGTAAGATTTGTAGCTAGTTGTATATAGTTTTATCATCCTAGCTACAACTTGATTCACCATGACTAATATCGGGGATCGAAACTCGCCGGATGTTTCGAGATAATTTTGACTAAATGATTTTCCACTTTATCTACATACAAATGTAGATACACTTTCTCTAAATTATACCTTTCTCATACTATCCCTAAAGTGTGAACACGAAGTTAGTTCATAAGGCTATTGAGACGTGAAGAATTGAAAAAGTAGTAGACATTTCAATCAAGACCTTTATAGAAATCTTTAAAAAACTTTTGATTTGATTTGTGGAAATAATTTTTTCTTTCTCGCACCCCTCGGTTAGAGAAAGTATTGATATCGTAAAAAAAACCTTGAAATTTTGATAAATATCGACGTTTCATGGCCCCCTGAAACAGAAAAATATATTTTAGCGATGCCGCCTGTCTGTGTGTTTGTATCTGTGCATAGAGCCTAAACCATTTCATCGATCAAGCTGAAACTTGATATCTAAGGTTGGATAGGGTTCCCCAGAGATCTTTTTGGAATTAGATATACAAACCTAAAATTAAGGGTAGTTTACTTAACGACGTTACCTACTTGACGAATTCGAAGGGATTTTATGAAGCGGGTTGCATATTAACTTAACGCACTCAAGCATGAAATATGTGGCCTCTTCTGACAGTTCTTACCCCCTCCATGACTACCCTTCCCCTCTTTCGCAGATTAGCGTTTTGTAACTTAGTCAGAAGGGTACAAACTCCACTCGCCATTCGGTAAGACCGACAGGTCAGCCTTTCAGTGATAGATTCAAATTAACCATTTCTCGTGCTGATAGCTAAGTGAACTAAATTAAGGCACTAGAGTGACTAGACAGATAGTTTACAACCTGGGAGTAGCGACCCCATTCTTGGTCATGGCTTTTATCGGGTGGAACACGTTGCTTGTTGAGATTATAATGTTATGTTTACTTTTTAAATTGATTACTACTTTAGGAAGGTGCAAAATTCAAATACAGTAAAAACATTTTAGTTACTAATTAGGTTCCTTTTGGTTACCTAGCTCAGACTGTTGCTTGCTTACTTAGTTTGCTGGAGGAGTCTCGTGTTTAGGCGAGAGGCGCTGCTATCATAGCTTTCAAAATACCCACTAGGCTCGTTGATTAACTTTTGAAACATCTTAGTCGCATTCATATAAATAATATAGGATAATATAGTTTATAGGAATTTTATCAAACACGTGGGCTTAACGGCACGCTAGTTTGGTTTAACTGATGAGGTCAGGATTCATATTCTGACTGGCGGTTCTGGGATTGATTTTCCCTAAATAATTTTCCACTCTCCCTCCTTGCAACTCCGGGTAAACTTAATCTTAATTCAACCTTTTTCGTCCATAACACATTAGCGAAATTAGTACACATGTTTATAACCCAAACGCATAGTAAGATGTGGTGCTAAATTTTTTATAGCCCTGATTAATAAGAATATTATAAAATTAAAATTTAAAAACCAGGATATTAATACTTGTAGGCCATCAAGGGGTCGCGATGGTTTCAAAGACCAACATTGATTTCAAACCTGGCTTAATTTGGAAACCACTGAACTAAACTCGCATTTCACCCACACGTAAGTGTTCGAATTATACAAGTGAATTGGGTATTTTCCTAGTCATACTCATCAAAATGTTAGTGATGGATGTTATCATTTATCAATATATTTTATGGCTAGGAGATTTTAAAATGTGGCTTGATCGTCGTTGTAGATAATTCTCGACAATTAGCCATGGTCAAACTATTATTTAAGCTATGAATGAAAACCTGAGCTTTCATTAAGCATAGCCTAACACAGATCAAAACAGCCAATGATCAATTGGATTTGGATGTCTGTGTCTGAAATTTTCGAGCTGTCGTCTGTTTTACATTGCGTGAGAAAGAGAAAACCCTTCGGGTATTTCTTTTTCTCTTAATACTTGATAAGACATTGTGATATACTTTACTATTTTATGCGAATTATTAATATATGTCAGGCTATATTAAATTTCGTGTGATGAATGGTTACTAAAATACCTTTATAAATTTATGGAGCAAATAATAAATAGCGATAGGTCGTCTCGCTCTTAAATTGCAGTAGATGCGCTTATAGACACCTACGTCTCTTTCTATCTCATTGGTTTCCTCGTTAACGCTATCCTTTTTTTAACCAGAGGGGTGCAATTATATAGCTTAAAAATGAAGACAATTACTCATACGAAATAATCACCCATAATGTATTATAAAAAAATTCACTGATGCATCTAGTGAACGCAATATATATACTAAAAAAACCAATTCTTAAACCACATTTTTCACCCAAATTATGAAAATTAACATTGTTCCTTAGCTTTAAAAGTCACATATAAATATCACGCCATAAGTATATTTTCAATAGTGTGGCAAAGACAGTAATTTTATGGTGGTTGTAATAATTGTGGTGAACATCGCCTGCAAAATCTTACATGGGATTTGAAACAAATTGAATAACTTCCATACCTCTTAAAATGTTTATAGGAAAATATGAAAACGTTGTCTTGTAGAAAATTTTTTATTTTGATTATAAATGAGCGAGTAAAGCATTGCTGCCATTTACATTAATAAAATTCTTGCCAGAATTTATCAAAACCGTCTCATTTCTTACTAGATTTGAATAAATTAAAGCTAGATTTTGAATAATTATTTTTTAACATAGTGGCTAAAGTCTGTTGCCAAATAAAATAAAAGATTTCTCTCTTTAAAATTATAGAAGTCAATACATGCTCTAAAATATATTGACCCGAAAAAAAATCTTACATGTTAAAAAAGGTTGCAAATTAATTTTCTAATATGCACTGCAATCTTTAAAGAGAATGAATACTTCGTTTTTAAGAAAATACTTAAACAGGCCACTTGAAAAGAGAATTAGAGCACTAATGACAAAGTTATTTTAAATTCTCATACATCGATTTGATTACAAATGAATTTTTGAATCATCTTCAAGGAAACAAAATAAAAACTATGGTGAACAGTGATAATATTAATACAAAGATAGTCAATATCTATAAATAACAGTGAAATAGAGTAAAATCTTATCAATGATGACTGCAAACAATTTGTTTATATTTTCTAAAAGGTGCTCCTAATGTCCATACGTTTAACTTCTGTTCCCCTGGCCTAAAGTGTATAATCGAGCAGGACTGGCTGATTTAGGATACGAATATCCTCTTAATTGGAAATCATAAATAATTTATAACGCTATGCTTTTTAATATTCTATGTAATGTTGGCAGCCTTATATGAGTCTACGAATTTCAAATAATTACTTAAACTTATTTAAATAATTTGATTGGATTTGTCTGCACTCTAGTATACAAGTAGTAAGTTAAGAAGATTCCATCCTGCTGCCCTCTACCAGAATTGTGACAAAGCTTTTACGTTAAACGTTCCTTCTGTTAAAACTCAAGTCGGCCATTTGTGGATACAATTCAGGATTTTCACAAAAGCAGTTTATTACAAAACTATCGGAATGGATACCATTCCAAGGGGGTACGATTCAGGTTTTGGGGGATATAATTCCAGTGGATACAATTCAGGATTTTCACAAAAGCAGTTTATTACAAAACTATCGGAATGGATACCATTCCGAGGGGGTACGATTCAGGTTTTGGGGGATATAATTCCAGTGGATACAATTCAGGATTTTCACAAAAGCAGTTTATTACAAAACTATCGGAATGTATACCATTCCGAATGGATACAATTCCGCTCCCCCGTTCCCAAACCCTGGGTCGTGACACAAATGTTGCTGGGGGTCGCGGGAAGGAAGGTTCCGGCCTATTTTTATTTTCAAACTTTATGAAATATCAAATTTCCAAACACTTAATCAAACTGGGACATTGTGAAGAATTACTGCGCTACTGACAATAACAACAGTGTCAAAACAAAGTTTTGAAACCCTGACCCCGCGAACAAGTATTTTCAGGTCTTGAAACGTTCAGAATGATATGCGTCGTACTCTGCCCATCAACATAGGACTCACATTTGATGAGTTCACCTACAAAATGAATCAGCATCGTGGTTGTCACTGAAGAAATCTGTTTTTGTTACAGATATTTTTAGTGGGAACATAATGTGTATTTTATATTTGTAAGATTAAAAAGTTACTGTAGTGAAATTGATTCAATTTAGTTGATAATATCTATCGATAAAAAATAAAAACTCAAACGAACTCATAGTAGCCATTGAAATAATACTTTTTGGTCGCTTACCAAACATTGTAACAAAGTCACATGAACATTAGAAATTGTTCTTTATATTTTGTTTGATTATAAAGTTATTGAAATAATAGTTTTCTTATTTTAATTAATTAAATTCACTCAATAAACACCAATATGAAAATAATAAGAAATATAAACTACATGTAAAGATCCTTTGGGTCGCCATGCCAAATAAATATTATATTTAGGGTCGCGAACAAAAAGGTTTGGAAAACACTTGCCTATGACATTAGGAACTCGAAAGTTCATGATCGCACCCACAAAGGTCTGCTACCTATACCTATCTTGAACTAGTTCTATCCAGTCCACCTCATTAAACCCAATTCTTTCAGGTCCATTCTAATGTTATCCTCTCATCTGAGTGTAGGTCTACCCAATGGTCTCTTTCCATTGGGTTTGCCAGTCAATACCCTGACCACTGTTCTAAATTCTCCCATTCGCACTGTATGTCCTACTCACCATAATCTACGAGACTTGACTATCCTAACAACGTTTTGTAGTTGTGTACACGGTACGTTACTCGTCATTACGTAACCTCCTACACTCTCCAGTCACCTCATCCCTCTTTGGACCAAATATCTTCCTAAGCACCTTGTTTTCGAACATCGTTAATTTTTTCGCGTCATGTAAGGTAAGAGACCACGTTTAACACCCATAGAGAACAGATAAAATTATTGTTTTGTTTATTCTGAGTTTGACATTCCTTGAAAGCAGGCGAGATAACAACATTCTGACCGAGTAATAGCATGCATTAAACCAACCGTATTCTTTTAATTTTTCTAGCCTAGTATGTTATTGCCAGTTAAAATTGTTACTAGAATTTTAAACTATTCAGCCCCGTCAAATGATGTGGTGTCTAAACTGACACTATCTACTAAAAGTGACAGATGTAGAACATTTTCTTGCATATAAACTCACTTTATTGTTTTTATCTTGAATAAGTTTTTTGTAAACGTATTTTTTATAAACCGTCTATAAAACTTAGGATATTTGTCTTGGTCACGAAAATGGCCTGTATGAATCTTCTTGCCAGGCTAGAGATTAAAAAAGTCCTTGGTAACATATGTCTATCTAGAATAGGAAATAAGAAGAAGGTAAAATTAAAAAGCAAGTCAATTTTTTCAAGGCGCAAATAGTATAGTGACTGTGTATATTCGTCAGAGGAAGAGAGAAGGGTTATCAGAACATAGACAAGAGCCCTCTCAGGGTGAACTTCTAATTTTCTTCCTTCTCTCTCTATTTTGTACAATGGCGTCTAAGTGTAATACAGTGGAACCTGACTAATTCGAACTTCCGTAATTCGAAATCGTCTTTAGTTCGAATTTTTCGCCCGGTTCCGTGAAATTTGTATTAGAACAATGTTAAAAAATTGTGGATGGTTTGAATTTTGTTTTGGTTGATTCAAACTTTTCGTAAGTTGTAATATACTGTGCACTATTGTTTTCCTACCTACTTCTAGTTTTGGCGCTGAGTGGTTCTATTTTTGGAAACAGAGGCGACGTTGGAATACGATCAGTACCCTTCTTCACGCCTCTCTCCCTCCCTCAATCACCCATACGTCTTTGTTTACACGTACAGTTTTGTTGTCCGATAGTCAAGATCGAACCTCTCAAGCGGCTACGTGCGCTGTTCCTAGTGATTCGATCGTAGCGATATTCTTGTGACGTGCGAGTTTATTTTGTTTAGTTTTAGTTTTGTTTATTACATACTGTACATTAGTGTTTGTGTGTGTGTGTGTGTGTGTGTGTGTGTATCGTGATGTCACTGTCCAAGCCACAGTCCTATAAATCATTAACTTTGGCCGAAAAAGTAGCGGTGATAAAGGAAGTGGAAAAAAGAATTCCTTTTAGGAATTCCTTATTTAATTCGAATTTTTGTATGGTTCAAATTTTTTCCTGACCTATTCAAGTTCGAACTATCCAGGTTCCACTGTAGTGCTTAAATTGCTTTAAGTGCATCAAGTTAAGATGCAACCCGCTTCGCAAAATAGCTTCGAACCCTTCTAGAAAGCAACGTCGTTAACTAACGCGAGATTTCTGTACGTCTACAACGCTCCGCGGTGCTCCCCAAGCGCAGCTACGTACTGAAAGCGCACAGGCCGGGATTGTGTCTCTGGTGTGGACTATATCAGAAACGCACGAAGTAGATGCACCAAAAGAGCGCCATTGGTTGTAGTCTTCCGAGCTACATGTCAACACCATGAGAACTGTATCGTTTTCAGAAATTACAAAGAAAGCTCGTTTATCAGGCCCTCATTGATCCGGATTTCCGGTTTATACGGACTGAAATTTTTACATTAATTACGGCGGTTAAATGTCTACGTGACCTTGCAGCTCGTAAAGGTCATTCGAAATTGGCACAACAAAACTGATTCATTATTTTATAAGCGAATAGTGATTAGGCCTATAATATGATTCAAGTGTTTTATAATTTGTTATTGTGAAATTAATGGTGAGTTATAGTACTATACATATGGTTTCAGTGTATTTTTTCTTTAATTTCTGGATTATCCGGATTTCATGTAAATCCGTATGACACCAGGTCCCAGTCAAGCCGGATTAACGAGGTTCCACAGTACTTTTATCGTGAGTTTCCTGAATTAACCGGTTATAAATATAACCTAACCTTACCATTATTGTAAAGAGTAAGGGAGTTGTTTACAATCTGTGTTTGCGAAGTCGCCACGTTATTCAGTTGTTTTCTCCACCCGTGCGCTTTTGATACAAGGTTTAGGGTGAGCTTTTGCTCCACAACTTCGTGCGCTTTTGATATGAGACTTCTCCTTCTTGCACGCTTTCGATGTTCTCCGCCCAAACGCTCCGCTGTGCACCTGGCGAAGCCGAGTAAATAATAACCTTGTCTATAGAAGGCGCCACTAAGATGACGTGGCAATATTTTCCCTTTGTAAACGTCGCAGCAGGATGGGGAAGAGTCCACATTACATAAACAGGCAGAATTCCATGCAACAACAAAAATAAACAGCCTGTAACTGATTTCATGTGTTTATACGCCCTGTACGCATAATAATAAAGCTCACACACTTTTAAAATGTATCAAATTACGGAGCTAATTAATTGATGTGCATAATATAGTGGCCAGTCCAGTTTTCATAAAAAGATAATTTTAGAAAATATAAACTTTTTTAGCACCCTGTCTTACTACCCGTTCGGGTTGTACACTACGTTAATGGTTTTTAGGGATTAGGAAGGTTATATTTATAGGAAGTGTACCCACATTTGAATGTAGGGAGAGAGGAAAAACTATTTTGGTGGAAAAAACCTATGTACACCCGATCGAGATTCAAACCTCGATCTCCCCGTCATCGGAAGTCTAGTCTACTGCGAGAGTAGCGCTTTAGACCTTACGGCCGCCGATGCGAGTGCGACCAACGGTGATAACATTTAATATACAGTGAAATCTACCTTAGCGGACACCTCCGAATAACGGATTCTTCTTTATAACGGACAGTTTAAAATTCTCCGGCAAAATAACAGAGGCACTTACGGTGAAACAACCTCTCAATAACGTACTTTCTCTCAATAACGGACACTCTAAGGACGCATGTCTATGCATAATAATCTCTAAACAAGAGACAAAATTTGAAAACAATCAGTCAATTTAACGTTGTATGGACAGCGCTAATGTCGAGAAAAATCTGTAAGATAGCGTTTGTGTCGCTGAGAAATAGATGAAAGTGGATACTACCGGTCCGTCCCGTTGAGAACCAAAAAACCTCTTCGTCAACGGTAGACAGGAAAAAGTCTTGAGCTGAAGTTTTGGGTAGGGCAGAGAGGGTGGGGAAGGGGGCGGATTAGCAGGTAGACAGTCTTCTTCTCTGGCTATTATGAATGAAAACTGTAAGTCAGGGACCGAACTATTATTATCACCGCGTCTTACTACCCTTTCGCAACTACGCTAATGTGTAATGGTAGGGTGATTGTGAGATGAAGTGGAGGACCTACAGTTTAACGTAGAATCCGAACCACGGGGGAGGTCTGGTATTCCTCACATTCACAGGTTGTGATTAATACACATCTTGTCAGAGGTGAAGGAAGGGTTTGGAAATCAGAGTTGTCTGTGCCGGGACCAAGGATTGAACCCCGGACCCTCAGTACAGAGGTCTGACACCTTACCCGTAGACCACCAGGTCACCCCGGGACCGAACCAAACCGTCGGTTCATTTTTAAAGTTAACCTTAACTTGATTTAAACACTTAGCTCAATTAGTTTATTTTAACGATGAATGGTGGTCAGAGTTCAAATCCCGAACGAGTAAACAAAGCGTGCATCTTTCTAAATGGTTTCTCTTTGTCCCTCCACAGAAATGTGGGTACATTTCCTCTGTTTTAGATATTGCCCATTATTAACACACTAGTGTAATTAATAATAATACTAATTAAACTTACTAAGTGTGCTTTATACAGATATGCCGAACTAATAGAGTGGAGGGAAAAGGGGGGGGAGGCGGATGTTACGTATCTACACGATATCAAATATGAGTATTTTTTAATTACGGTTATAGGCTCATCTACATATTATTTTGATTAAAAAATGACATCTTGACGCGGGAATTGAATTTGGGACCTACAAACTATGTTTTGATAGTTGTTATAAAACTAATTCGTTACGTCTGAACAAAGGGGAGACAATACATTAGAAAAAACATTTGATGAAAAAGGACATAAAAATAAATTATGATTGTGGAGATGTAAAGGAGGAAGTGGAATATGTTAGGATCCATCTGGACATGTCTGTAACCTGAACCAGCTAATACAGTAGTGGCTCGCAAAGTATGTTATGTGATGCCATTGTAGGTTGTCGGTGCTATTATTTTTTTAACTTTTATTTTAGCGCCACGTATCTTACTACCTGTTCAGGTTGTACGCCTTGTACTAATTACTCTAATTTTAAATTTAGGACAGACACAAAATCCATCCCCCGGCCGTCAATTCATCACTGTGAAAGGGTAACCCCACATTCCAACAATGATAAATTTCTCGACCATGCCAGTGATCGAGCTCGGGCCCTTAGCTCCGTAGGTGGACGCACTACCACCGCAACTAAACTTCGTAATTTTCTAGCAATATCATATTTTTTCTCTAAGTTATATCCACAAACAAAGTTATAGATTTTTTTATGCAAAAGGGCTAATTTGTTTTTTAAAAAGGTGGGGAGTGTGCACAGCATAGACTTTCTCGCTACTATAAATAAAAAAAGATATATTTACTTAAAACTCGTAAGATATTTGAAATGAGATAATATACATTGTTGCACATTCTACCAAAGAACATAAACGAAATAATATACACTTTTAGAGAAAAGAGAAATATCACACCTACAGAGCATTACAGCAAATTACAAATTTAAAGACTTATCCGTAATATATATGTAATGTATTTATATATATTTATCTGTATATATTATATATACATATAGTATATATGTCGTAGGCTAATTAGAAAATCCGGCTTAATGGAAAAGGGACCGTCAATTTACAATGAACCAGGCTAATTGAAAAAAATATTATATTTTCTTATCAGCCTGATATATTTTAGGCTTATTGCAATGAGCCCATACAGCTTTAGGCTAGTAAGGAAATGCACCTTTGTTCGCTCAATCAGTCTAGTTGGTTACAAGCTTATTGCAATACGCCCAAGATAGTAAAGGCTTATTTAAAAAAAATCTACAGCAGAGGTTCCCAAACTGTGGGATATACAATTATTCCCGATGGTATGCTGTGAAAATCCAAACAAAACAAACAAATTAAAGTCGTAAAAAAATACCTCATAAAATCTAATAAATATATTACAACCCAGTCTAATAGAAGTGACCTCTAGATTTCTGGCACATAAATTTATAAAGACATCCCAGAAAAATATGTAACAGTTCGTGAAGCTGTGAATAAGAAATCAAAGTTTGAGGGCCAGGTATATGCCAGTTGCAAGTGTATAGTCTCAGAAAAACAGCGTCAAACGAAAAAGTGTGCCTGTAAAAAGGCAAACTAATTGTGTACATCAAAATGTCACAGCAGTTTACCGTGTGGATATAAATAAAAAAAATGTTGTGTGTAAAGTGTGAATTGACAATGGTAAATGTCACAATATACTTGTAAACGCGTTACATTACTTAAACTTGAGATTTTTAATCAAATTTTGCAATCGTAAGGAACTAAGTAAATTAATTTAAGAACATGCTGAAAGAGAAAAATTTTATATTCTGTAGACCAGTGGTTCCCAAACTTTTGGAATGTTGTACCACCCCAACAATTCTCGTAATTTTGTGTAGGTTAAACCGTTTGCGTGTTTATTACACGACTGTGCGGCTGCACCGTCTGTCTGAGCTGTAATCAGTTTTACCACCCCTACAATCACCGAGTAAATCTATTTTAATTTTGATTAGACTGGGTCGTAATATATTTAAGAAGCTATAAGTTTGTCAAATTTCAAGTTTCTAGCTCATCTGGAAGTGGGTAAACATTAATTCTAGTGAGTCAGCCATGTGGCTTTATTAGTAGTATAATTTCAAATAACGATTTTTATATTTAGTATGCCTTCATTTTTGAAATGATAAATTAATTCGTATCCCAAAGAGGTGTGGCGATACGATAAATATTGGAAGTTTCCTTAAGTGTAAATTACCCTCAAAGCTACTTTCATGAGGATATGAGAACTTCCATTTTGTTTTAATTTTAAACTATATATATGTATATATTAATTTTAATCGAGTCGAGTTTGATATAATCTATTTTTTCACTTTCCATCCCTAAGTAAAAAATACTACCATTAATTTTAGGATTGAATAGATTATTATAAAAAACCTCTGAGAAACCTTAGAAAAACCCCATATCCCAAGTTTTATCCCAATTGGTAAAATAGTTTTGTCTCTAGTCAGAGCTACAGACTGACATTATTAAAAAAAAAATTATTTTTTTTCAGATTTAAGGGGTAATGAAACGTCGACATCCATCAAAATCTCGAGCTTTTTTTATTACAAATACTATTTTTACTCAACTATAGAGGTGTGAGATGATCATAAGTAACATTATATATTAACTAGTTGGTCGTTGCAGCAATGGCTGCAGATTATTACACTAAAATGTATTTTAAAATTTTATTGGGAAACGATCTCTATAATAAACAAGCCCCCACTAAATTTTTGATTAAAAGTTTATTCGTCAAAGGCTATCAACTTTTCTTAGATATTTAGTTTTCGGTGTGTAATTAGAATTAAAACGTATATTTTCCCCCTTTACGCCCCGATGGGAACTTTAAAATTACTCTTCACCCAGATCTATATCTAATAGTTGCACAAACCACTCAAGTACCTAACGATTGAGCTGATATTATTTTTAAACAAAGACAAATATTTTATTTGCCTATATACAGCTATACATAAATCATGGTTTCCATGGTGATGTAAGCAAAGAATGATTGTACAGATGAACCAATGTCCACACAGAAGAAAAAGATGGAAGATTCGCTAGGAAAATTGGGTTTTAGTTTTAGGCCATTATTTTTATCGGCATCCTGATTCCCTTATCTATAAAATGAGTGTTCGTTAGTCAACATCTGTTCAGTCATTTCCTCGTAATTTCTATTTCTGGAAACGGGCTTATCAAATTATATATAAGATATCTGATATAGAGAGTGATAAAATGTGATAGGGAAAATGAGAGTTTAAGTGTTTGAGGGTGTGATTGTGTAAGTGTGAGGGTGAGTGTGAAAATGAGAGTATGAGTGCGTGTGAGGAGAGTGTGTATGTGTGAGAGAGAAATAGAATAGGCAAGGGAGAATGCGTGATAAAGTGTGTGTGTGTGTGAGAGAGAGAGAGAGAGAGAGAGAGAGAAAGAAAGAAAGAAAGAAAGCGTGTAAAATTTTGGGAGAGATATTGTGTGTAGGAGAGAGAAAATGTGAGGGTATGTGGAAGAGATTTGGAGAGATATAGTTAAAATGGAGAGACTAGTTCAGAGAGGGAAAATTAAATTATGAGAGAGCTATAGCGAGAGTTTAAGAGAAAGAGTGTTTGCGAGAAAGAGTTAGAAAGATAAATTGAGAGAGTGAGTTTGAGAGAGAGTGAGAATGAGATAGAGACAGTTTGAGTCAGATTGTTTGAGAGAGTGAAATAGAGAAAGAAAGAGTTTAGTCAGAGATTTTGAGAGAACTTGAAATAGAGGAAGTTTGAGAGATAGAGAGAACGTTTGTGAGAGAGCATTTGAGAGAATTTGAGAAAGAGAAAGCGTTAGAGAAAGAAAGAGCCGTTGAGAGAGAGAGTGTTTGAGAGAGAGGTTAAGAGAGAGAGTATAATAAAGATAGTGTGAGAGAAATTGTGTGATATAGCGTGGATGTGAGTGTAGAGAGTGTGTGAGAGAGAGGGATAAAGTGTGAGAGAAAGAATGAGAAAAGATTATATTAAAGAGAGTGTTTTATAGTGTGTGTGTGTGTGTGTGTGTGTGTGTGTGTGTGTGTGTGTGTGTGTGTGTGTGTGTGTGTGAGGGAAAGAGTGGGAAAGAGTGTGTGAGAGCGTGGGAGTCTGATAGAAAGAGAGAATGTTAAAATATAGATGTGGTACTCAAACATTTGAAATATCATTTCCTCAAAATTAATTATCAACTTGGAAACATAAGTGAACTTACTCTATTTGTAGGAATGTGAAAAGATATATGGGGTGTACAAAACATTACTAATTTTAAATATACACTCAAATTAAGCGTTAAAATGAAAACATAGCTTAACTTATGTATTTGTATTTTGTTACTATTTGCTAAAATGAACACTAAAACCCATTATTTGGAAAAAGTGAGCACCAAAACTCATACTTAGATAGTTAAAATGACTAACTTTTTTTTTAACACTATTCAAGTTAATTTTATCGTTTTTGAGCTTATAATACATACCAAAACATATTTAAAAAAATTGTATCATGCGAAAAACTAAACTTAGACAATATTTTCACGAACTTAACAACTTAACCTTTTAATTTTCAAATTATACTCAATATTATTAATTTAAATTTAAATTAATAATAACATTCCAATAAAAAATAAATATTTTCCCAGTTTAGGCATCTCAATTTAGATGTGCTATGACCAGCATTCAAAGAGAAAAATGTGATGTGTTCGGACCAACAATTAATGAAGATTGAGTTATTATTTTTTAGCCAAGATGATATAAAGAATTAATAGCCAGAGCTATTATTATGCTTATTAGTGGGGATTACTTCGGGTTCGATTCCCGTGTCCAGGTGTCATTTTTCAATTTTCAGAATACAAGATGATATAGTTTATTTAGAGATTTACAGTCATGCAGCAAATAGTGGTTTCCATGATGATTAAACAAAGAATGAAACACTGAAAATTATTTGTGAGAATTGGGTTTCCGTGGAAAACTACTACTTTTCCCGATATCCTGGACTCCTAATCGTTAAAATGAGTGGTAGTTTGTCAAAATCTTTTCAGTCATTTCCTCATAATTACTATTACCGTAAGCGGGCTAATCAAATTATATATGGTAGGAAAGATATATTAACCTACAAATTTCATCTCATGGCCAATATGACTAAAAAGTAATCTATCTTTATTTATCTAACATAATGCACAATTGTCCATACCTATTAACGTAACTCAAATATAGGCTTTCATCTCACGCTGTATTCTTTGTTCAAGGTCAATCTTAAATTTATTATTATTTATTATTATTTAGCACCGCGTCTTACTACCCATTCGGTTTCTACGCTTAAGTACTAATTACACTAATGGACTAGGAATTGGAAAGGTGTAATTTAGAGGAAATGAACCCGCATTTGCGGGGAGGGAGAGTGGAAAACCATTTAGGAAAAACCACCCCAGTTCACCCGACTGAGATTCGAACCTCGATATCACCGTCCTTGGTGGTCAAGTCATTCTTTAAAATATTTTCTATTTTTTTTATTAAATACTTAATAAGTGGTTTACTGTATTGGTAAAACATTTATGTCGTCCGCAGCTAAATAAAGGTTGGTGACTTCTGCTTTACAAATTATATCCAAGAAACAATTTAAAATTAGTAGAAAATTTTCAAACGGTAGCATAAAGCTACCATAGATCAACGATGGAATTTGTTTCTGATTGTTATTAAATGGCCGACAATTTTACACATCTATTACCGACTAACCCTTAAAATATGAGCGATAAATGACTCTAATACAGATTTAGCCCTAGATAGCTCAGTGGTAAGATATTGACGTGCTAAGTTGGAGGTTCCAGATTTAGTTCGAAATTTAAAAAGGATTTAAAAAAAAAAGTTTATTATTTAAGTTCAATAATATAATTTAGGTTTGAAGTCATTTCACCATTTCATTATTTAAGTTCAATAATATAATTTAGGTTTGAAGTCATTTCACCATTTTATTAGTGGTTTGGGCTTTCCGAATTTCTTCGTAAAAGCGTTTTATTGACTTGGAATGCTTATTACTTTTGCCTTTTACATATATTCTGCCATCTTTAAACTTTTGTGGGGCAATTTTTTTAAATAATAAAAATGTTCTTCTCACTATTATTACACCTCACACATACCTAAAGACATTAAATGCAACTATACTCAGCGACATTGAAAAAATCCTTTCAACAATCGTCGCACTTGCTACACGGACTTGAAAACGGTGGAGCCCAGGTAACAACAATCTCTAAAGAGAGATGGGGATGGGTCAGGCCAAAACCACTGGCAACATATTTATGGTTTCAAGGACAGACAGCTAGTGACGTGGAGTGAGAAGGGATGAGCTCTCTCTCTCTCTACTCTAACCGGGCCGTTCTGTTTCGGCTATTGCGGGTTGCATCAGATATATTTTCAAAATCCGGGGGCAAAATATGTAGCACCTCAGCTCACAAAGAAATTTCATGAGTTTCAGATTGAATATTAATGTGATTGAAGTACCATTTTAAAGTTAAAAGAAGTCGGCACTAATTGATTTACTTCCCCCATTTATTACATACGTTTAAGCATACAAAATAATTAATTGAATATTGCATTTATTTGGCAGTTTTTTTATGCAATTGATTGAAGGTTCAGTGAAATAATATTTATTTCTCTTAATAAACCTCTTCAAGTACTTCTAACATTCCAAATATGAAATCTTTGCATTATTTGGTTTTTCTAAAAATCGTTGCATTAGATGCCAAAATTTCAAACTTTGAGTAAACACTGTGCTCAAAATATACATTTAATCTATATTTAATACACTGATCCAAGTTTGGTTTAAGAAGACCTACTAATATATATATAATTTATACATTATTAATTTTGGGCCATACACCCTTAAGGTGAGTATTTGACTGTAGGAATGTCAGGATTGCTATTGTTTCGCGTGAAGTGCGAGCAGTCCCACCTTCTCCCCTTAATGAAAGTTTATATATATATATATATATATATATATATATATATATATATATATATATATATATATATATATATAAAAAGCCTAAACCTAAGTTAATAACAGCTATGGTAGGTGACCTGGTGAACTAGGGGTAAGGTGTCGTCAGACTTCTGTGCTGGGGGTCTGGGGTTCAATCCTCGGCCCCGGCACAGATTTATCTGATTGCCAAACCCTTCCTTCACCTCTGACAAGACGTGTATTAATCACAACTTGGGAATGTGTGGCATGCCAGGCCTCCACCATGGTTCGGATCCCACGTTAAACTGTAGGTCCTCCATTTTACCTCACAATCACCCTACCATTACACATTAGCGTAAGTGCGTACAACCCGAACTGTTAGTAGACGCGGTGCTAATAATAATAACCATGGTATTTCAAGGTCACCCCTTCCGCGCTATCAGTGAGGGAATGTAGATGCAGTTTAGTCTGTGTTCGCGCACACAGATACAGTAATGAAGTCCTACTGTCCACTTTTAATCTCATTTGCGTACTGTTCTGTATATGTATGTAGGCCTTACAGTAGTAATTCATTAGTCCTAATTATCCTGCATACAAAGATGTGCAGTGTATTAATTAGATTGTTGAAGTTAATGCTCGCAGAAAAAAAGGTGCATATAGATTAAGCTGTGTTCAAGAAGTTTGATTTTTTTTTTAAATATCCCAAATAACAGACTATTTTTTCATCCCGGAAGTTGTCCGGTATTAAAGAGATTTCACTGTATAACAATAGTATGAGAACTTAGGATTGTTCAGACGGGTAGTAAGATGTGTTCCTCAAAATAATTCAATTGTAAATGTAATAATATTAATAATGGGAACTCCGTATAACCCGGACTGGTAGATAGTAAGATGCGGTGCGTAGTAATAATCGTGGGAATCGCGAATAAGCCCGACAGGTTAGGCAAGACGAGGTGATATTCCTAATAATGGGAACGATGTGAAGTTGCTTAGTGGCGCCTCTGGCGGCGCGCATCGCGGCCAATCTCCTCCACTTCCTCGGCCGAATTTGGACGGCGCCAAACGTGGCTGCCGGGGGAAAGGGGTGGGGGCCCACACGTAGAGGAAGTGGGCTGGTCGGGTCACAGCCACCGAACTTGTAATTACTGGGACAAGGATACATCGCCGACCATAGCGGACAAACGGTAGCTCTGTGTCGCAACTTGGCCTCGTGGAACGAGAAAATAACAATCTTTAGGATATTGAATTAGGGGCGTTCAAATGGACATCCATAATTTTTTACTAAAAAACAAACAAAAAATAACCTATTAACTCGTTTAAAAAATGTAGGTTTTTAAATTATTATCTTTTTGCACCGCATCCTAATATAGTCCAATTTTCCCATGAAGAATTTTATCTTCTGACAGGGAGAAAAGCTACTAGAACTACTTTCACGTATTCATACGTAAAGTCACGTGATCCGCAGCTTTCATTTTTTAACTAAATAATATAAAGAAATATTTATCAATGTTGACCTTAAAAAAATTGCCTTAAACTTTTCAATTTTTGTATTTAGCACAACGTCTTACTACCCATTCGAGTTATACGCTTAAGTACTAACTACGCTAATAGGTTATGGATGAGGAAAGTTAAATTTAGAGGAAATGTACCCGCATTTGTGTGGATAAAGAGTGGGTGAAATCATTTAGGGGCAAAACCACCCTCCGTACACCCGACCGGGATCGAGCCACAATCTCCCCGTCTTCGCCAGTCTAGTCCAACACGAGAGTAGCGCGTTAGACCAGGAGGCCAACGAAACGTGTTGCTTTTTTACTAAACGAGGACAAATTTCCATTTTTTTAAATATATTTATTCATAGAGGAACCCCTTTTTTTAATTAAGAACAAATACATTATAAAATATTTGACCGAAACAGTTTGTTCGCTTATTCTTGAGTTTGTTCTCCGTGGATCTTGGTTCATTTTTAATTCAACTGTGTGTGTGTGTGTACTATTGTATTGTATAAGCATGTTTAAAAATACAAGTTACATCAGCACGTAATAAGGATTATAAGAGCTAATATAAAATCACTCAAGAATGGAGTTCTACAAACTAAACATCTCAACAGTTAACAAAACACTTCAAGTTATTATAATGTAGAAATACAATTTGGGTTTGAGAATGTCTCGTTTTATAAATGATGAAGATACATAATCGACAGAGCATGCGAAGAGGCCGCATCGAACACCTCTAAAAGCCGCAGGTTCCTTATCCCTGGAATGTAAATTTGTATCCCTCCTTCCCCAAACAGACGCCGGTACACTCCTATAAATCAAACCTTACTCATCCTTAACACACTAGAAGAAAAAAAAAATATGCATGTACATTGAATCCAAACTGGGTAGATACGCGGTGCCAAAAATCAAAATGGCGACGTTATGTTGAAAGTGTCCTCCCCCCTTTTCCCCCTAGAGTACACCAATGATTTCTGCTGTGGTTTTCCATAAACTCGCCCCTCCGATGCGGCTGTATTTTTCTTCTTTTTTTTTTAAGTGCCCCCCCCCCCACCCCCCCAGATACTTAGATTAAGTCATTGATAATTCCTGTGTTGTACCATTAAAAACGCATTATAATAAGAACCAATCAACGACGAGAAAGAAACGTGAGCCAACTAAAAGGTCCCAGTTTAATATTAGTCCAGAAATACCAATTGACGCAGATTTCATTGGGAGCTACTAGACCGGGGCGTTCCTTGGTTCCTTCTGATAATTAGGTTCTCTGGGATCTTCGTCCCCCGAGGCACGCAGAGAGGAAATGGGGGGGGGGGGGGGGAGAGAGGTTACAATAACTACGCGGCGCCAGCCAAGTTGATGACCGCTCCCACCCTACCAAAGTTAGAAGGACTACCATTTTATAGCTCTCGAGGAAATGGGTCGGCTAAGAGATACACACTACTGTTGCGTCATTTTTCAGGAATGCCGGAATATTTGCCATAAAGGTGTGGGGGGGGAGGGCCCCCTCTAACTATTAACAACCATACCGTCAGAGGGGCGCCCGCCTGGGAGTGTTCTGAAGCACCTTACGCTTTCGGGTCCCCTCTCCCTTCTCTCTGCCCTTGGAGCGTTCTTTGGCGCGTAACACCCCCCCCCCCCTCACCCAGTGGCCGGATTAACACAGTAGCAAAAGTAGAATATGCTATGGGCCTCACGTTTAACAGGGCCCCGCATTTTCGAGGGACCTCAATATAAAATTAAAAAATTAAATAAGTAAATCGAATATTTAAAAAAAAATGCTTGTAAGCTGTCTGGTGAAAATGGAAAATGCTTTTTTTCACTACTTTATTCATTAAACGCAAGTACTTATCATTTTTGTCAAAACTCCGCCAGGCTAGTACCTGGCTGCATAGCAAAATAAAATATCGAATCACTTTACTGTCCATGTATATTACTTATATTTTAATATTTATATGCATTTTTATACATTTGGGGACCCTTTATAATATTAGGCTACAGGCCCCGCACTAGCTTAATCCGACACTGCCCTCCCTCCCCCTGTAGTGTTGACCCCCTCTCACCCTGCAGTGTTCACACACCCCTAAATAATGTTCCGAGGCGCTCAACAACCCCCGCCTTGGAAGTGCGTGTGTATTTCAGATACATTTTTGGTAGATTAATTAAATTTTTAGCAATAAAATTTTAAAGATTCTACCAACCAAAAATGCCTATAAGTATTTAAAATATTTTTTATTTTATTTTTAGCACCGCGAATTACTATCTATGCAGGTTATACGCACTAATTACGCTAATGATTTTAGAGATTAAGAATATTACATTTAGAAAAAGTGTACCCGTATTTTCGTGAGAGAGTTAAAAACCATTTTGGAAAAACCAACTCAGTACACCCGACCGGGATTCGAAACCCCCCAACTCCTTGTCATCGGCAGTCTATTCTAGCACGAAAGCGACGCCTTAGACCATGCAGCCACCGAAGCAGGTTTGAAAATAATGGTCCATTAGTGTTGGTTGTCCTTAGCTCAGTCGATAGCGTGTCTGACTACAGAGTTAAGGGTTCCGGGTTCGATTCCCGGCATGACAGAAAATTTATCATTGGTGAAATGTGTGTTTAACCTTTCATGGCTGATAAATTAACCGCCGGGGACTGGACGTTGTGCCTGTCCTAGTTTAAGTTGGATTATAAGGGATATGAAGCTACGACAGGTATATCATTTGGAAAATATATGGCTTGAATAAAAAACTGACCCAGACCACAGACTGGAAACATTCATGGATGTAAAGTAAAAGTGTTGTTTGTAGGTCTATATAAAATTGATGTGATTACTAAATGTATCTTGGCCCACGGTGCAAATTGATAATATTTGGGCCCTTGGGGTGAAAATGTTGACTACCCTGGTGTACACAATTGTTTAAAATACTCTTAACCCGTGTTTCCCAACCTGTGGTCCGCGGGATCGTTTCTGTCTGTCTACAAACAAATCGTCACCAGAGAATGCAAATGTTCAATGTACAATTTTCCACTTTTGTGTAAAAGAGCATTGGAGTTTGACCTTGTGTATAAAACCAATGTTACTAGATGACAACTCGAGTTTGTATCTTCTTAACTAATTATAAAGTAGTCTCAATTTCATGTGCATTCTAAATAAACGTAAACACTAAATATCTCAAATTTAACAATTTTGGAAATAGAACACTTGCATTCTCGGGTGACAAAATTCGTAATCATAATAACACTTGCACTTTAGGAAACGCGCATGAAAATTATTACTAAAACTTCAGTTTGATGATAATTTTTTTTTTTTTAATATTTATCATTTAAGTTTATTTTGATTACACCGTGATTCAAGCAAGTATAACCCAATTTTCTTAAGAATAGACACATCTGATATCTATCCAAAAAAAAGTTACTGTACCAACGTTCACGTATTCATACGTCAAGATATCTTATCTGCAACTGTCACTTTTGATAGATTTTATCAATACCTATAAAATAACCCTAATAAAAAAGTTAAATGTTATCAAGTGTTGAACGAAAAACGTTTGTATTTTCTTTTGAGAGCGGTTAATGAGGGAGTCTTGAAAAATCCTAGAAAATGGCCGGGTATCCAAAAACAAACATGTAGCCCCTATCGGTGGGCACACGGACTATTATTTCAGGGTCATTAAGTTTGGTTTACTCGTTTCAGTAGTCACGTGATATAAGCTTCTATGGCGTCACTCTCGCAATAGAATGGACCATCTAATACTGGTAGATCGGGGTTTTCGAATGCTTAAAAAGGGGTACAGAAGGGTGGTTTTCCTCTAAACTCTTTTCCACTCACCTCTCCCCAACAGGTAAATGCGGATACACTTCCTTTAAATTCAACCTTCCTCATCCCTAGCACATTGGCGTATAACCCTAACGGGTTGTGTAGTAAGACGCGCTGACCCGTGAGGAATCATATATAAACCAAGTAACGCTGCTGAGGGGGGTGCAAGGGGGGGGAGCTATAATATATTTGTACATGGCGTTACATGGGGGGGGGGGGAGTACAATACAGTGTACGTAACACAGATCTTACACTTACATTATAATGTTGGGAGAACAAAAATTATACTACTGTTCTGTTCCCATGGTTAATAAACATACTTAAGAGATAACTTCACAAAAACTTCCTCTTGATGTGAAACGTTACGTGACAAAGGTTGGGGGGAGGGAAGGGTTCAAACTAAATAACAACAGGGTGTTACGTGGGGGACGGAGGAGAAAAGGGGTGCCAGATAAGTTAGGAAAAGGCGTTACGTTGTTTATGGATAACCACTGAAAGAAAGCAGGGAAAAAAAACCCAGTAATTTTAAACAACAAGACGTTTATTTTACTGTCTACCCTATTTCTATAATACAGTAGTTCAATATTTAAAAGTGCCCCCTGCACCGCATTCAAGAATAGTGATTATTTGATCCCCAAGTTGATAGTAAGCCACAACAGCATCAAGACGACGACAGCGACCCCTGCGAAGAAACAGGTCCCCCTCCTCCTCCCCGTCGCGGCGATTATCCTGTTGACTTGTCGCTGCGAGTGCCCCATTAGACCGCCGGCGCTCCCCATGCCACCGGCCGTGTCCTGAAGGAGTCTGTCCTGATGCCTCACCTCGTCTCTGATGTCGATACTGACAGATCTCAACGATCCGACTTTATCCTTCAGTCTGTCCGTCAGGGCGCTGTTATGGTCGTCGATGTCGGACAATGACAGGGAGGTACCGTCGCTGTACGGATTATTTTGCCTCATTTCTACGCAAAAAAAACAACAACACAATCGGCTATATTTCCGAACAGCAATGAAGAGGGGGAGGAATTAGTGAGGAATGAATCCTCAACAAATGACCTTAAAACCAGCTTCAGAGGTAGAATGGTCAAAGGCAGAGATTTTCAACCTTTTTCGACTGAAGGCACACCGAACAAGGCGCTAAAATTGTCAAGGCACACCATTAGTTTTTCAAGGAGAGATTTTTATCATTGAAAATAAAAAAAACTAGTACCTATTAAGATTCTCATTAAAATTTAAATAGCTAAAATTCTAGTAATTATTTTAAAAAAATAATGTTTATTTAAAATTTATTTTTATTTCTCAAATTATTGTTTCTAGTTTCTTTTTGGTCTCCCCCCTTCCCCCTAAATTCCCGCGGCACACAGGTTGAAAAAACGCCGGTCCAAAGTGTTACTCTCGCAGTATATTGGAGTGCCGATGACGAAGAAATCGGGGTTCGAATCCCCGTCGGGTGAACCGAAGGCGGTTTTCCCTTAAATGGTTTTCCACTCTCTCTTCACGCAAATGCGGGTTCACGGTCTTTGAATAAAATATAAATATATTTTATTTTTCTGTCAACGTTGATAGCATTTTACTATACAGGTTCATAGAAAAAAAGGTGTCCGGGGTTTAATAATAATAAAATATCTATGGAATTAATTGAGTAACATATTATTATAAATTTAAATGGAAATACATTTTTTTTTAAATTGCAGTATTGCCATAACGTTCGCAGCAAAAAAAAAAAAATCACGTGAATCGGTCAAATAATTCTGAAGATATTTAATTACAAAAGTCCGGGAACGCTTTTTCAAGGATTCTGTTTTATAAATGTAATTTTATAGATGTTGTTAATATCTATCAAAAGTGAAAGCTGCAGATAACATGACTTGACGTATGAATACGTGAAAGTAGATCTAATAACTTTCCTAACTATCAAAAAAGTTCGTCCAAAGAAAATTTTATTATAGCTACAAGCCCTAATAGGGACCCTACACGATCAGTCAGATTGTCAGTATTAATATAGGCCTACTAATAATTATAGTGACAGTAAGACTGACCGTGCGCGCGCTTGTCAGTATTACTGTCAGTCTCAGTAGCAAACATAGACTGGCCACACCTTTTTATTAATAATAATAATAATATTTAGCACCGCGTCTTACTACCCGTTCGGGTTATACGCTTAAGTACTAATTACACTAATGGATTAGGAAATGGGAGGGTTGAATTTTAGAGGAAGTGAACCCGCATTTGCGTGGAGGAAGAGTGGAAAACCATTTAGGAAAAACCACCCTCAGTTCACCCGACCAAGATTCGAACCTCGATCTCCCCGTCCTCGGCGGTCGAGCTCAACACGACTTGCGCGTTTGCCAACTACGCCACCGAGGCGGGTCACCTTTTTATTATCATCCATGTTGTTATACGGTGCGTGCAGGAGCTGAGACTGATAAAAAAATACTGTCATGAAGACTGACAGTGTGCGTTCTCGTTGTCAATACTGATGCATACTGAGTCATGACCGCGTAGGGGCCCTTTAAGGCGAGTAGAGAATTCAGGGAGCCTGGGGCAGCGAAATTTAGGTAGCCCCCTTTGGAACAAAATAATTATCTTAATATCTGAGCTTTAATTTATTTTTACAAGTATAATATTTCATATTAAATATATGAAATAAACGATACAGGTTTCCTGCTACATTATTATTATTATCATTAGTATCATCATCATCATCCTTTTTACAATACTAATCGACTTTAAAATAGCAGAGTTCAAAAAAATATAAGAAGATTAAAAAAAACCAATGCATTGTATTTTTATACAAGTGTGTTGCGAATCCGGCAAAAACTTGTTTCTATTTTTATTTTATTTTTAAGTTTGGCCAATCGGGAGCTCCCGGGAGAAGGGGGCCTGGGGCAAGCTACACAATATTCCTTTAGGCCAACACCCCGCTACCCCCTCTCTTCTTAAATCCTGGGCGGCCTTGGCTGTAATGCCCTACGCGAGTGCGGATATCTCAAATAATAATTAGCAGCAAGGAGGATAAAAAAAATAAAGGCGCTCGAAAAATATATTTGTTTTAACCTAATATACATTTTAGGAAATCATTTTGGACAAAAAAATCATTACTTTCAAAAGAACTTATAATTTCCTATCAATTCCTTTATTTTCCCTTAGCCTATTGTTTATCGGATAGCAAAAAAATTTATTTCTTAACCACCCCTATGATCCTATAATATTTAGGGGAGGAAGGACGCTTTAATAAAATCAGAAGATTTTGTAATTTAATGGATTTTGCCGCGAATTGTCTGATAATTTAAAAATAAACAAACAAAAAAAATTGGGATTTTTTTTTTCATCTTTCTCTACCAGTTCGGGCTACACGCATCTTAATTATTCTAATGGGGTAGAGATGAGGTATAGCTTATAGAAAATGTAGCCGCATTCGCGTGGAGGGAGAGCAGGAAACCCTTTAGGAATAAAACACTATCATTACGCCCGACCACCCTCGTCCACAGGCAAAACATAATAGATTAGCTCGAGTCCCCGTGGTCAGCGAGTAGGGTTTTAGTGAAGAGTACAAGGGAAAAAGGGGGAAGTCACATTACACACATTTTTCTGGACGACTTTTATATCTTTAAGGCCCATAAGGCCCGCGGCAAATAGTTTTTATTTTAAATTAATTTAAATATGACAGAGTCCTCTTTTAACCATAATCTGAATTTTAAAAGTACATTATAAAGGTCTCATGATTGTCTAACAGATGGCAGCACCAACTAAATTTGAGTTAAAATTGGACTTTCCCCCTCTTCCCCCGTACTTTTTAAATAGTTTCTGCAGTTTACCAACAAGAAAAATTTGTTTAATTAATTTGCTTGGTTATGTAAACTCAAATTTGGAAAATATATATATATCTTAGAAAAACAAACACTTAACCAAACATAGCCTCTATGAAACAAAACTTAAAAAACATAAGATACTAGAAAAATTACACTTGGACACAGGAATTTAAACAGATAACTTTTTAATGATCCGCTCTGTCCTCTTGATTTATAATAGATCGTCCTCGTTTAGGACTTTCTTTACTTAATAATTAATTAACACGTGAACACAGATTAAGTTAAAGCTCACAAAATTCTTACCTTAAAATATCAATTGGATTTTCCACTTAAGGCCCAAGTAAATTCCTTTAACTAATAAAATAACTAATCCCCTTATCTTGTTTCTTTTATTAAAATACAAAATCAGATAAATACAATACGCGTAATTTCTATAAGTTGGTTGATAACTCGATCCCCTGTACAAATATTATTATTTCAAATACTTACATTGGATTTATATTCCAAAATAATTTCCGAATACTCTCCCAGATCAATATTTGTTTACATGGTAACAAATAAGAAAAACCGCAAACACAGATATAAACTTTGACATAATAAACTACATGTTAATCTCAAAGTCATTTGAAAACAAAACGAATTCTCATTGTTGAAATTATTCGATTTTCAAATTCAAATAAAATGTAACGATGCATTTAATTTATTCGGAACTAAAACAAATGTCGACTACACAAATGCGAATAGTACTCATCTAAATCAATTAGAGAGATCACATTCAAATTAGTTTGCGCTAACAATTTATAAGTGCGTCTAACGCGTTTTATTATCAATAATTAAATAATCACATCAATTCGTGAACAAGAAATGAACCTCACTAGACTATTTTATCGATCTCTAGGGCCACGTGTCTGAAGTCGCGTTGGTGCAGACCTGCCAACTTTCAGAAATCAATATTACCTTTTAAGTAGTGCCTTATACTTTACATTTAATCCGTTTTAAATTAATCTACATTTTAAAAAAATACCTATTTTACAAATAATTTAAAAACACTAAGAACAAAACTAATACAATAATGTAATGCATACCATTATGACGCCAGTAAAAATAGGTTTGATCATAATACCTGCCTGTAAATCTTCACGTATCTTCGTAGTCATTTGGGATTCTGACGTCACCTTTCAAATTGGGGAAAATGAATGGCAGAAAAACCTTTGTTGTTCAAATAATACATCATACAAGTTTGTTTTTTTCAATTTTTTGACTTAAAATTATCTACCAATAATTTGCTTGGTAAGTAGTGTTAAGTATTTAGCTCCCCAAAAATTAATATTTTGTATATGCAAAAGTTTAAGAATGCAGAACGAAAAGGATTAATAATATTAAATTAATTGGTTTATGCATTTTAAATATATATGTTCAGGCAAAACGCATATATGATGACTCCCATCTAATGGGGTGTGGGATGAAGAATGAAGCATTTTAGTGGTTATCTGCATTTGCGTGTAAGGAGAGTGGAAAACCATTAAGGCTAAGCCCCCCTTAGTATATCCTATCAGGATTCGAACCCCGATCTCCCAGTCATCAGCAGGCCAGTCTAACACGAGCATGTGTATTTTTAAATACTTTAATGTACATGCTCGAATATTCAAAATATTGTAATCATCGTTTTTCTATATGCTAGAAAATAACAGATGGCAGCTTGGCTTATGAAAAAAAAAGAAGTGCATTTAGTTTGTATCATTAGCGACGCCCGCTGATAAATCGTACACACAATTCCAATAGGCCTGCCTGGATACACAAGATTACGTCACAAAAACATAGGCTTAGCTATAAGCAACCCATTTGATTAAGTCTTTAGCAATGGCAGTAGAATATTATGTTTGCCTGTGATGTTTTAACTATATTAAAGAAAAGCCATGCCATTTTTTAAAGGGACAAGCGCGGGCGGTGTCAGCAGTGCTTAAATCCATCCAAATGAAGATAATAATTCTTGTCAGCAATGGATCCCCCTTGAAGTAATTTAAAGTGTTTTAAAACATAAAGAAGTAAGTGTTGATACAAAAATACATTACTTTAACCATCGTAATAGTATAATTTCTTTGGCGATAGGGTGTTTTTTTAACCCCCAAAACAAGGCCCCCCCCTCCATTTTCCCCTTAGGTATGAATCCATCTTTAAGATTCTCGCTAAGGTAAGTCAGTAGCACAACTTTTTTTTTTTACTAATGTACTCTAACCTATAATTTCGTCAACAAATACAAAATAGAATATTTCGACAAAAGAAGTGCAAAAAAAAAAAGTATTAAAAAAACACCCATCAAATTGACCGTGGAAGGATTACGACACTAGAGAGGCAGGGAAATCATGCAGCCTTCATCATCACTATTTGATTATCTCCCATTTCCTTTCATCTCTCGAGAAATGATCGAGAGAGAGAGAGAGAGAGAGAAAAAGGCAAGTACGTCAGAGTGGCGCCATAACCCGCAGCCTCCAGCATTCCTGAGGGTCTTTCTCCAACGAGAATCAAGCAGGTGTTCGGCATCTGCAGGGTGTCCCGAAAAAAAAAAAAAGGTACAGGGCGTCCAACTAAGTGCTTCTATTCTCCCCCACCACCACCAATGGGTATAGTCGGATCTACGTATAAGTAACCTTTAAGGTGGGGATGTATTTAACGCTATAAAAGGCCAGTGTTTTTTGCAGTTTTTATAGCAAAACATTTGTTGGCTAAAATAAATCAAATATTACTCCAATAGAAACATAAAGTTTAATTCTCTTCACATGGTGATATCAACAGTTGTTTAATAATGTCATGAACATAGCGGTATTAGATGAGAAACTTTCTAAAGGACGAGAAAAAGTTGTCATTAAATTCCAGGACATCCTTGACAGATATTCAAGAACCACCATATTATGTTGTTATATGGGGTGGTGTGGGGTGGGGTGTGGGGTGAGTAGATCTCAGTGTTCCGTAACACAGATCTTATACTTAAATTTATAATGCTGAAAAAAAATAAAAAGTAGGCCCTATTGTTTATCAAATTCTTTGAAATAATTAATATTCAGGATTTGAAATGTTTTCTGAGTAGACTATTATTTAAATTTTGAGTCCCCCTTTTAGTGTCACGTAAGATCCTCTGTGAAATAATGACATTCATTCTTGATGTGAAAAGTTACGTAACACAATGGAAGGAGAGAAGGGTAAAAAGAAAAAAAGTGTAACGTAGTTAACGGATTACCCCTTCTCAGTCGATGAGATTCCATATATTGAGGGTGTTGAGTCCTAAGTTCGATTCCCTGACACCACAGAAATAAATTAACTATTGATTACTAGATATTTTGAAGGTTTTTTTTACAACAAACATTCTTCAGCCAATATAATATATCAAATATTTCTACTGGATATATGTTCAGTTTAATTTTCTACATTTAGATAATCTGTCTTGGGCACGGTGAAATTTGAACAGGACTTTATTATTATTATTATTATTATTATTATTATTATTATTATTATTATTATTATTTATTATATTATATTTAAAAGGTTCGTGTTCATATTTATTGATGCACATGGCAAATGTTCAATATTATTATTAAAATTACTTTGAAATGTATCATCATAGCCTTTAAAATAAAAAGCTATTAAAAATAACAAAAATGTTATATAAAAAAATACTCAATTTTCGGTACTTATGTCAGTTTCTTAGAAATGAAACTTTTTTTTTTTACATTCCATAGGTTTTTTTTTCCAAACAATAAATATGAGTAGAATCCAACACATTATCTCAGTCGGTAGCGTGTGTCTGTACTGAACTTAAGGTTCCGGGTTCGAATCCCAGTATGGCAGAAAAAAATTTCATTGGCGAAATGTGGGTTCATTCTTTCATAGTGATGAATTAACGACCGGGGAACTGGATGTTAAGCCTGTTCCTAGTCTTAAGTTAGATTATAAGGCGTATACGACAAACCTAGCAATCCGGCTGGAAACAATAATAGATGTAAAAAAAAATAAGTAGTCAATTTTCACTATTTTATGTTTTAGTTTTATTCCACTGCACCTTAATATCCGCCTGGGTTTTAAGCATTATGTTCTAGTTATGGACTAAATCAACCGACTCAATCAGTGCGCATGCGCCTAAGCCAACTGACTTAATAAGTGCGCATGCGCTTAAACCAACCGACTCAATCCGTGTGCGTGTGCCTAAATCAACCGACTCAATCGGTGCGCAAGCGCGCAGACTTATTATGCACATACGCCTACAAAGCGAGATACAAGCAGACAGTTCCGTCCATTGTCGTGAAATAATTTGAAATTACTCGTTAAATTAAAAGTGTCGTTCTTTGTTGATTTAGTTTCACCACACGCCACAATAATTAAAAAACACATATTGTAACAATAATATAAAATTTTTGTCTATCCACTAAATTAAAAAAAAAAAAACCAGCTGTTTTATTTTGTGTCGTAAGAAATTATGGGTCAACAGAAGCCTACATTTCTGAAAGCGTGTGAATTACTGCGACATTCAAGCATATTAGGTTTTCAATTTTCGTCGAACCTGTAAATCAAGCTTTTATCACATTAAAAGAAAAAAGAAAATTAACCTAGAGACGCGAAGACTCCTGAAACGAAAAAAAAAGCAAAAAAATAGTCATGGCGCGAGACGAATCCAAAACATCTCTTGGCGATCTTTTTTTTTTTTTTTTACTTGCAAAAAGTTATTCTGTACACACAGTTTCAAGTCGTGGGGAAGCGGGCGGCGGTTTGTGCCTCTCAAAGGCAAGATGCACGAACTTACTTTCTCCGTGCGTTTTTTTTTTTACGATGAAAGAGAGAAAAAAAAACACGGGACGAAAACGCTTGAGTGGCTTGAACCGATCGTAGAGAACAGAAAACGCATCGTTCATATACACAAACTACAGTCCAATTGTCATAGGATGGGCCTTATCTGACAGCTGGAAAATTACTTCATCTACTTTCACGTGAGGTGACCTGGTAGTCTAGGGGTAAGATGTCGGACTTCTGTGCTAGGGGTCCGGGGTTCAATCTTCGGTCCCGGCACAGATTTATCTGATTGCCAAACCCTTCCTTCACCTCTGACAGGACGTGTATTAATCACAACTTGTGAATGTGTGGAATGCCAGGCCTCCACCGTGGTTCGGATTCCACGTTAAACTGTAGGTCCTCCATTTCATCTCAAAATCACCCTACCATCACACATTAGCGTAAGTGCGTATAGCCTGAACGGGTAGTAAGACGCGGTGATAATAAATAATAATAATAATAATAATAATAATACTTTCACGTGTTCATACGTCAACGCTTGTCATCTGCAGCTGTCACATTTTCAATACCTATAAAATAACACTAACAATAATAAAATTAGACCCGGGACCCTCGAATATTTATTTAATTCCCATTTATCGGAGGTATTTAACTTACACTTTCTGAACCGATTGATCATATCAGAACACAACTTAAAAACTAACTTAAATCTATAACAGACACAACATCCAGCCCCCAGCCGTTAATTCATCACTTTGAAAGGGGAAACCCACATTTCACCAGTGATAAAACTTTTAGGCCCTATCAAGAAGCGAACACGGGACCCTAAACTCAGTAGGCAGACAAGCTACTGACTGAGCTTAGATGTCGGCCTTTAGACTAACTTAATATATTAATGTTATAATTCATATTTATACTAGGCTTACTCGCTATATTCCTATTACTTATGTACTTTTTTTTTCGATATTCAAATTCGACATTCGATATTCAAAGGTAAAATGAATATTCGTAAAATAATATATTCAACCCATCTAAAAATAAATTGAACGCAAAAAAAAAAAGTTTGTATTTTTCTAAAAAGACTCTTTATATGAAAATGGGACTGTCTGTCCATGAACACATACATACGGAGAAAGCCGGTCGAAAACACGCAGCATTCCGATAAACGTGGACTCGTCGGTTCAAAACAAAACCTCACTTTTATTTGCCGCCCGCCACCCGCTTCAGTGGCCGAACTAGTCAGCATCGGGCGGATCACATCCATAGGATTTCTGTTTTCCTTACGTTATTTTTGAGACTGCGTTCACCTATCCGCATCGGACATCGGCAATGCCAATAAGAATTACGGGAGACAGATTAAAATCCGATCCGTGCGTATGAAGTCATCTGGAATGCTGGGTAATGTACGCACTCCCCATCGTTCGCATTCGGAATTCCAGTACTGTTGGAAACAGTATCTATACTCCATTCACGGTAGGAATTACTCTCTGAAAGGTCTTTTTTCCAACCAATACCCTACTATATAATAGATTTCTGGTAGGGAAAAAGGCCTTACAGAAAACAATTCCTATGCTGAACAGAATTTAGTTTAAAAGTTTAGTCGTTCACGAAATTCATCGTTCGCGAGCGATAAAAATACAGCCTGTTGGTTAGTTTAGTCGTTCGCGATCGACCTACATTTTCAGTTTAATCCTCCACAAGTTCACCAACTACCGCGTGTGAGTTATTATTTCCTCTAAATAGTAAAGGTCTGTCTGCCACCTGGGGAATGTTTTTAAAAGTTTATTTAAGTGTGCTCAAGAATCGAATCTAGAACTTCTTTTTTTTTCCCTTCAACATTACTGTGATAGTCTTAAAAATAAAGTAAATAACACTTAAAATAAAAAACATATTTTTAATCAGAAAAAAATAATAATTCAAAATAGATTAGTAACAACTACTGTAGACAAATACTCTAGCTGCACCCCACAAAGCTCTCATTAATCTAACAGCTGGTGCTGTTAGATTAATGAGAGCTTTGTGGGGTGCAGCTAGAGTATTTGTCTACAGTTCACCCCATTACACCCTATCCCTATCTTGAGATAGTTCTATCCAGTCTACCCCATTACACCCTATCCCTATCTTGAGATAGTTTTATCCAGTCCACCATCACACCCTATCCCTATAAGTTTTATTTTTCCTGACAACAACCAAGATGTTAACCACTTGCTAACATAGAAATAGCATGCATTTCCCGACTTTTTTCTATATCACCTTCCCTCCGGAAGTGATATAAAAAAATTATAATGTTATTAATTTTGTATGCAAATTTAAAAAAAATTTATAACATGCCCTTTCTCCGAAAAGTGGACTGTTGTATACGTTACTTAGTCAGACGTGTATCAAGCACTTAAAAATAAACCCTGATATTTTTATAAGACCCCCCCACTTTCAACCTACAACATTGATTGGAGCTTGGAAGTCACTAAAATTTTGCCATTCTATAATAATGTCTTAAAAATGCATCTAAAAAGTTATCTAAGGCTTTCAATATTACTTTCTTATGTATTACTGTATAATTTATCTTTACCTCACTGATTAAAAGGTCTAAGAATGTAAATACAAATTATAATTTCTCTTCCCATCGTTGTGGCAACATGAGTTTCAAGTTTTCAAATAACTGACGTCCTATGAAAATCAGACTGTACTTGTGTATGCATAGATGGGTTACAATGACGTGCGTGCGTGTGTGAGAGAGAGAGAATGTAGGAGAAACAATGTAACCAATCACCAGTGACGTCATACACGACTACATAGTTTTGGATTATCTACAGCAGCATTTTTCAACGTGTGTTCTTCTGAGCCTTGGGGCTTTCCCAAACCCCTTCAGGTAAGGTGGGCCATCCTCCGTACTGTATTTTACGGGACAGTTCCGTATTTGAGAGTCTCGTCCCCCCCTCCCCCCTTTTTTTACGGTTCCGAAAAGAGAGCGTATATGTTCCGTATTTTAGTATGCGTCCCATATTTTAGAAATTAAATGGGCTGGATCAATGAAACTTAGGTATTTTACAATATTTATCTTTCTTGGGTTTATTAAAACATAAAGATGATAGGATATTTTCTATTATAATTTTACATGGAGAGCCCTGAGTTTGGAATTTAGCCCTTGGGCGTTGGGAATCCCCGAATCCTTATCTAATCACTATTTACTGCGTTTCACGTAGCGGTCAGTCAGTCTGCCTCAAGATCTCGATTGACTAACGACCGGTTGTAAAGTCTGTTCAGCGAAGGAATTGTTTTCTGAAAGGCCTTGTTCCCTACCAGAAATATATTATATAGTAGGATATTGGTAGGGGAAAAAAAAAGATCTTTCAGAGAGTAATTCCTACCGTGAATGGAGTATAGTAATAACTTATCAATAGTAAGCATAATATTTCAATAGTAATAATAATAATAATAATAATAGGCTAATTAATGAAGAATACCGAGTAGCCAACCTTTGAAAAGATCGTGTCCCGTATTTGTGTTATGAGAAAATGATCACTTTACCTACGGGGGGTTCTCCAAGAATCTTTGTTGGGACTAGATTTTATAAATACACATCGACCAAAACAAAATATCGCTGAATGCAGAAGACATGAAAATCAATCCGTCTTCAAAAAGCCAGATATTAAATATATTCACAAAAAATGTTAAAAATACAAAAGTCTCAAATTTTTTAAAATTCTAATAACCAGTTTCGGTGGCCGTAAGGTCTAACGCGCTACTCTCGCAGTAGACTAGATTTACGATGACGTGGAGATCGAGGTTCGAATCTCAGTCGGGTGTACTGAGGGTGGGTTTCCCTCCCCAAAAAAGTTTCCCCACTTTCACTCCACGCAAATTCGGGTACACTTCCTCTAAATATTACCTTCCTAACACTTAAAATCATTAGCGTGGTTTGGTACATAAGCGTATAATCCGAAAGGGTAGTAAGACGCGGTGCTAAAAAAAAATTGTAATATGGTACACTCTGATAGGTAAAACCCACATAAACAAAAGCTTTTTTAGGGGGCTCTAGAGTAATTTTTAGGAGTGTAAAGGGCTCCGGAGACCAAAGAAAGTTCAGGAGAATCTTTGATCCACGGCGGCGTTAACCGGTAGCGGTGCAGTAAATAAGTAATAGCAACAGTGCTAGTAGTAAAAGTGCCACAAACAGCAGCCGAGGAAGAAAGAGAGAGAAAGAAGACAGTGCAGAGTACACTTAACCTAAAAACATACTTACACACACACACGGCCAGCCATAACCTCTCTCTAATCTCAGCCAAACACATATATGTAGGCATACACATGCATGTTCTCACGGGGCGGCTCTCGTTTCGTTGTCACTTTCTATCGGCGTTGAAAATTATTTCTCATATGAAGAGCAAAACAAACAAACAAGAAAAAAAAAACCACAAGAAAACCCGTCTTACTTCTTGTACCGCGGGAAGTATTACGAGGCGTAGAATCCTGATCGTATTAATGTGCAGAAAATTGGAGCGAAAATAACTAGGATAATTATCATTACGTGTAAATTTACAGTCCAATCTTTATATAAAGGGCCTTAATCCGACCTCTAGAAAAGTTACTAGATATACCTTCACGTCAAGTTGTGTTACCCGTAGCTGTCACTTTTGATAGATATCAATACCCATCAAATTATAATAATATAGTGAGATGTTATCAATGTTGGCTCAATAAAATATGTGTGTATTTTCTAAAAGGCCGTATATAGGAAAATTGGATCACGGGAAGGGATATTTTATAAATACAGTCTGTTTTTGTTTGTTTTTTGCGGTGAAATTGATTTTACTTCATTATTAGTGTTATCTAAGTGACAGCTCTAGATTGTACATGACTTTAAGTATATAATTATATACGAAGATTTTTCTTTCTTTTTTATCACCGCATATTATTATTATTATCATTATCATTATTATTATTATTACTAGCACAACGTCTTACTATCTGTTCGGTTTTATGCGCACGCTAATGTATAATGTTAGGGTGATTGTGAAATGAAATGGAGGACCTACAGTTTAACGTGGGATCCGAACCACGTTGTAGGCCTGACATTCCTCACATTCACAAGTTGTGATTAATACACGTCTTGTCAGAGGTGAAGGAAGGGTTTGAGAAATCAGATAAATCTGTGCTGGGACCAAGGATTGAACCCCGGACCCCTAGCACTGAAGTTAGACACCTTACCCCTAGACCACCAGATAACCCTCCACGTCTTACTACCCGTTCGGATTATCCCCATGTTTTACACTAATAGCTACAGGGTTATAAGGAAGGTATTTTGCTCAAATGTAGCTGCATTTGTGTGTAGAGAGAAACCTTTTATCCTAGAGTACACTAGGACTTTCTGTCACTGACAAACCAGAAGGAGGTTGACGGCTTAGCCCGCGTGCTCACCGTTGCGGGTGTAGACCTATCTAACTGCTCGGTTAATCGACCGTGAGTTAAGCTATTTCATAATTTCCTAAAAACGTAAAAAAAAAATTTAGCAGACTTATTTAATGTTTTTTTCTCCACGGTTCGGGTTGAAGCATTATTAATTTTGCTTATATTATAGGTAAAATTTAGAAGGTAAGGTAAAATTTAGAAGAAAAGTACCTGCATTTATGTACCAACACCGGGCCTGGATTTTTAACCGGGACCTCATCGTGTCTTGAAGTACGACTCAATTTTCATAGAAACGGCCTTTTAGAAAATACAAACATATTTTTTGCTGCCAACAGTGATAACATCTCAGTACATTATTAGTACCATTTTATAGGTATTTATAATATTTATCAAAAGTAACAGCTATAGATCACGTGATTTGACGTATGAGCATGTGAAATTAGATCTAGTAACTTTTTTTTTAACTTTTCTAGCTGTCATATCTTCCTACAGTATGTACACCGGATTGTACCAGGCTCCAGTATTACGAAGGTAAAATAATTAGTTAAAAAATTGTTTTAAAGAAAAGAACAGCTTGTACAACAGGAATAGATATATCAGAGGACTCGAGTTATCAGGAAACTTGAAGGCTACTCAAGCTGAAGTGCCTCAATATGGTAATCTTGATCACTGCGAGGTACCTGTGCAGCGGGGCTATGTATGACTCACGGACCACGCTAAAGCCGGTATTACACTGTCATTATTTTACAAAAGAAAAATATAATAATAAAATATATTATGTGTTATCCCATTATATCACATTTTCTTCAAAGTTTTTTTTAATGATATTTGTGATTATAAAAATGGACGTTAATCCTGTCATAAATATTTACGAATGGCTCACTAAACTTAAAAAAGAAAATTCACCGAAACTGCTCTATTAATTAAAAGAAGGGGCCGAGATAAAGGGCCAGCGTTTTTGCAGTTTTTATGGCAAAACTTTTTTTTTTGGCCAAAATGAAATAAAATATTGCTCCAATATAAACATATAATATGATTTTCTTCTCATGATGACCTCAAAATTTCTTGAATATCTGTCAAGGGTGTTCTGTAATTTAATGATAACTTTTTTTCTTCATTTAAAAAGTTTGCTAAATGATGCCCTCATGCTCATGACAGATACTCTGACATGTGAAGAAAATTAAATTTCGTGTGAAAACTGGAGCAATATTTGATTTATTTTGTTAGAAACCAAAAATATTTTGCCATAAAAACTGATAAAACAGTGGCCTTTTCTCGCTTCCCCTTCCATCCCACCTTAAGATACAGCCAAAGGGTGGAGTATTTAACTTCATGTTGGACATTCAAATTTTTAATTGCTTTGCGTGCATAGGTTAAACTTTCTGATTTCACAATTTTTTGTATAAAACACTAGAGCATATTTTATAACATAATTTTATAATAGATCTTTGGTGAATCATCAAAGTTACATGATATTTCTTTTATAAAATAATTTTTAAAATAAATGCGACAATGTGATACCGTCTTAAGACAGAAACAGTAAACTCGGCTAGTCACGATGAGGTGTTTTTTTTCTTCTTCTGATTATATAGGGGACTTTTAGGCATGAGTTAAGTTTTAGGTGCCTAAATAGGTTCTTTGAGTGCACTAGCTAGGCTTTACAAAACACAAAAATAGGTCATATAAATAAACTAGAAAAACACTGAAAATTGAAAAAAAAAACATCCGCAATCCATTCATATCTTCCTTAGGACGATTGGCCCTTTTCAGTTGGCGTGGAAATGCAGAGCCATGAGAACAAACGGTTATCTTCAAGGATTTTTATTATTTTGCAATTTTCTTTTTGGAAACGGTTTGTTCAAGAATAGAAGCATGTTGATTAAGTTATATTTTTTATATACACATCTCCTCTATAATTTTCAAAAGTAATCAAATATCGATAAAATTGATATTTTTCAATAGAAAACTTCCGGCTTCATAACAAAAAATAAGAAAATGTAACAATTAATAAACATCTATACATTATCTTAGAAGAGGTGTTGAAAATATTAACATAAAAATCTCACTCGTTCTCGAGAAAAAAACTGAATTTTCCAAACGTATGATTTTTCCGCAAGACCTGTCCAGTAGCTAGCGCCATCTACGGTTTCCGTGATCCATCTGTTGTTGTTGGCGCGGAAGGATACTTTGGTCGGTTGTAAAGCCACGCCACGCCACGCCTTTCACCCTCCTGCCCACCATCCCACAAAATAGATTTTAGACTTGCGTTCGACAACGCCAAGGGCCTTTATTCTAAAGAAACTTCAATCATAAAGAAAGTCTTTCAGCCAACAATAAATTGGTCTCCAAAGAATAATAAGAATAATCTTTGGAAAAGAGATACTACTTTAACGTTCGTAAAAAAATATTTGATTTGAAACAGTCAGGCCTTACGACAATAGAAAGTAGCAAACCATTTTTGAGTGAATTGCAGATAATAGAAAATTTTAATAATTTCAGTGTTAATGTTTGCTTCCCTTCCTATTAAAAAAAAAGGATTAACTCAACAAAAACAAGCATAAACGAAGGGTTAGCTTATATGACCTTGATTTTCTTAAAAATGAACATTTGGAGCATCGGTTAATAAATAGAACTGAATATCAAAACTGACAGCTGCAGATAGCATGAATTGACGTATTAAAATGTGAAAGATGATCTAGTAAATTTTTTTAAGCTGTCAGGCTCTTCCTATAATAATTTGACTGTATGTAAAGTTATTTATTTATGTTGATAGTGGGGTGGAAGTTCTATAGGCTTACTACCTCCTTTTTACCACAGTCCAATTTTCATATGAAGAATTTATCTGACAGCTAGATACGTCATAGGCCTACTTCAAGTAATGTAATCTGTAGCTGTCATTGGTGATGTATACTATCAATACCTATAAAAAACATAAGATTTTTTTAAATATATGTTTATAGAAAATAAGTTTATTTTTTTATGATAATTGGACTGTAGTATTAATAAAAACATATTTTACAAAAAAAAATGTAAAATAATTCCGATATCTTGACAATGTCCTCTTGGCGGTATAGAGTAGTGATGGAACTGTTTTATGAATTATGTAGTCACCGTGTGCGTCCGCGAAGGCAGAAAAGTCGCATGGAATACGACCAAAAATGTCTTATAAATCATGTAGTCGCCGTGTGCGTCCGCGAAGACAGAAAAGTCGCATTGAATACGACCGTAAATGTCTTATAAATCATGTAGTCGCCGTGTGCATCCGCGAAGACAGAAAAGTCGCATTGAATACGACCGTAAATGTCTTATAAATCATGTAGTCGCCGTGTGCATCCGCGAAGACAGAAAAGTCGCATTGAATACGACCGTAAATGTCTTATAAATCATGTAGTCGCCGTGTGCGTCCGCGAAGACAGAAAAGTCGCATTGAATACGACCGTAAATGTCTTATAAATCATGTAGTCGCCGTGTGCATCCGCGAAGACAGAAAAGTCGCAATGAATACGACCCAAGATGTTGTCTTAAGAATTATGTAGTCGCCGCGTGCGTCCGCGAATGTAGAAAAGTCGCACAGAACACCTCCGAAGGTGGTGTGGTGGTGTCTTGTTCTGTATTCTCAGCTGCTGGTCCGCTATGGGCGGGGTTGGCGGGCGGGGGAATGCAAGTCATTTCCGTTCAGTCAGGACGAAACCACCTCACTTCTCCCTTCCTTCCTCTTTCATCTCAACACACTTCTTCTTCTTTTTCTTCTGCACGAGGCTTCAAGGACAATAAAAGGAGAAAATAGGCCTGCAAACTCGGATGTACGGATAAAGAGGGTGGCTTCTATAACGCCCCACACATGCAAGGGCGATTGTTAGTACCTATTTAATTAGTCAGAGAAACTTGTAACCAAAATAGTGATGGCATGTTATTACAAACTAATCAGAGATGTAGCAACTGCCATCCGATTTTCATTCAAAGCGCCGAATCCAAAGTGATCACAAAATCTCAGAAAAAAAAAAAAGATTCCTCGACTATTACCTTGTACAAAAATCCTAATTTTTCTGGCAATCAGGATTTATAGAGATATTTAAAAAATACAACAATATTCTTAATTGTTATGAATAATTATTTTTTTGAAACACACTAAAAAATATGCATGCATCGACTTAGATAAAGATGATTTTTGAATAGGATGCAATTTGGATGTTTATCTTTTATCGACAGCCAAATACACAATTTTCCCTGATAGATTATAAAGTCCCCTGATTTTCATGGTAGTTTTAAATTCTCTTGCTTCCTCAGGTATTTCTGACAGTTTTAAATTGCCTGGTTTTTTCAGGTATTCCTGGGAGTTACCTGACTTTTCCATGCTTTCAATCCTAGTCATATGTCAAGTCATGTTATATTCACTTTTGATAATTATATAAATACCTACAAAATAACAATAATAATATAATAAAAACGTTATCAATATTGGACACATAATTATACATTTGTATTTTTTACACCGCGTCTTGCTTCCCGTTCGGGTTATCAACATTTAATTACGCTGATTAGTTTGTGACTAGGAATATAAAATTTTTAGAGAAAATGTAGGCCTACCCGTTGTCCGGAGGAAACCGTTTAGGAAAAAAAATCTTAGGAGAGCCTCGACCCAGCCGAGATTCGAACCCCCGACAGACCAGACCAAATGCAGTCAACATTTGGGTATATACCTAAATTTTGACTGTCAGAAGTGACAGCTGCTAAATACATGTTTTTTGCAGATCATATGGTTCGGCGTAGTGATACATAATTTGGTCTGGTAGCTTTTCAAAGCCGTCAGCTGTGAGCTGTCAGTCAGCACCAAAGAAGTCATGGGGCTACTGTAATGCTGCTTACCCTGGCAACACTTTACGGCACGCTACTATGCTGGGGCTATGTTTTTAGTCTCCTCGTTGTCAGTTTTCCTGTCCTCCACACGTCTTCTGTAACGTCTTGAACTGCGCTGGTAAAACGTTGTACTAAACCTTGCGTGTGGACCGGGCTTAAGACGTCTTAAAAGGCCGGTCGGTCCACACGTAAGGTTTAGTACAACGTTTTACCAGCGCAGTTCAAGACGTTACAGAAGACGTGTGGAGGACAGGAAAACTGCAATTGTGTGAAATGCGCGCACGGAGACGATAAACTGAGCCCGACAGCATATTAATTTATATAGAGAGGACATGCACTGACTTGTCAGTGCGTATGGGGACACTCCCCTCCATCTTATCATAAAAAAAAAAAAAAAATTGTTGTGCAGCGACAATGTTCGTGGAGGTTTAGCAAATTATTTTTTTCTTGATCGATTTTTTGTCTTTTTTCAACGATGACTAATCTTTGTCCAATCCTCGCCTGAGTTTCTTTATGAACACCCCTGCATTTTTGTCTTTTCGGTAGTCAAAGTCCGGGCCATCTTGAACGTAGCGTGCACTCGAGACATTTTTAATTTGCCTTCTTTTTGAAAGACAAGATTGCAAAAATGGAATCAGACTAGCACTTCCTCCATGATGGATTCAAGTGGGGGGAAAACCGTGCTGAAAAAAAGTACTGTGTGGACACCCTTGAACTGAAAAGGGTTTTTTCTACACGGTTTCACCTGCGCAGTCATGACCTAGTATTAAAACGTTGCGTGTGGATCGAGGTTTAGTCCCGATAGTTCAACGATGCGGGTATTTATTGTGTTATTTTGTAAGTTTAGCAGAAGAGCAACTTGATTGGCATTAACTTGGCGACCGAGAGATTATCAGGGGCTGGGGGGATACGTTATTAAGGATACAAAGTGTTTGTTTTTAAATCGGTGGTTATTTCAAAGGGAACTATTCTAACATTCGTGTGAATATAGAACAATGTCAACCAAACTGGGATTTGAACTCTTGGCCTCCCAACTTCACGTGTCGACCACCCTACCTACTGAGCTATCTGAGGATCCCCTACATGTCAATCAACTATATAAACTTCTTAGCTTACTGATTGAAGCTGTCAGCACGTAAACCCTGACGGCCACTGTTCGAATCTCTGTCTGGGTGTAGGAGTTGATTGGCAGATTCCAAGCGGCTTGGGACACAGACAAATAATATACCCAGACACTCATCCTCCAGGTTAAAATTGTTGCGCTCCTTTTGGAAGCTTGAGTCCTTCACCACTAGGATCGCTGCGGTTAGTCCTATCATCACCCAGCAGCGACACTAGCAAAGCCCAGTGTTGAAGGACTCAAGCTGGCAAAAGGAGCGCAGTAAAACGCCCGTAAGGTTGAGAGTCTGTTTCTTGCTTGTCTGTAGTCTGGGACAACAAATATGACCGCCCTTAACATTTTATTAATATCTACCACTGAAGCTATGTTTCTGTGTAAGCTAAAGTGGTGAGGTGAAGTATTTTTATCTTTATTATTGGTTCATTTAATCCCGAGGACAGTTTGGCTACATTGCCGATGATCAGTTTCTACTGACATGAGCATAAATGCTTCTAAATGCTTGGACAACAGCTGGGTGTATTTATTGATATATTTAACTTTTTAAACTGATCCCCCACTCACGTTAGTTTATAAACAACACCAAGAAACAACAAACTGAATGGTTTTAAATTTAATGCCATCAGCATATATTAACAAATGAGGTGTTCTGAGTACATCAGACTTACTGCAACTTTTGATTAAAATGTATTAAAAACAAATCATTTGAAACTAAATGAATATGCCTATAGTTATTTTAGTTTGAAGTAGTTGCGGCGGCCCAAACTAAACCATCCCGCGGGTTAACCTCCGTCCGGGTGTAATTTTTCCACATCCACGCCCAACATCTTAGCTCTGGTGATTATCTGCCGATTGAGATATGGGTCTCGAGTTCGATACCAGGCATGGCCGAAAAATTTATCATAATTGAAGTGTGGGTTTGCTTCTTCAAATTGATTAATCAACGGTCAGGGGGCTGAGTGTGGTGTTGTTATAGATTTAAGTTAGTTTACAAATCTTTATGCTGATATAATCAGTCGGTTCAGAAAGTGCACGTTAAATACCTCAAATAGTGTTTTTTTATCTTTATTTACAAAAATACTCCATCAGAATGTCATCTTAAAAGATGTGAATATTTAACTGCTTTAATTGTTATTACAATGATAGAACTTTAGTACAAGACATGCTTTGGGGCAGGGGCATGATTTAATAAAAAAAAATGATTTTATCTCGCCACTTAAAATAGTTGTACTATTGTCAGATAAATCACAGTCGAGTCCACTATCATGGATGAAGTCATCATTCAATTTAACTTAATTGTATTTATGTTAATAGCGCAGGGCACAGAAAAATATTTCAACACACAAATTACAAGCTAACCAAAGCCTATGAAGATTGGTATATTTTATTAAATTTGGAAGTTCCCCCAACTTTCTAGAACAAAAACATGCATTTTCACAGGGTTTTTTATGTCTAATTTATAGACAAACAAACAAAAAATCTGTTTTTTTATTTCGAAAAATTGTTGACAAGTTTTCAGAAAATATCAGAGGTTTAAAAAAAATCCTTGACTTATCTAGATTTTAGTAGTTTTTTCCAGATAGAACAAACTCAAGATAGGATAAAGTGTAATTAGGTGGATTGAATAGATAGGGATAGGGTGTAATGAGGTGGATTGGGTAGAACTAGCTCAAGATAGGGATAGGTGTAATGAGGTGGAACTGGGTAGAACTAGCTCAAGATAGGAATATGGTGTAATGAGGTGGACTGGGTAGAACTAGCTCAAGATAGGGATAGGGTGTAATGAGTGGACCGGATAAACTAGCTCAAGATAGAGATAGGGTGTAATGAGGTGGACTGGATAGAAGCTAGCTCAATTGGTGTAATGAGGTGACGGTAAACTAGCTCAAGAGAGTGATAGGTGTAATGAGATGACGGATAGAACTACTCAAGATAGAGATATGGTGTAATGAGGTAGACTGGGTAGAACTAGCTCAGATACGGATGGGTGTAATGAGGTGAACTGGGTAGAACTAGCTCAAGACAGGGATAGGTGGCGTACTTTAATAAGTGCGGCAATAAACTTTCAGATTCCTTTAATGCCCGTGAGCGAGTAGGTAAGGAATATAGTTCCCGATAACATATAACTTGATTTTATTATGGTGGACATTTTGGAGAACTTATTTTAGAAAATACAAACATATTATTTTGCGGTCAACATCGATAACATTTTACTATATCATTAGTGTTATTTTATAGTTAACTTAATAATATTTATCCAAAGCGACCGCTTCACATAGCTAGCTAGATATTGTTATTCGTAAGAAAATTGGAGTATATCTTAATCACGTTTTCTCTTTCACATCTCCAAGAAATTAAATTACTATAACTCTTTCTATTCTATTACGCCTATTTCGTCCTTTCCATATTTTTTTATATTATAAATACATGGTCCTAATTCACATTCTGCCACAAACTTGTCCTGTCGAAAATAGGAATCAAAGGTTACGAAATTAAGAGCACACGTGTTTGTGACAACCTTTTCCTTTGTGAACGAACATGGGTGTTATCGTTGCATAGCGGATGTTTGTTTACCTTCAGTTTACCTCGAGTTATGGTCTACTTGTCACAGACAAGGTGATGGAGTCCGAGGAATTTTAAAATACACTTAGTACCATAATAAATGTTGTGAAGTATTTTCATCATTTCGATAGTGGAAATTATAATAGCTTTTAAGAACTAGAACTAACTGTTTAGCATTGACATTCCAACACCGTAGTTTAAATGCAAGGCTATACAAATATTGTGTGAACTTTACATTGTTGGGATTTCATCCAATGTTCATTGTTCACTGAATGAGCTTTCAATAAAAACAATGTTTCGGCCATTTTATAAACAAACAAAAGTAGGCCTACCTAATAGCTTCGCAACAATATGAATCACTTATTTTAAAGACACATAGAGATTTCAAAAAGTCAGATTAGTGCAACAATAACAAATTCAAGAATCTAACCTCAGTTCCTTGATAACAGAAAGTCTCCGGTAAGACAGCAATTTCACAAGTAGTTATATTAGTTTTTAAAGCACGTTCCTGTAAATAAATCAAAACCTCAGTTTGACAAATCCTGGAAAAAGAAAGACTAGAGCAAAAGAGAAACCTGATGAATACACGTGTCAAGTTTCAAACGTGGTCCATGTTTCGCTGTCACCAGACTGTACCTCGTAAGCCGTGAAGGAATGCTGCTTGAATCACCCCCGAAGCGATCTGTGGTTACAAATGTGGAACTGTTCTAAAAGACGGGACGAAAAGCCAGCCGAGTTGCAACACTTTATAAAGAACATTAAGAAATGAAATTATTTATAATACACCAACATATTCACGCAAAGACGGGAGAGTTATTTTATTAAAAAGCTAAGACAACGAAAAATATTATTTGGAAATTAATTTAACATTTTGTGAGCCTAGACTTACCTTTCATTTACGTTTCTAAAAGTCAAAGTTTGGTGAAATCTGAAGATGAACTGGTAGACTATACATTTCTTTTCACAGAAAAGGTAATCCCAGTAGGTGGCTGGTGGCACTGATTGTAAAGTTGAAACTATTTCATTGAAATATAAACATTCCAAATTTATGTCATCGAAAAATAATTTTAATAAATCACTTATTTAAAATAAATAAGCCATATGATTTAAATGTATTGATTCACAACACTTGTTTTTAATAATCAAATTCGCTTCGTCAAAACACACACTAACATGTAAAATCCTTGTCACAGTAAATATTTTTTTAAGTAGGGCCTACAGTAGGCTATTAGCAACCACTATAAATGTTCTCCTAACAAATCCAAAATTGCACAGATCAAACTATCTTAGGAAAATAAAATTATGTAACGCACATATTCTCACATTTCACCGGCAACGTAAAGGAATGTTTGTAATGTTGAAATAATATTAATGTAAAATAATCTATATTTGCTCAATCAATTCACATATTTCACACTTTATTACACATACATCATGTGTAATCAGTTGTCACTTATAGATTTACACAGAGAAAAACACATAAGCCATATTATAGTGCTAATACCGGATTCAACAATGACACGGTACTGATGCGTTCACCGGCAAGCACACATCTGAAAGCTACAAGATGCTAGGGAAGTCTTCTCTAGCAAGCAGACACCAAACCCTACTATAAGGTAGGGCAAAAAGCAACACAACCTAAAAGATTTTTCATCCTAAATAACGCAACACCCTCCTCAAGAGACTACATTCTTTCGCTCAGCGCACAGAACTCACCTCAGAGAAACTCATTCTAGCCTCGCAAACAGGTTACCTTTTTCATTCTTACCTGTTGAAAATTCCTTTGCTGGAATGGAATGAAGAATTATTACCCTCCCCTACCACCGTTTTACTCCCACCATTCCTATTGCATTCCAAACGAAATGACCAATCACAGAGCATCGTGAAACTCGCGCCAACACAAAAATTTTAGACAGTCTTCTGCTAGGGCGAGAGAGTTGGAACGGCCGAATAAGTTTAGAGAGAGAAAGAGAGATACAAAACGACCATGGATGCTATCTGGTAGCAAACACGCGAACTTCCATCTATAAAAATGAAGGTCTACTTGGGTAAGTGCACACGAAGAGTTCGTAGAGAATTCCACGGGCAAACGGATTGTTGATGACTAACGACTAGGAACTTTAGTGGGAAATACGTGACAAAAGTCACACTATAGCACTCTCTTTAAATGAAATAACTTGCTTTTAAATGTTGAGTTAACCAGCAGGTAGAAAAACAAAAGAATGTAGTAGCCTATAGCTAAACATCACGCTTTTCTCTCTACAGTGCAACACTAATAATCTATTTTTACCGCACCGTGTAGGTCGTACTTGAAATGATTTGCATGAATATTGGTTGAATAGTGATGAATGCTCTTTTTTACGCAATCACGAATGGAAATGAGAAGATACGGCCCCTGGACATCAAGGTGAAAATTAAGAGGAGTCCGAAGTGAATGAATAATAACAAACTAAATATTCGGCTATCATTAATATTGAATTAACTTTTTTTTTAGAAAATATATAAAGAAGATGATTGGTTGTAGCGTTATAAGTTCTAATATTACTTTTTTCGGAACTATAATGATACAAAACTAGAATTCTTGAAGAATATCTATTCCGATTGATAGTAAATGACATTAAAACATAGTTTTACCACATTTTACACTTCTTATGGTTAAAATATAAATTACAGCTTCACAAAGGTGTGCCAAACAATAGGCCTATTAGCTTATTAATGTATTTTATGTATGATTAAATTATTTAAGTCTTCGCTTCTTCTAAATTCAAATTACAAAGTTTAAATCATTCTTTCACAGTGTTGTTAATAATTACGAATACCGTAATTATCTGGGCTAAGGGAAGCAATGTATTAAATGAGAGACTTACAATAATCCATGATATAATATTTTTTAAATAAGTAGAACATCTTATCTTGGTAATTTGGACCATCCACATGAAATAGGTTACTTACTCTACAAAAGGACATTATATGCATATGTTAAGTTTTATTAAAATAAGGCTAAACATTTAAATATTATATCGAAACTCTTGATCAAATTTCAACACCAGTTTATTAATTTCTTAAACTATCTTAACTCAATGGAATCAAGCAACTCTATACAATTAAGTATATGATGAAAGGCGAAGCTTGGAGGATGAATTATTATAATTGCGGAAATCAGCCTTATCTGAATCTGAAAAATGACAAGTTGACACGGGAATCGAACTAGGGACCTTTGACTTAGCACGCAAATCCTCTACCACACAGCTATCCAGAGATTGTGGACGTGTGGATATTATTCATTTCATTCGAATATTATTCAGATACGGCTAATCTCAGTAATTATAATCATTCATCCTCCAAGCTTCGTCTTTCATAATATTACTTGGTTAGTGGTGCCGGGTTTTATTCCAGGCATAGCCAAAAAAAAAGATATAATTGGTGAAATTAGGGCTTCTCTTTCCGCTAACGTCAGTAGACTGAGTATTGACTCTGTTCTAGATTTGATATTTTAGCACCGCATCTTACTAACCGTTCGGGTTATACGCTTATGTACTAATTATGCTAATGGATTTAGGGATCAGGAAGGTTATATTTATAGGAAGTGTACCCGAATTTTCGTGGATAGAAAGTGGAAACCCATTTTTTAAACCCCTTCAGTACACCCGACTGAGATTCGAACCTCGATCTCCCCGTTATCGGTAGTCTACAGTCTACTGCGAGAGAGTAGCGCATTAGACCTTGCAGCCACCGAAGCGGGCTCCTTACGAAATATATTACATTTACTAACAGACCCAAAAACAAACAATAACCATACAAATTAGACACAATTTAATATAGGGCCTCGTTAATGATTGTTTGAATACATTAATATCAACTAAGTGTTTGGTTTGGTCGCAGTCAGACTGGGTCGAATTATGTAAGAGACGGGCCCCAAAAAATAAACACCTCACCTCGATATCGCCTTAAAGGATTTATATATGCAACCAAATATACATATCTGCTACAGTGTCAAACTATTCGGTTTCTTGCACGGCGTTTCCTGGATCATAAACTGAAACTGTCACCCTTCCTTCTTCACGCAAATGTTGATGCATTTACTCTCAGATGCAGAAACCCACCAGTGCACCCAGACAAGACCCGAACCTTGACATATTCGTCACAGTAATTCCAGTATGTCACGATACTGATGTATTAGACCATGTTTACACCAGTGCGGGTATTTCACTATGATGTAGCCTGCAGGATATAATTAGAGTGTGATTTGTTAAGTTTAAAACAAAGTTTATTTTTATTTTATTTATTTATATTTATTTTGCACCGCGTCTTTCTCCCGTTCGGGTTTACGCTTAAGTACTAATTAAACTAATGAGCTAGGAATTGGGGAGGTTGAATATGGAGAAAATGAACCCGTATTTGCGTGGAGGAAAAGTTGAAAACCATTTAGGAAAACCACCCCCATTTCACCCGAGCGAGATTCAAACCTCGATCTCCCCGTCCTTGGCAGTCTAGCTCAACACGAAACTAGCGCGTTAGCTAACTACGCCACCGAGGCGGGTAGCGGGTTTATTAAGGGGGGAGTGAAGGTAACATAAGTTAAGGCCAGTTTTTTGTTGTTGCAGTTTTTGTTGTAAAACTTTTTTTTGTTAAATAATCAAATATTGCTTCAGTAGAAACCTATAATAGAATTTAATTTTCTTAACATGGTGATATCAACAGTTGTTGAATATCTGTCATGAGTATGGCGGCATTAGATGAGAAACTTTTTAAATGAAGAGAAAAAGTTGTCGTTAAATTCCAGAACATCCTTCACAGATATTCAACAACTGTTGATATCACCAGGTGAAGAAAATTAAACTCTTATGTTTCTAGTAGTGGAGAAATATTTTATTTATTTTGTCGAAAAAAGTATTATGCTATAAAAACTCCTAAAACACTTCCCTTATCTCACGCTCCCTACAACCCCGCATTAATTGATTTATCTGTAAAATAGCAGCTCCTAAGTCAAGGGGAAATTTTTTTGGCGAGGAAGTTATTTAACACCCTCCCTAACTTTCACCCAAAGGAAAATATATTTTTAATCTTGAATTTTTTTTATTCCTCCTCACTTTCATCATATCATCATCATCATCATCAATTGTTTCCAGCCTGTGACGGGTAAGTTTAGTAAAATGCCTCCATCTTCCTCTATCCTTCCACCACTCTTCCTCCTTTAATTACTTCCGTTCGTCTCCTCTCTCTTGCACACTTTCTGTTATCCGCTCTTCCCATCTCTTTCTTAGCCTCCCTTAAAGTATTTTTCCTACATACTTCATTTCCATAATTTTCTTTGCTATCCTTTCTTTTTCCATCCTCATTACATGACTATACCATCTCAGTCTTGCTTCCTCTACTATCTCATGTACTCCCTGTACCCCACGCTTTCCTGGATAACTTTAGTCCTAATCTTGTTTCTCCTCGTGACAGCTAACATGCTCTTCACAAACTTCATTCCCATGGCCTCTCAATTTATTGAACTTAAAACTCTAATATGTTGTTTGTATACACTTTAAATTATGATTTAAAGGTGATTAAATGGTTTTTAAAAAAAATCATAGCTATCTCTTGTCGGCGGACTTGACCGTGAAACCACCGAACTCCACCCAGTGGCGGATTTAAAATGTTTGCGCCCTTAGGCACGATTATATTATGCGCCACCCTCCCATTTTTTTTTTATTTTTGGTCAAGGGCTTTAGGAAGTTTGAATAGGAAAGAGGTTTTGACAACGGCGGGGGGGGGTGGGGGTGGGGGTGGGGGGGGGGGTGGGAGGGGGGCGGCAGTTAGTATTTGAAAAAGTATTTCTATGAACGTTAGTTAGGCATGTGCAATAGCTTGAGTTAACATTATGAAGAAGGGGAGACCAACGTCAGTTACAAAGCGATTGCAAATTACAGTTATTTAAAAAGAAATGTAGACCCACCTCGGTGGCGTAGTTGGCTAACGCGCTAGTCGTGTTGAGCCCGACTGCCGAGGACGGGGAGATCGAGGTTCGAATCTCGGTCGGGTGAACTGGGAGTGGTTTTCCCTAAATTGTTTTCCCCACTCTCCCTCCACGCAAATGCGGGTTCACCTCCTCTAAATTCAACCTTCCCAATTCCTAATCCATTAGCGTAATTAGTACTTAAGCGTATAACCCGAACGGGTAGTAAGACGCGGTGCTAAATAATAATAATAAAAAGAAATTGTTGTGGTTCTGACTTTAACTTGAACTATTTCGACAATGTTATTCAATAATTTTTCAAACGTAATTATTAAAATAAAAATATTATAATAAAACTAAAAAGTCATTCGAATTGTGCCGCCCCCTAAAGCCGCCGCCCCTAGGCCCGTGCCTAGTGGGCCTATAGTGTAAATCCGCCTCTGACTCCACCCCCCACCCTCCATCCTCCTAAGATACATTATGGTTAAGTCTCTGATAAGGAGCGGAGTGTGTAGGGTACTTTTTTTTATAGGAAATTCACCCGCATTAGCGTGGGTGAGAGTATGTGTATCAACATACATTTCCCGAAACAACATTGCTACTTTTAAAACGCGTTTTGGTGAAAGTATTTGCTTTTGTAAAAAAAAGAAAGAAGTTTGCGGTGGTAGAATATAATTATTTTAAGTGGTGTCATAAAGGAATCCATACACTTATACGTTTAATTAACCTTAGCAATTACTTAACAATATTTTCATGGAAGGAATACGAAGTAAGTGATACTACTATTTAACAATAATTACGTGTGAAGTAAGAAGCCTTTGTAACAAGTTGACACGTCACTTGTGACCTTCACTATAACAACATAATATACAGGGTGTATCGTAACAATTGGGACCCACCTCAGCGGTGGAAAGTCGATATGAAAACAATGTAAACAGTTAATCTAAACCTGTGTCCCATTTGACCTTGTCTCCAAGCTACAGTTACAGCCAAGTGATTCCATTAAACTGTTTGTATACCGTACTCTATATCTCTCGACCTGTTGACTAGGTATGTTCTTTGAGTTCATCATCATCATCATGAACAGCTTTCAGCCACTGACTGGGTCTGTTTTGAACATTAGCCTCTCCCCACCACCTCTCTCTCTTCCTCCAACTTGGCCCAGTCCTCTCCTCTCTCCTCCACACTCCTCCTTACTCCCTTCATCCATCTGTCCCTTGGTCTTCCTCTCACCCTCCTATCCTACATCCTCCTGGTCATCCTTTCCCTCTCCATTCTTCTCACATGACCATACCACCTCAGTCGTGCCTTCTCTATCCAGTCCTGGTTTGGTTCTTCCTCTACTGTTCCTCTTACTCTCTCATTTCTCTTCTTGTCAAATTTTGCCACACCAATTTTAACTCCTCAGAAATCTAATTTCATTTGTTCCTTCATTCTATGAGTTAATCCTTGTTATTCCAAACAACTGTTATTTATAAAAGATTGCGGTGTTGTACGACACGACGACTGCAGACTTGCATTCAGTCCGAAGGTTACCATTTTGAGCATTTCCTACAATGTTAATAAGTTCCACTTTACTGGAGTACAAACATGGCTATAGCTAGGAAACAAGGTCAAATGGGACACGTGTTTACATGGACTTTAAAAAAAAATCGTTTTTTTGTCCCCTGTCCCCCACTAAAGTGGGTCCCACGTGTTACGGTACATCCTGTATAATTCAGCAGAGCTTTTATGAGTTCGAGTTAGATGAGTATTGTGGACTCACCATAAGATGTAAAGTGGGATTCTGGTATAAAAGAGCGATTTTTAAAAAAGAAAAAAATATTATATTGCAATCAACATTCACCCAGCCTGGATATCGAGCTACGACCCTCTAGTCAATGGTAAACCAGAACAGGTGAATCTGATTTTTAGACCGCGTGCCCACCAGCATGGGCTATACATTATTAAAAGTAGTTAGAAAGAATCTTTTTAAAAAAATAAAATAAAACTTTTTTGCTGTTGATATTTATAAAATTTTACTATATTATTAGGGTTATTTTATACGTATTAATAATACCCATAAAAATGACAGCTTAAGATTACATGACTTGACTTATGAAAATTTATTCTATTAACTTTTCTATTTAAAAAAAATATTGTCAGATAAGGTCATTCCTATGAAAAGTCACTGAAAATTAACTTGCAATTTAAACAAAGTAAATTTTTGGGTATTCCATAGATTATTTAGTAATAATTTTTAATCTGTGTGTGGAGAGAGAGAGAGAGAGCGAAAGGAGGAAGGGAGCAAAGCCACCGTGGATTGTATTAGAGGTAAGGGGAAATACGAATTAGGCCCCAACAATCCTTTGGCCGTACTAAATACTAAATACCCTAATGTTTAAATATGTGTAAGGTTGAATATAAAGGACGTGTACCCGCATTTGCGTGGAAAGAAGAATGGGAAAACCATTTAGGGGAAACCACCCTCACTGCAACCGACTGGGATCGATCCCCAATCTCCCTGACATCGGTAGTATAGTCTATTGAGAAATAACACGTTAGACCATGCGACCACCGAAGCGGGTCGAGTGTGCCTTATATCAGGTTAGGCTTGTTTAGGTTATGATCATTTGTTCTATAAGTTAAGGTTGGGTGGCTTAGGATTGTGTGGTGTCACACCATCCATTAACTTGCCGTCTTTCGTTCACCTTGAGAAAATATTTCACACGCAGGCAGTCTTCTTACTGCACAGACACAACAACAGGGACCGAGTTATTTATTACACCGACATGGGGCCGAACCCCGACCGCCAGTCTTCCCAAAGGGGCCAGTTCGTATGCGACCATAGGTACGTGTAGCACACCACACACACACACACACACACACACACACACACACACACACACACACACACACATTTTGTGAGCGGTTCGGCTCTATTATCCCTTGGCCTCGTGCATTTCCACTTTCAAGGCTATCCCATTACGCAAGTAGACGTTCAGGAATTCGTATCGTGATGAGCTTTATTCTTCTCCGGAGGAATGTGGTATACGTCCTCCAGGGTCCGAGAGGGGCGGGACATAAACAGTGGGCCGCGTCTCCACGCCGGGCGCCTGCGAACAACAAACCTCTTGACTGAAGATAATACAGAAATAAAGTTTCATAGCGTAAAAAAAAAATATATAAAAAAGAGGAGGGGAAGAAGGAACATTCCTACGTTATCTTTTAGTGGCTGTTCGATTCTTCTACTTTTTTGAGGCTTGAGTGTGTACGTTATAATCTTTGATTTTTTTTTTTCCAAGTGGTATTTTTTTCTAAAAGGTGATCGACACACAAAATGGGTTTATTAAACCTTAAAATAGAACTTGTAGTGAACTAAGAATTATTGTTCGGACTTCCTCCCGTAATTAAAACCACGTGAAAACTCTCAAGCTCGTCGAGATTCGAACCAAAATCTCACCAAGACATTTAATCATAATGCCATTATTTTGTTTCGTGCAGTGCGTCTTACTACCCGGCCTGGATATCCGAATATTTACACTAATTGGGAAGGAATGAGGTAGGTAGAGCTTAGAATACATGTACCCACATTTAGGTGAAGATAAAGAGTGGAAATCATTTGGGGGGTGGGGGAGTACCACCCTAATAGAACCGTCAGGCAAGGCCGTACCTAGCTAATAATTTCGGGGGGAGCGGGGGTTGGTGGACAAATCCCCCAATTGCCGGAAACTAGAAAAAATTCTAAATGATAAACATTTCTAGAAGCTATCTTTTTTGCAACATAACACCATAACTGCCGAAGGCTAGGAAAATTTCTAGATATTAAACACCTCTAGAAGCTCTCTGAAGTGCTTTTTATGGTTACACAGCCCCCTAATTTGTACTTGTATCTTAATTTTGATATTGTTTGAACCATAAATAAAGCCATATATATTTTGTTCATAAATTTTCGGGTGGTTTGACCCCCCCCTTCCCCCGGCTACGGTCTTGCTGTCAGGGACTTGAACCTAAATCTCCACGTCACCGTCTAGACGAGAATGACACCTTTGTCCAGGAGCGAAACATGTGGATATTTATTAAGATTAGTTTATTTACCATAGTGCTATAGTGGAACCAAGTAAGGCAAACTTTTTATCTTTCAGGGTAAACGGATGGTGCACTCGGCAACAGTCTTACCTTGACGGATTACACTATGACCAAGGCCGTAGTTGGGGGGGGGGGGGGGGGGGGTTCGGGGTTCAAACCCCCCCGAAATTTTATGAACAAAATATATATGGTTTTATTTATGGTTCAAACAATATCAAAATTAAGGTACAAGTATGAATTAGGGAGCTGTGTTACCATAAAAAGCACTTCAGAGATCTTCTAGAGGCGTTTGATATTTAGAATTTGTCCTAGCCTCCGATAGTTAGGGGCTAGTGTTGCCATAAAAAAACACTTCAGATAGCTTCTAGAACAGTTTTTTATTTAGAATTTTTTCTATCCTCCGTCAATTGGGGGATGGGCCCACAAAACCCCCCCTGAAATTATTGGCTGGCTACGGCCTTGACTATGACCCTAGCTTTGTTATAAGCAACACCATAATGGAATAATGTAGGGTAAGCTTGCTACCATAGAGTAAATGGAAGGTACTGTTGAGGTTGATGTCTGGACATGTTCGTTTAGTCTCGCATTAATATTTCTGTATTTACCAGACCAATAAAATCACGCATAAACGTATATTTACTATCTTGACTTATTCATAATTATCTATTGAGCCTCGGTCACAGACAAGTAATAAACAGACTCTCAACCTTACGGAGGTTTCGCTACGCTCCTTTTGCCAGCTTGAGTCCTTCAACACTGGCTTCGCTAGTGTCACTGCTGGGTGATGATAGGACTAACCACAGCGATCCTAGGGTTGAAGGACTCAAACTTCCAAAAGGAGTGCAACCATTTTAACCTGGAGGTTGAGTGTCTGGTTATATTATTTGTCTGTGGTCTTGGTCGATATAAATTATTATTTGAAACTATTTATTCATCGTTCATTTTATATTTGGACACGCTTTGACAAGCCTTTTGAAAAGTAAACTATAATTTAAATATCTAAAAAAAAGTATTAAGTGTAGCACCATGGTTATTAAGGGCTTAAGCTCATAGGGTAGGGCTGACTAAGGTCCCGATCACAACTGAACCTCCAGTGCACCCGGATGAGATTCTAACCTTGATCTCCCCGTCACTACAATATAAAATTAATAAATTAAGATAATGGGCAGTTAATTAAATTGTTGCTTATTAATTTGAAGAAAATAATAATCAACTGTAAAAAATCATCAATTTGGTGTGCTTTCATTAGTTTCTGAAGGTCAACATGAATACAACTTAGGCTGCCTTCATTTAACAATTTTCATTGTGGTCCTGGTTAAAAATTAATTTGTAAATGGACACTGGAAAAAAAGAAAGAACTAGTTTACATTATTATGTGGAGTGAAAACAACTTTTATCTTGAAATATACATTCCGTTTACATTGTAGGGTGATAGTCTTACTTTGATTGAGTATAGTATGGCTCTTTCTATAAAATGCATCATAGTGGAACCAAACAAAGTCAGTGAGTTTTATACTATACTGGATGGATGTGAAACTTGCGTGATGATCAAGTTTCTTGTCTGCTTGATTTTGAGGGGACAGATCTAACGGGTTGTTTCAATGTTCTTGTGCGAAAATATGTCTATGGTGCCTAAAACTATTATTGTTTAGAGGTAATTAAGTATTATATCAAACTTGGGTGAATACACATTTTTATTAAAGAACATACCATTCAATTTCAAAGGTAATAATGTACAAATACGAGTAAAGTTTTTTTTTATTATATTAAAATACATAGCTATCACTCATGTTATACACATTATGCTAAGGCTAAAATATATTTCAAGTTGGCTATTAACTTGTATAATGATTTCAGAATACGATAAATATACCATATTATAATGAGAGTTCGATAACTATAGTGAGATAACAAATAAGGTAAATAACCACTTGATTACATTTGTTTGGATGACAAACTTTGTGTGTGGTAGTCTTACGTTCAAACGATCATTTAGGTTATACACTTGTAGTCAGTGACGGCTCGTCATATAGGGTTGCAGGGCTGCAGCCCTCCCTGAATTATCTGAGCTATTTGTAAATAACAGTATATCATCATCATCATCATGGTATTAGCTGCTAGCTGCTTGGACATTAAAATAAACGTCCCTTTAAAAACTCATTATTACTACAAACTACAGCCTTATTCTGCGCGTTTGCCTAGCATTGAGGTGGAAAGTAGAAACGCAATAATATTTTTCCATGCTGGGCTGTGGCCTCGATCAGTCCAGCATGCGCTCGTGGTGGTCATTGGAAGGAGAGCTCCAAGGTGGGGTAAGGAGAGGGTCGCGTGATTTGGCGCTTGTACGGGCTATTCTGTAATGCAGCCCAGACAGCCAGTTTCTGTGTCTAGCCAAGTGTTACGTGGCTTACATTTTTCGTCGGGCTGTAATAATTGTGTTCGCAAATCGCAATTATTATAGCAAGTGTAGTAGTAGTAGTGATCTTTACAGGTGCAAGTTAAAAATATGTATAATTTTATGAGTGGTGTGAGAGGGAGATTTCTTACTTATATCTTATTTTCAGAAGCTCAGGATGGCCTTAAAAAGACACTTTTAGGGCTTAAATTTTAAAAATTCCATACCTCCCAGACCCCCCCTCTCTAAATGCAGCCCTCCCAATGTTGAAATCCACGAACCGCGACTGATTGTAGTACCAGTATTTCTCTACCAGTATTTTGGTAGGAAAGTAATGCCACTTTGAAAAGATTTATTTCGTACTAGAATCCTACTGTATGGTAGTATTTTGTTAGAAAAATGGCCTTCTAGAACAGTAGTAGGAAGTCCCTTATGGAAGGTCTTTTATCATACAAAAATACCACTATACAGTAGGATTATGGTACGAAATAAGGCCTTCCAAAACGGGCTTCCTACCAAAATCATGGTATATATTAGTCTACATCAACTTATTTAAAGAAACAAGTCACGAGTTTCTAACTTAGTTATGCTGTTCAAGCCTTTTATTAACACATTTATAACATTTAAAAATCACATACAATGATTTATTTCATATATTATACGAAGATGTAAAGATTCTACATTACTTTGAATCTGTGTAAGAGAGAAAGAGATACCCGAAGATTTCTTACTCTCTCCTCCACAATGGTGTGCGGACGACAGCTTTAAGATTTCAGCCGTTGATAACTATCTAGTTATATTACACAATATACTGGTACTAAGCAAAGTAACTTTCAGGGTGGAGGGAATTTACATCAAATTTATTAACTCTTGATCAAGGTCTAAGCTATGAGGGTATGGCTACTCTTTAGTTTGGGTAATCAGACGTTGAAGACAAAAAGCGCTAGTATCTCTGCATAGCAACACGGGTGCAATTCAAATATTGTATAAATTTGGAACTACTACGTTTTCATTCGATGGTTTTTAGGCATTTATCTCTATATTATAACTGGATGGACATCTGGGGCTAAAATGTTCGTGTTGTCGTCTGCAAACCACTTTAAAAGAAAGAAGGAAACTTTTGGGTATCTCTTTCTCTCCTACACACATACAAGGCAATGTGGCAGTTTGACATGGTTCGCTAATTTTTAAAGAATATATTAGATATATCAAACAAAATAAATGTGTTAGTAAAAGTTTTGAAGAGCATAACAAAGCTTGAAACTGGTGAGTTTTATTCTTTAAATAAGTTGATGTAGGCTAATATATACGATCATTTTTGAAGGAAGCTCGTTTGGAAGGCCTTATCTCGTACTAGAATCAAACCCTATAGTAGTGTTTAGGTGGGATAAAATAACTCCCAAAAGAGAATTTCTACTTACATTCTAAATGGCCGTTTATCCTACCAAAATACTAATATATGATAGTATTTCTGGTACGAAATAAAGACTTACAGATTGGGATTCTTACTAAAATAAAGACTTTGTAGATACCATACTACCTACAAGCCTATAACCTAAATTATCGTTTGAACCTAAGCCTTCTACACAAAGTATGTCATTCAAACAAATGTAACATTTATCTAACTTGTTTCATTATAGCTATCGAACTTTCAATATAATATAGTTTCTGAGAGCAATATACAAGATATGAGCCAACTTAAAAAGAGGGTAATTTAATAATACTTTCTACAAGCCTATAACCTAAGTGATCGGTTGAACATATGGCAACCACACAAAGTTTGTCATTCAAACACGTGTAATCAAGTTTTAAGATACCTTATTCATTATATTTATCGAACTTTCTATATAATATGGATTCTGAAACCAATATACAAGCTAATAGTCAACTTTGAATTTAAGTGTAGTTTTGGCAGACTGTAAACAACATGGATGATAACCACATATTTAAATACATAAAATATGTTATTCGTATTTGTACAATATTACCTGTAAAATTGAATTGTATATCCTTTAATGTAAATGATTCTTCAGGCAAGTGTGGAATAATACTTCACTATTTTAAAACAATAACACTTTTATTCATTAGATACAAGTTTTCGGATAAGAACTTTGAAAGAAACCGTTAAATCTTTCCCCCCTACAATGAAGCAGATGACAAACTAGAGCGTCACGCTTTAGTCCTTGGCAATCCGTATGTTTATGTCCATCCACTATAATATAGAGATAACTGGTTTTAGATAATATGGTGAGTAGAGAAAATAGTTAAGATGACGCAAAAAATGAGCTTATTAGTAAAATACATATCAACTATAATAATTGATTGCTAATGATTCTTAAAGAATTTAAATTTGCTTTGTTAGGTATGCATTTATATTAATAAATTGATCTCGGTACATTGTGTATATGAGTATGTGGAGGGGGATTTTATACACATTGTATAATATTTAAATTGCTAAACTAGTATTATAAATAAAATTAATTAAAGGCTGAGGGTTTGGGCCAAGGCCGGTGTCAGCAATAATTTCAAGGGGGGGGGGGGATTTATGGGCACATCCCCAATTGCTGAAAGCTAGAAATAATTCTAATTGATAAATAGTTCTAGAAGCTATCTGAAGTGTTTTATATGGTAACATTACCCCCTAACAGCCGAAGGCTAGGAAAAATTCTAAATACTAAACACCTCTAGAAGTTGTCTGAAGTGGTTTTTTTTGGCAACATAGCACCATAACTGCTGAAGACTAGGAAAAATTCTTGTCACTAAACACCTCTATAAGCTATCTGAAGTGGTTTTTTTTGCAGCATAACACCATAAGTGCCGAAGGCAAAAATTCTAAATAATAAACACCTCTAAAAGTTATCTGAAGTGTTTTTTGTGGCAACACAACCCCCTAAATGCTGAAGGCTTGGAAAATTTATAAATATTAAACACCTCTAGAAGCTATCTGAAATTTTTTCATGGCAATATAACCCCCTAAATGCCAGAGGTTAAAAAAAATCTAAATATTAAACACCTCTAGAAGCGCTCTGAAGTGCTTTTTATGGTAACACAGCCCCCTAATTTGTGCTTGTATCCTAGTTTTTTATATTGTTTGAACCACAAATAAAGTCATTTTGTTCATAAAATTTCGGGGGGTGGGGGTTTGAACCCCCAAAATCTCCTCCTGGCTACGGCCTTGGTTTGGGCAAGAGTCTTATCATCCAGCTTACGATAGCTAATGGAATTCGTGTTTGAATCCTATTTGGTGACATTTTAAATGATTTCTCTTAATATTAAGACCAGTCAAATGAAACTTAAAAGAGAAGAAGAAAAGGTATTTTCAGTTAGGCCTATAAATAAAAATATATATTCATACAAATGTTTGAGAAGACTCTTGAAACTCAATCGGGCTGATAATCCAAATAAAATCAACGTTCATTTTAACACAAACTTTTTTATATCAAATTCATACTAATACTATATATGTTATTTATTTCAAGGATCCCTCACGTATATTATAATATTTTATATGGAAATAGTAATATAATATTGACTTATTTCAGCTACATGAAGGGTTTCTAATAATATTTGTCTAAATCAATCACTAAACAGCTGTTATAGATCACGTCACAATGTTCATAGCTTCAAACAACGAAATGAAACGCTCGCAGCGCCGGTTCATTCTACCTCAAATAATGCCTATAAAAAGCCTTTCAAATTTAATCAACACTTACATGCAGTGTAGTGAGGAGTGTAAAAATGCTCTAGATCAGAACGTATGATCATTATTAGTACACGTTTTATTGTCTGCTGTTTTTCTAGTTGAATAAATAATTGTGAGAGTATGCGTCCATTTTGTTTATAATTGTATTGTATTATCAATGACAATCCTATAGTCTATATCTGGCTTTAGTCGACTTTGCTTTGCAAAAGTAGCATTTAACGCTCTCTATCGCTAAATCTTTAAACCTAAAAACACACTAAACTCGCTCTTTGGTTGAACAACGTTTCTGAACTAACTATTAACATTGATCGTGCTAGCCTGCGAGCCTTTTGCCCAGGTCCTTTTATATGACGTCACTATCTAAACATTGCTCAGCTGTGGCGAAGGTTGGTGGAGCTCTGTGTAATGTCAGTGGTAAAAATTGGGTTCACACAATAATTTCTTCGGAAACTCTTGTGTGCTCTCAAAAATTTCATCACGGCGACCCGTTAGCAAGCCTGGCCTCGAGCGGGAAGTCGGACGACGGTGCTCCGCCACCGCACAAAAGATCTCGTATTGAGGACGCTACAATGCAGCAAGCAGCAAATGGCTGTATGCAACGCAATGGAGTGTCCGAAGATCATAGTACGACGAGTTCTTCAAGTCAACAGAATGGCACCGATGCATCATCTGAAAATAATGCTATTAACGGCGGACCAAACGGAGATATTCCTAAGACAATAGACAAGACCAACCAAGACATTGTGCGACTCATTGGTCAACATCTCAAAACAATAGGGCTAAAGTATGTCGATAAGATTTATTTTAATATTTAAAAAGATTTTATTGACATAGTTGACTTGCTCATATATGTGAACCCATTTTTTAAAAACATATTTGTTTTTATTTTCTTCCACAGATGGCCTTTAAATGACCTCTAAAACTCGGAAGTTGCAAGATTGTTTACCACTACAGCTGTTTCATGCAACTGTCATGTCACCTTTTGTTGTCATTATAAAGTAGGCTCGGACCTGTTTTTATTTAAAGTTTTTACTAATTTGAAGTTATGACTGTTAAACTTCTTTCATAACTTAAACTAAAGAATGAAAAATCAATATTAATTGCATCATTTGTTACATTGTGTAGGACGCAGACTTATTTTTTTTATAGAAAACAAAATTTATTGAAGAAATTATATAAAATATATCTAAAAACGTAATTAACACTTATATTGACAACTGTTTAGAAATCGATAACCCTATTGAAACAATTTAAAGTTATTCAAACTTGATAATTACTTAAGAAGAATTTGAAAGCTGATAAGTTTTTAATGAATTCATCAAATGTAGAGTTAGATTTTAAGAAACTCAAAGTGAGTAACTAGTCTATTTTGTCACTCTTATGTTATAGATAAGTAATTCCTTTTGTACTATACTAGATTATATATAAAAAAAGAACAGAATTATGGCTAACCCTGCTAAACGAATGTATAATTTACACCGTGTTCAAAAATAGGGCTATAGTAACTTATTTTTCACAAACAACTGTGCCACAAGTTTATCAAAAATTTGTAATAAGTGTCTTAACGCTTGTTGACACTTAAGCTTTTTGCAGTAAAATTCTCTTAACATTTTAATTCGAATCGTGCACCTGTGTGAACAATCCTCATGTTGACAAATAATTCAAAGCTCTTACATTCTATACAGCATAGGAGGGGTTGTAACTGACAGCTAGTAGAAGTTTTTTTGCAAACATTGGTTTAAAGTCACTATTAACTTATGTGGAAATAACCTGGCGGTCTAGGAATAAGGTGTCGGACTTTTATGCTGGGGGTCCGGGGTTCAACCCCTGGTCCTGACGCAGATTTATCCGACTGCCCAAACCCTTCTTTCACCTTTGACAAGACGTGTATTGATCACAATTTGTGAATGTGTGGAATGCCAGGCCTCCATTGTGGTTCGGATCTCGCGTTAAACTGTAGGTCCTCCATTTCATCTTGCAATCACCCTACCATTACACATTAGCGTAAGTGCATACAACCTGAAAGGGTAGTAAGACGCGGTACTAATAGTAATAATAGTTATTATTTTTTTAGTAACACTAGGCTATATTATCAATCAAAAGTGTTATCAAACACTTCTCATAACTCTGCCCTAAGGATTAGGCTACAGTTTAATTAGCTTCTTCATTTCTTATTGAAAGACCAAAAATTATTAATAGAACTTTTTTTTTCATGGCTGTGGTAACATGTGAAGCTATAGTAGACTTACATGAAATAATAAGTTAAAAAAATATTATATTAACACTTTTATCTCCTTAGAACTGGCAACCAAAATAAATAAATGTGTTTTTAGAACTTTAAGAAAGAGTCATGCAAATTATTAGTTTCAAAATGAAACCATTTTAATTTGAACACAGCTACATACGGTTTGTATGTCACTATCAAGCGCACTCATTTAATCTTGGACGTCATCTCTATATATTAAGATAGGGTCTAGGTCTATTGTGAAATACAGTGATAAGTTATATAACTTAAAATTTGGGCTTTGTGATATGTGTTTAATTTTAAAATATTTTGTCAATAGTATAAAATTCTACATTCATCATATATTTGAAACACTATTCAAAACATTTTTCTTTTTAAATTATTTCTACTTTCATATTTTATGTTTCTCATTTTGATACCCGCACTTGTGGTCATGCGGGCTAAGCACCCCAATGGACTTGGTTACTGTTAACAAGGAGATAAAGGTTTGAATCTCGGCTGATTGCATTTGATTTATTTATCTGTGTTTTCCACCCCCCTCTACTAATACAAATTCACTTCCTTTAAATACTCGCTTCAGTGGCCGAACGGTCTAAGGCATCCTCTTGTGTTAGACTGGCCCTTTGAGAAGACAGGGAAGTCGGGGCTCTAATCCAGACCGGGTTTACTAAGGGTGTTCCTTAAATGGTTTCCCCCCCCCCTCCTTCCATGTAAATGTGGGTAGCTTACCTCTAAAGTGCTTCCTCCCTCATCTCTATTTCATTAGAATAATGATCATATATGCATATAACCTGAACAGGTAGTAAGACACAAGGATAAAAAATAATCTCATCAGTTGTAAAATGGAACATGCTGAAAGGCTACTAAAATTGTTGTGCAACAGTATTTTATCAACATGAAAACATTTTAAATATGTCTATTGCCTTTCATTTGAATGTTATTGGATTGAGAGTATTAGGTCTTACTTACTAATTGACTCTTAATTGTAACAGTTTGTGGAATCACTCGAAGAGTTAATCAAGATATGAAATGTAAAAAATTTAACCTGCATATTACAGTAGATTCTCAATTATCCGAGGTTGCATTGACCAGGTTGCGGATTAACGGCAGTGGCAATTTTTTATCATCTAATAAAATTTCAATGAAAGGCCCACTATACACACTACTCTATAACTGTCCAGCGATGTACAGGTCAATGATACTGAATGCGTGGATGAAACATTTACAGTAACATGAAATGTAAATAAATGTAGTTTTGCATATGACTATACACAATAACAGAAAATGAAACTGGAAAAATTGTGAACATGTCATTGAATGGAAGTGACAACATCTGATCTTAACAAAAAATAATGACTTTAATGTTATTTGGGTGTATTAACTCAGTGTTTACGTTTGAGACAAAGCGCATCGCTGGGATTAGCTGGATTTTGTTTTAAATCCGGGCCAAGTTTTTTTCCCTCGGATAATCGAGAGCATACTGTATAGCTATACAACTCGGATACAGTTTATAATAGTCATTGATGATTGATCTTTTTATACGTTTTGATTTGAACTATATCTGCTAAAATGTGGCAACTAAGGGATATGTAATTTAATACTAGGGCTCTGTCTACAGTTTTTCTTGCTAGAAAAGAATACACTAATTGTGCAGTAGTGATATGAGTACTGAAAACATTAAAGGTCATTTTAAATTTTTTGATATATTGGGACTAATTTTGTAACTACAAACCTAAGGTTAAGTGACTGATGCAATTTTAAGGATTATGTTTCTCTTTAGCTGCTCGCCTCATCCATCTAGCTTTTGTGTGTGTGCATTGTGTATTATTACCATCTAGGCTATCCACGTACATCTGATAGTGACAAGGAAGGTAACACTATATAGGAGATGTGACCGTATTTGCGTTTGCGAGTGTAAAAACCACCCTGAATACAAAACTAACAGACAAGATTTGAACCCTGACCCGCACCTTTACTGGAAAACCATACCAGATGAGGTTGAAATCTTAATCCGCATGCCTACTGACACACATAATAAAACTGTGAAGACATTTTTTAGAGTTTTAATTTATTTATTTTTGTCACCATGGCTCATTCGTTTGGGTTATTTACAGATGTACTTCTTACGCTTATGTGTTAGGAGTGAGGAAGTTTGAATTTAGTAAGAAGTGAATCAAAATTTGCGTGAAGCAAGAGTGTAGAACCTTCTAGATTTTTTTTAGAACCCATCATTTTCCTTTCATTGGCAGTCAATCTATTGCGAAAATAGTGCGTTGGACCACGCAGCCACCGAAGCGGGTCTATATAGATTATTAAATAGAAAATTAGCAGAGCTAGATACGTGGTGGCAAGCTTAATATGCCAAGGTTTGGTTTATGAGTGGGTGCTCAGGAGGTGTGGGTGAGTGGGATCAGCTTTTTCCTCAATGTGTTTTTCTATAATTTATACAGGTAACTAACAATACCTCAATGCTCAAATAGAACTTATCAGCACACTGGCATTAAAATATAAAAACCGGCTCAATCACAAGCTACTCTTTATTTCAACAGTTTACCATACTCGCAGTATTTTGAGTACTAGCAGTTAAGGAAGAGCACCTACAATAATATTTTGTCTTCAATTTTATTAACGGAAAGCATTGTGTGAATAGAAGTGTTGGATGATTCCATTACGTAGTTTTCTTTGATAGAGATATCTCAACACTGGTGGTCTCTTGTAGGTCAGGGTTCACATCCCAACTATGTGTATTGGAAATCTTTCTTTTCCTCCTATAAATAGATTTTCATCTCCTCTAAATTAAAGTGTACGCAGAACCTCAAAATTCTTTCTACTAGTTTAATTGCGTTAGGTTATTTAATTTATGTTGTGAGTAGTATAATGAAAGGAATGAACTATGATATATATTAACACGGTGGTACCCCTACTTTGGTGGACGCATGGTCTAAGGCTTCACGCTCTCAATAGACTGGACTGTCGATGACAGAGAGATCAAGGTTTGAATCCGGTCAAGTGTATTGAGGATGGTTTTTCACTCCCCCTCTATACAAATTCAGGTAAATTCCCTCTAAATTCAACCTTCCCATGCTTAACACATTAGCGTAATTAGTAAATGTACATACAACCTAAATGTGTAGTGAGGCGTGATACTAAAAAAAACAATTGCTGAATCGAATTTTCCGAGGGTCCACTAATTGTATTGCTGAGAACATACTGTTGTTGTGTCAACAGTCGGACAGCAGAAGTGTTGATGCAAGAGTCGGGATGCCGCCTTGATCATCCTGCCGCTGCCAAGTTCCGACAGCACGTCATGGATGGAGATTGGAGCAAGGTAATGAATGTCACATCTTCCAATCATTGTTCACGAGATGTTTTGTATGAGGCAGGTTTAGTCTATTTCTGAATATAATGCTTTAATTCCATACAATAAATAAATATCATATTTACCTGAATATAAAATGAGTTTTTTATTAGAATTTGAACTACCCAAAATCGGTAGTCTTATATTCACTTATTTCAAGATTTTTCTGTCAGTATCAATGTTTGCTAGGAATGGTACGCAAAAACCGATATTTTTGTATTGAAGAGAAGTTTGTCATCTAAAAGGACTTAATCTTTGGTTTCGGACATTGACCATATTCTAATACAAGTGCAATTTCATTATTTTAGTAAAATACATTGATCTTTACATTGTATTTAAAAATATTATGGATCCACAGCAACTTCATTCTTAACTCTAATATGTGTGCTTTTTCCTATGAAAATCGCTAATTTTTGGGTTGTCTTTTTATATTTGGGTGGATACGTTATGTTGACTGATTAAAATTCAATTTTATAATAAAGTTTAGAAATAATTGAATTTTGGGCCTACATTTGACTAGCCATCTATTAATAGCACCTAAAATATAACTACAGTCCAATTTTCATAGGAGTTGTCTTTTAGAATATACAAATATATAAATTATATTTTACGATCAACATTGATAAAATTTTAGTTATCATTAGTGTTATTTTATAGGTATTGCTAATATCTATCAAAAATTACAGATACAGATCATAAGACTTGACGTATGAATACGTGAAAGAAGATCTATTAACTTTTCTAGCAGCCAAATGAGGCCCTTCCTATGAAAACTGTTCTATACCTCATAAAGCTTGCAATTTATTTACAAATGCCAAAGTTTATAATAAGTTAATTTTTGGGTGGATTATTTTTCTTTTCTTGAATATAATATAAATATTATGTGGGTAATAAACTACCTGTCTTTTTTTTTTTTAATTTTTGCAATTTAAAATAATTTTTCTTTTTGTCACCAGGCTGATAATGACTTAATGGAACTGAAATCGTTGCTGGAGAGTACCTCTCCAAGTTTAGTTGTAAGTATAATTTCAGCGTTCAAACATTACACGCCTTTGCAGTCTAGGAGTTCAAAATTTCTGGCTTCGAACCCAGAGATCCCGGATTCAATCCTCGGCCCTTCCAGATGTTCTGTGAAATGGTTGGTCGGGAACAGGGTAAACTCGGCCTCGAGAGGACAAATGAGGCGCTACTAGAAAAGTGATATTAAGAGCCAGAGGGCTCGTTGTACTAACCACATGATACCTTCTATCCACAAATGTTGGCACTACCTTTGCCAACAGATGGAAACCATTATTTCAGTATGGCTCAACACCATCAATTATAAAATAGCATTGAGTGATTTTTTTCTCCTCCGTTAAATGGTATAAATCTTGATTGAAAAACTGTGGCAATGTCTTGGCCACACAAAATAATATATTTTATTCAAACATACGATACTAGCTAATAAATGTTTATCCCAAAGTTGCTTTGACTGTTGGCGAACTCCTCGATGGCAAGTTAGTAAGAATATAAAAAAATGTTTTGCTACTTTTATTTGTTGAACATAGCTATTTCCAACACAATAATTTTGGTATTTTATGTCACATTTATCTTAGACCATCTACATTTCATTTTAAAATCAAAACTCAATCCTTGTTAGACATTATTTTCAATGATTCAAGAAAATTTACACCGACTTTGTTAATAAATTACCTGCATCAGGGGCTTTCAAACTTAAAAATAATGTTTTTTCCCCCACCAAGCACTGCATCTTACTACCTGTTTGGATTATACACTCATTTACTAATTACATTGATGCGTTAAAGATTAGTAAGGTTGAATTAAAAGGAAGTGTACCCACATTTGCATGGAAAGAGAGAATGGAAAACATTTAGGAAAAACCACACTCAGTACACCCGATCGGGATTTGAACCTCTAATCTCCTCGTCATTGGCAGTTCAATTTCTTGCAAGAGTGATGTCCTAGACCATGCGACCACCAATGCGGATATATAATAACTAAAACTAAAGGAATATCAGACTCAAAATCTGAGTTTTTTAATATTATGTTTTAACCTCGACTATCTTTTTTCAATCCTCTTACTTTTAACATCCTTAAATATTTAAATAATCTTGAGATTTGAAGCGCCCATCCCTACTGAAAGCTTAACCTAAAACTTGACATAGTGTTGACATATTATCTTGCAGAAAATGAAGTTCTTGTTATTGGAGCAGAAGTACCTAGAGTTCTTGGAGGATGGGCGTGTGCTAGATGCGCTCCACGTTCTTCGTAATGAGCTGACCCCCCTGCAGCATGACACATTGCGCGTCCATGAGCTGAGCTCTTACATGATGTGCTCGGGGCGTGACGAACTCATGACTCGTGCCGGCTGGGAGGGGAAGGGTCTTAAGTCTCGCACTTCACTCATGGACAAACTACAGGAGTTCCTGCCCCCCTCGATCATGCTGCCACCAAGAAGGTCAGTAGTGTGCTTACCCACTTCAGTGGTCGAATAGTCTTAAGGCAGAGCCCGGCAACCTTTTTGAACGAACAATAATCCAAACAGCTGCACCTCAGGTCAAGATAGGTTTGAAGACGGAAGAGGGGAGTTTTTTTTAAAATACCTACTTCAAAAAGTTTGATTAAAATGATGTCATCATTTCCTTAAAAGCTAAGAGCTGCAGTTATATGTCCAAAACCTCGCAGGCTCCTCACCCTTGGTCTAAGACTCTAAGGTATCATTCTCATAATTAGACTGGACTGGTGATGATGAGGGAAGGTTAGAAAGAGACGCACACAAATAAGTAGTGTTTGGAAATTACAGGTCCTAGGATCTTGTGACTCGTTGAGGCGAGGAGGGGGAAAATAGTTCAAATTATGAGCTTATTTTTATTTTTAACATGTTTTGCTACTTATCCAAGCTCTCTTTATTTAATTACTCTTAATGGGGTCTAGTATTAAGAAAGTTAGAGTTTTAAAAAAATGTACCCCTATTTGTTTTGGGGCAGAGTGGGAAATAATTTAGCTAAAAACATCATATATCGCACCTGGCCAGGATTCAAACCATGACTACCTCGTCATCGTCAAACAAGACTAGACAATTCTGGTCTCTAACCTGTACAACCACCGATACAGGTATGCACATATTTTAAGGACAATAACTTAAAAACCAAAATATGATAAATAATAAAATTGTGAAGATACCTTTTTAAATAACGTAATAATGGAATATAAGATAAACCTGATCTTGATTTTCAAAACAGAAATAAGGTGTTTTAATCTTGTTCAGTTTATAACTTAGTTGTAATCTACTCCCCAGGCTTCACACACTGCTGTGTCAGGCAGTGGAGCACCAAAAACATCGATGTCCTTACCACAACACTCGGTCCGATGAGGAGGGTCTGGAAGATCTCTCCTTGCTGGTGGACCACTACTGTACAAAGTAAGCAGCACATATTTTTAAAACTTTCGTTGGCGGCTCAAAATATATACCGGGAGTTGTTTGAAAAAAGAAGAGATAAATGGACATGGGTCGGGTGCATATAAAACTTACAACTGCTATTTTGTTTGACATGTCTATCTATTACATAATAAAAAAACAAAGAGAACATGTTTTTTAGTGTATTCATAATCATAAAGAACTGTTTTCAGCATGTGGCCGGGTCACTTAAGTAAAATGCCTCCATCTTCTTCTATCCTTCCACCATTCTTCCTCCTTTAATTTCTTCTATTCTTCTCCTCTCCTTTGAACACTTTCTGTTCTTTGCTCCTCCCATCTCTTTCTTGGCCTCTCTTGCGGCCTTTTTCACATATAATTCATTTTCAACACTTTATTCGGCGTCCTCCCTTTTTTCCATTCTCATTACATGCCCATACCATTTCAGTCTTGCTTCCTCTACTATCTCACATACTCCCGGTACCCCTACTCTTTCCCGATAACTTCAGTCCTAATCTTGTTTCTCCTCGTGACAGCTAACATGTTCCTTAAAAACTTCACTCCATGGCCTCCACTTTCCTAGTTTCTCTTTTCACAAATTCATTCATTGTCCATGTTTCTGCTGCATATGTGACATTAGATACAACTTACAATACTTCCTTACATTTCAAGGGGACTTCTCTTCTCCAAGCAGGTTTTTTACGCACCCATAGTTTTGGGATTTTGCTATGTTCCTAACCACACAAGTCTCAATAATACCTTTTACCTTATTTCTAATATTGTTTTATCAAATTAAGGTCTTCTTAGTTATAATTGAGATACTTTTTTAAGATTTATATGAATCTCTAATCTTTCGACTACCATAGAATTTGAGTGTCCCATCTGTACTTCAAACATATCAAGTCAAATGTCCTGCTTTCATGTCCCTTCTGCAATTCTAATTTATAAAAAAAAAATATTATATATATGAAAAGGGTGTGGAGACATTGTAAAATAATGTAATGGGCGGTAGTGAAAGGGAACGAAGCCAACCGGGAAAAAAAAGAGAAGAAAAAAACTGGCATTAACTTATTTGATAAAGTTTGAGAGTTATTTTTGTATATTTTATATGAGGTATTTAACGTTCACTTTATGAACCCGAGTGATTACATCAGCACACGGCTTATAAAATAACTTAAATTTAGAACAGACACATAAATAACTTAAATTTAGAACAGACACAACATCCAGCCCCCATGGCCTTTAATTCATCACTGTGAGAGGGTACACCCCTATTTCAGTAATTATACATTTTCCAACCAAGCCGGGTATCGAACTCGGGGACCTTTAGTTCAGTAGACAAACATGCTACGACTTGTGCTAAATGTTTGTTTTTATGTTTGTCTTTCTTAATATGAAAAATTAATATTTGTGAAAATTAAAAAATTCATGTGTAGCTCAGACATTGACTAGATCAGAGGCCTACAGTATGCAAAGTTTCTAGGAAAAGTAATCTACTCTAGTAAAATTGAAGTTTTTATCTGAGAAATGGAAAGTTCTGATTTGTGTGGGATAAATCCATGAAATTTTCAATTGATATTAATTCAGTAATGAACTAAATTGAGCTCTATTTTAATAATAACTTAGTATCTACGTGAGTCCTATTTCCTTCCACCTCTTAGTCAATTATGATGCAACCACTTAACTTGTGGCTTGATTGTGGCCACCAGCCATTTTTAAGTTGTAAACCCCTGGACTAGAGGATGTAAGTGTGAATAGGTTATAAAGAAATGAAGGGAGAAATTTATTGGTTTCTATTAAGGCCTAACCTAAATATCCCATACATTATATTAGTTTACACTGTTCCCACAACATAAAAGTGAATGATATTAGAAAACATGCTTTGGTGTTTGCATGGTCTAAGGCGTCACTCTCGCAACAGACTAGACTGCCGCTGATGGGGGATCAGGTTTTTAACCCCGGCTGGGTCTACTAAGAGTGGTTTTTCCTAAATGATTTTCCATTCTTCCTCCACACAAGTGTGGATATACTTCTTTTTAAATTCAACCTTCCTTATCTGTACTACATTAGCGTAAATATTACTTAGGCGTTTAACCCGATTGGGTAGTAAAACGTGGTGCTAAAAAAAACATGACCTGCCATCGGTGGCTAGTTAGCTAACGCGCTAGTCATGTTGAGCTCGACTGCCGAGGACGGGGAGATCGAGGTTCGAATCTGGTCGGGTGAACTGGGGGTGGTTTTTCCTAAATAGTTTTCCACTATCCCTACACGCAAATGCGGGTTCACTTCCCCTATACCCAACCTTCCCAATTCCTAACCCATTAGCGTAATTAGTACTTAAGCAACGGGTAGTAAAAAACCTGGACGAGAGCTAAGACCTGTGAAATTATATGTACATGAATATCAACAATTAGAAGATGGAAATTATTATTAGGTTATGGATGCATCCACATCACGGGGCAAATACTGGTTAGCTCAGTGGTAGAAAACTAGCGTACTAAGCCAAGGTCCTGATCCTGTATCCAGGTGTCCATTTTTCAATGTACGAATATAATAGATCATTTTTGTCTTCTAAGCCTTGCTTTTCATGTACAATTAACTGTACAATCATCTTCTTTCTTCCATAAATTATCTTAATTAAACTTTAGTGCAGAATTCCCAAATCAAATTTTCTATTGAAATGTTTGTTTGCAGGGATCAATTCCCTTGCGAGACAATCCAGACGCTCAACGACCATTGTGACGAGGTGTGGTTTTGTCGTTTCTCGCCAGATGGCCTCAAGCTCGCCACTGGCTCCAAAGATACCACAGTTGGTATATGGGACGTAGACCCGGTAAGATTAAAGGTTTTTTTTATGGGTTGTGTACTTCCTTGTCATAAAAAGAATAAAATATCCCTATAAAATTCAAATATCTACTGTAGATGAGTCAAATCAACTATTTTACATATTTGAATCTCAAACCCGGATATTAATTTTATTTACTATTTACGAAGCTCGTGCGAATTGTAGAATACACGGTAAACATATTGGAGAATAGTAGAACAGGATCATTCAATATTTGGGCTCAAACCCAGCGTCTTCAGATGCACAAATATCTATTTCCTAGCAGAGCTATATTTTGTTTGTGTGAAGGAAACCCTGACCTGCACCCACCGCAAGACGCTGGAGGGACACTCGTACGGGGTGGCGTACATTGCGTGGAGTCCCGACAGCTCCCACCTCATAGCGTGCGGGCCGGAGGACTGTCCCGAGCTGTGGATCTGGAACGTCGAGTCTGACGAGCTGAGAGTGAAGGTATCTCACTCTCCAGAGGACTCTCTCACCTCCTGCTCTTGGAACAAGGACGGCAAGAAGTTTGTCACTGGAGGCATTAGGGGACAGTTTTACCAATGTGTGAGTGAATACACTTGTTTAGCTAGTACCAATGTGCGAACACAAATTTTTTTTTTTAATTCGAAGAAAAGTCGGACCAAATAATATGAAATATTCCCAAAACCGATTAAATGTTTAAATACAGACATTCCTCACTATTACTCCATCTTTAGTTCCAGACCGTTATTGTAAAGCAAATCATTGGTTTTTTTTTTACAATTGTTGATGCATGTGCTATACTTGCTATATTATATTTGCACAACTATATTAAATAAAATATATGTAATTAAAATGAACAATAATTCATTAAATCACAGAACGTAACACAAAGATGCAGTATGTATCGTGTTTGTAAACAAACTAAGTCAAGCAGGAATGTGGCTAAACCTTTGTTTCAACGAGGCATCTGTCGGTTACTTGGGGGTATAGTCATGATTTAATTTAAAATCGTCATATGAACCAAAGGTCCTGGGTTCGGTTCCTATTTCCAGGTTTAATTTTTCAATCCATTCAATTATGATTGAGGTACTGCTCATTTCTGTAATTATCATTCATCCTCAAAGCTTTGCCTTTCATATACCTAATTGTACCTAGTGTTGCTTTCTTCCATCTTGATTCTCTTGGTATGTACAATGTATTTGTACTGTTGGAAGTATAAAAGCCACAACCGAGTTGCAGGTGGCAGTCATATTAATGATAGCTCTTAGTAGCCGATGATATCCACATGTCCATAACAGACTATGCCTTAAAATATGAGTGAAGAATGACCGTGATGAGCATGGGACGATCCCTGGATAGCTCATAGATAGAGCATTGGCGCGCTAAGCCAAAGGTCCCGGGTTTTATTCCCGTGTACAGGTGTCATTTTAAAATTTATTCAACATTTTTATGTGTCTTGTGTTGTTAAACTCTTCTCTATAGCCAACCTGGCAAAATAACGACAAAGGTGAGTGGGTTAGTAACAGTTATTTATTTATACATCTTACCATAGTTTTGTTGAAAAAAACCCATTAAAAATGGTAGATGGTGAAAGAAAAACTTAAAACAAAATTCATGTTTAATTTGCACGAGATCACTATAACACAAAGCTCATGTTGAGTACATTTACTATTTGTCGGTACTAATGTGTAATGGCAAAATAACTAATATTTAATCCCAATATAAAATCACCCAATTCTAAAATTTTTGTTTTATTTAAATACCACAACTTTAGTTTATTGGGATTTTAGATCTAAGAATTGAGGTATCGAAAATCAAGATAATATATTAAGATTGATTATAGATTCTCTCGATACCAGTATTAATTGAAGACTCGAGTTTTATATCCTTAACATAAACGTTTTATAGTAGTTTAAAGTATGATATCTTGTGCAGGACCTTGAAGGGAACGTCTTAGACTCGTGGGAAGGTGTGAGAGTCAACTGCCTGTGGTGCCGCAGCGACGGTAAAACGGTTCTTGCGGCTGACACACACCACCGAGTCAGAGCATATAACTTTGAGGAGCTTTCCGATTCTAATATGTAAGTTACACTTTCCCATTGGTTATAAAATGTTACTAAAAGACTGAACCTGCTCTTTCATCTGTCATATTTGTGGCTGTTACAGTCCAATTTTCATAGGAAAGGGCTTTTAGATAATTAAATTATTATTTTTGTGGCCAAAATTGATAACATTTTACTATTCTATCACAGAGTGTTATTTCATAGGTATTGATAATACCTCTATCTAAAGTGACAACACTGCAGATCACATGACACATGACTTTACATAGTAGTTTTTCTAGATGTTAAATAAATTGTTCTTCCAATGAAAATTGGATTTTGAACTGCTGTTTTTGTTCAACACCTTAGCTCAGAAGGTAGTGTGTCTGTCTACTAAACTTAGGGTCCCAAGTTTGGTTCCTGGCATGGCCAAAAAAAAATTTACCGGTATGTATGTTATCCCTAAGATGTGTATGTGTTCGGCAAGGTATGTTTGTGTTCTGCAAGGTATGTATGTGATAGCCAAGGTATGTATATTCTCCAAGTTATGTATATTCTCCAAGGTATGTATGTGTTCTCCAAGGTATGTATGTGTTATCCAAGGTATGTATGTGTTATCCAAGGTATGTATGTGTTCTCCAAGGTATGTATGTGTTCTCCAAGGTATGTATGTGATCTCCAAGGTATGTATGTGTTCTCCAAGGTATGTATGTGATCTCCAAGGTATGTATGTGTTCTACAAGGTATGTATGTGATCTCCAAGGTATGTATGTGTTCTCCAAGGTATGTATGTGTTCTCCAAGGTATGTATGTGTTCTCAAAGGTATATATGTGTTCTCCAAGGTATATATCTGTTCTCCAAGGTATGTATGTGTTCTCCAAGGTATGTATGTGTTCTCCAAGGTATGTATGTGATCTCCAAGGTATGTATGTGATCTCCAAGGTATGTATGTGATCTCCAAGGTATGTATGTGTTCTACAAGGTATGTATGTGTTCTCAAAGGTATATATGTGTTCTCCAAGGTATATATCTGTTCTCCAAGGTATGTATGTGTTCTCCAAGGTATGTATGTGATCTCCAAGGTATGTATGTGATCTCCAAGGTATGTGTGTGATCTCCAAGGTATGTATGTGATCTCCAAGGTATGTGTGTGATCTCCAAGGTATGTATGTGATCTCCAAGGTATGTATGTGATCTCCAAGGTATGTATGTGATCTCCAAGGTATGTATGTGATCTCCAAGGTATGTATGTGTTCTACAAGGTATGTATGTGTTCTCCAAGGTATGTATGTGATCTCCAAGGTATGTATGTGATCTCCAAGGTATGTGTGTGATCTCCAAGGTATGTATGTGATCCCAAGGTATGTATGTGTTCTCCAAGGTATGTATGTGATCTCCAAGGTATGTGTGTGATCTCCAAGGTATGTATGTGATCTCCAAGGTATATATCTGTTCTCCAAGGTATGTATGTGTTCTCCAAGGTATGTATGTGTTCTCCAAGGTATGTATGTGATCTCCAAGGTATGTATGTGTTCTCCAAGGTATGTATGTGATCTCCAAGGTATGTATGTGTTCTACAAGGTATGTATGTGTTCTCCAAGGTATGTATGTGTTCTACAAGGTATGTATGTGTTCTCCAAGGTATGTATGTGATCTCCAAGGTATGTATGTGATCTCCAAGGTATATATGTGATCTCCAAGGTATGTATGTGTTCTCCAAGGTATGTATGTGTTCTCCAAGGTATGTATGTGTTCTCCAAGGTATGTATGTGTTCTCCAAGGTATGTATGTGTTCTCCAAGGGATGTATGTGATCTCCAAGGTATGTATGTGATCTCCAAGGTATGTATGTGATCTCCAAGGTATATATGTGTTCTCCAATGTATGTATGCGATCTCCAAGGTATGTATGTGTTCTCCAAGGTATGTATGTGTTCTGCAAGGTATGTATGTGATCTCCAAGGTATGTATGTGATCTCCAAGGTATGTATGTGTTCTACAAGGTATGTATGTGTTCTACAAGGTATGTATGTGTTCTCCAAGGTATGTATGTGATCTACAAGGTATATATGTGTTCTCCAAGGTATGTATGTGTTCTACAAGGTATGTACGTGATCTCCAAGGTATGTACGTGATCTCCAAGGTATATATGTGTTCTCCAAGGTATGTACGTGTTCTACAAGGTATGTACGTGATCTCCAAGGTATATACGTGTTCTCCAAGGTATGTGTGTGTTCTCCAAGGTATGTATGTGATAATTTTATTGAAGGTGTTGTTCTCTCCAGTTTACAAGAGGACCACCCTGTGATGGCGTTCAGCGTGAACAAGGAAGACAGGCTAGCGCTGTTGAACGTGGCCACGCAAGGTGTTCACTTGTGGGACTTACAAGACAAGTGCCTGGTGAGGAAGTTCCAAGGAGTCACTCAGGGGCACTTCACCATACACAGCTGCTTTGGTGGCGTCAACCAGAACTTTGTGGCCAGCGGCAGTGAGGGTGTGTAAAACTCTTTTTATTTTCCTGCTGTGTATTATTAGCTGCTTGGGTTATACACATTTAATAATTACGCTAATGTAATAGGGATAAGGAGGATGCTTTTTAAACTTTCCTTGATGGTGTAGTTGGCTAACGCGCTAGTTTTGTTTTGGGCTAGATTGCCGAGGATGGGGAGATCAAGGTTCGAATCAGTGTCGAGTGAACTGGGAAGGGGTTTGTCCTAAGTGTTTTCCCACTCTCCAGCCATGCAAATGTGGGTTCAATTCCTTTAAATTAAACCTACCCCATTCCTAATCCATTAGCATATTAGTACTTAAGCGTATAACCCGAGCGGGTAGTAAGACACGGTGCTAAATAAATAAATAAAAAAAATGCTTTTTAGATGAAATTTACTCCCACAATTTGCATAGAGAGAGAGATAGTGTATGATAAACTATTTAAGGAAAAAAAAACCCTTCATTACACCCAAGTGGGATTCAAACTTAAATCTCCTTGCAAAGGAAATCCATTCTAATAAGAGTGACGCATCAGACCACCACACATATCTTATGTTCTTTTGACTGACACAAGGTAATTAAAACAAGGTTCACAATATTCTGAGTACTAAGCTTCTTCTCTTTGTTTCAATCTGCGTAAGGCTGAGATAATTTGAGTAGCATTATATTAATTTACTGAAACTCTTACTACACGTTACATGAAATGCGCAGCACAACTTCGTAAAATAAGAAACAAAGAACATAAAAGGGAGAAAAAGAAAAATTGGTAAAGAATAATAGGATACTTAGATAGGAACATTTAAAAACGTAATGGATAACTCATAGGAAAAACACAGAAAATTATTTTAGGAAGTTGCGTTGCGTGTTTCCCACTCCTCTCTGATGAGTTCTGATAGAATGAAACCTAGGTCGGGGGATTGGGCGGTGACGATCCATTTTCTTCAAGAGGCAGCCATTACCTCTTTGTCCAGTGGCAGCAATGTAAAGTGTGAACTGTGTTCTTCTTTTCATTGTAAAAGCCATATTGTGTTCTTCCCTTTTATATATTTCTATCCACCTTTCCTGTACCTTCTTCCAAATATAATGCATTTAAAAAAAAAAGAGAGAATTTTCCTTAAAGAGTTACTGTACCACCCCACTAAATTCTAATATGGCAGAACAAGTTTACTAGTTTTAGGTCCCGTGTAGGAAGAATTTTTATCTTTTATTCATAGATTTTTGGGGAGTTAGTAGAGGATCATTCGTTAAATTTATAGGACCCAAATATTTTTTTTAAAACAATCTTTTATTGATATAAATACACGCATACAAGCCTTATATGTTGATTTATTTTTGCAATTTGAAGTATTTCAATTTGAGTTGGCGGCCTACATAGAACAAACTCGAGGTTCTTCCTCTCTTCACACTTCCATATTCTTACCACTATTCTTCACACTTACATATTCACACCACTATTCTTCCTTGCAAAGTTACACATAGTTTTTAATTTTTGGAAACATCCCCTTCACCATCAGAATTAACGCACAACCTAGGTCAATAGTATATGTATGTGTTTCCGGATTTCACTGGGAACAATTGACCGCTCCTGAATGTTCCAGATAACAAGGTGTATGTGTGGCACATCAAACGAGAACTGCCAATCGCCACACTGAGTGGCCACACCCGCACGGTCAACTGTGTGGCCTGGAACCCTGTGTATCATCAGATGCTTGCATCTGTCTCGGACGACTGCACCATCAGGATATGGGGACCTGTCAACAAACATCGCAATCAAAAATCTAAATCCGGTGAGTAAGCCTCTTACTAAATTAAATTTTATATTTACTTTTATCTGTTTGAAGATAAAGTTAGTTTTGTTTTTTTCTGTCCTAAAAATGTTTTGCTCTTTTTTTAGGTCCCTGCAGCGTATATTGATTAATTTAAAAAAATAAGAGTAAGAAAAATTCCTGGCATTTTTTTTAAATGATAGAAAGCCAAAAGTCGGAACAAAAAAAACTATTGGATAAAGTCAACCTTTTGTGTACTGCTTGATATTTTGGTCAATTTATGGTCAATCATTGCCACTTTGAGTTGTTATATACATTACAAATTAATATTCACATGAAAAAAAATTCCAATAAGCGAATTATAAGTTGTGATAGTAACTTGATTATTTTACAATAAAAAAAATTACAAGTTAATTTAAGTGCATAAAGTTATATATAAATAACAAAAATATAATATTTTTTCAGGCATAAAACCACATCCAAAAAAATTCAATTTAAGTTTGCTTCAAATTGAAAAGTGGACTTTGCACTTCCTTATAGTTAATAAAATTATTTTTATTTATAATTTTTGTGTGTGGTATTTTATTTTTTTGTCCATATGATTGACAAATTTGGTAAAGCTATAAATATAAAATTAATTTTTTTTTTCTTTGAAGGTAGTAAACACTTCCCTCCGACAGAAATGTTGTGCAAGTAAACTTTCTCTTGTGTTTGTTGTAGGTCATGGCGGTGACTCGTCATCGTCGTCATCCTCCTCCAACGGTAGTGTATGGCACGATATGGGGTCGTAGTAGTGCCACCCCTGTCCCCTTATCATGAAGTGCTATTCTTGATGTGATATAGCAGGAGGAATAATACAAGAGAAAGTATCGTCAGTAAATCTCTGTAGGTTCGTAACGAACTGAAGCACTATTTCAATTATATGATGAACTGCAAACAAATTAAAATTAACCCACTAATGCTTAACGATCATAAGTTAGAGAAATAATTTCAAGAATTTAATGTACAGGGGGGGTTTTATTTTGGAAAGAAGTGTTACATCTTGATTTCAAATAAAGTTTTTTCAAGCATGTCTAAAATTCTTTTTATCTTAATATTTTAAGAATTTAGGAAAACAAAATTGGCGGCTTATTGCATTGTTGAAATAAGTGATTTATTAATTAGTTTTAAACCAATGATTTATTCGTAGTAGCTAATAAGCTATTGTTTTCTATTAAAAAATGGTTTGGTCTCTAACATTTTCTTGATTTTTTTTGGAAATATGTTTGCTCAGTAGTACTAAGTTACTAACTTTGCTGACAAAAAAATATTCAGTAAGTAATTATTTTTGTACTAACATAATTATGTAGAATACTCGGTTTAAAAAATATATAAAAATGCACAGCAAAATTGGCATTAATTATGGATACTGTTAATTTAAAATTCTAAATTAAACATTTATATTTTTAAATTATATTCACAATTTTTTCAGATATTTATCTTTTTAGTAAAAAAAATTACAGATTTAAAGTAGTCTTTTGCATTTATTGCTTCCATAAAGAAAACTTAGATATAGCAAATACTGCTTAGAATACAGTGATCAATGTTCTAGACTAAATTTTGATAGTAATATCAAAGCTTAAATAACTTACAAAATATTTACAATTTGCAATTATATTATTTTATTTGCTTCTTTAAAGTTATGTCAACAACTTCTTGGATTAAATTCCATAGCTCAAGTAACATTTCACAGTTTTGGGATTTATTTCTAAATATTTGTTTGTTCTTAAACCAATTTCCTTGCTGAACATCACACTACGCACCCAAGTTGATTTAATTTATCTAATTGGCAAACTCACTATATTTTACATCAAACTCAATTTTTTTCTTTGTACTTTATAACCGAACTAATGACCTTCAAAGAAGAAGATAAAAGAATGATGTTAATTGAGCTAAAGTATGATTTTTATAGGAAGCCCTTTATTTGAAAACTGGAAACTCATGTTGCCATAATGGCAAAAATATTATAATCATATTTACATTCTTAGTCAGTTTGATTAATGACTTAAAGAGAAACTATACAATAATCCAAAAGGCAGTAAGATTTTGATAACTTTTTATTTAGTAAATAAAATAAAACATTATTCTACACTCCACATATTAGTGACTTTCAATCAATGTCCAATCATTATAAAAGTCGGGGTATTGTGTTGTTAAAAAAATATATATATAGTTTGATAAAAAGAATTTAATTTCTCAACACAGTATCGTTAAATAATTTAGGCTCATTGTTAAATAATTTAGGCTATCTTTAAGTTAGCCTTTTTATTTGTTATCAATCATATAGTGTTTTTTACTGATGTAACTTTAATTTTTGCCATTTTGTTGTTTATTTTATCAATTAATTTTTTCCTGATAAGTAAATAAGACTGTTCCTTTATATGATCATAAAATTATTGATATGACTTAGTAGTAGCTAAGAGGATAAAATTTGGTCCTTTATTGTGTTAGCTTGATTAAACTAATTGAATGTGAAATTAACAACTAATGAGCACTTCTAAAATGTGATAAATTTGTAAAGATTATTTTTCTCACAAATAAATTAGATTTTTTTCCTCCTCAATACATTAAATTTGTATTCAAAACTCATTGTAATGAGTAAGCTTTAAAGAACAAGAAATTAAAATTATATTGTCAAACATTTACATCATTGTACTAGGGGAAATGGTCTTAGACTTATATAGAGTTCACCAAAATACACGTGATGTTGATATAAGTAATGTAATCGAGTCGAGAATGATAAAATGTCATAACATAAAAAGTCCGTTAATGACTAGAAAATGTGTCATAACATATTTACGCCTTAATTACATGTCGATACAATGTTTATTATAGAAACATTTAACGATTTAAAGCGTATTAAACTTGACCTAAGACATAACACAAAATTAAAAATACTAACTACTTATTAATGTCACTCATCGTAAAAGTTTTTGAGTCGGTTCTAATATAGAATCTTCCCAAATCTAATAATACTGTTATTGTGTTGGTTGTGAAAGACTTTTTTGTATTTTAGTAAGAATCGCTACTTGTGTGAAAGAAGAATTGTTGTGTAGGTTTGTTTTTTTATTGTTAATTCTAATTATGTAGCATATTGAGTTGTTTTTCTGTACTTGAACTCTTTGAATTGGGGTGATAAAATCATCTTAGGGAAGGCCACCTAACATTTTTTCTATCTTTGACATCTATATTGAATGAGGTAATGTTTAAGTTAGAATGGGAGGAAATACAAATTAAGGTCTGTATTTTTTTTTTTTTTTTTAGTTTTTCGGATAAAAATCCTTTTTGGCTATAAAGTAAATCAAATACTGCTTCATTTGGATGCTCGAAACAACGATTCCCTCGAATCTTATAATATATGAGCTATTAGAAATTTGTAAAAAATATCAAAAATATAACTTGATTACAATTATGAAGGCCTTGAAATTTTAAGCAATTAGTTACAATAATTTCTATATATACTTTTGTAGTTGGTAAAATAACTAAAAAAAGGGTAACACTGTATTAATATTGTTAATTTTTCTCAAAGAGGGTTCTCTTGGTTTTTTATAATGTAACAAATTTGACAAACAAAATAGTGTTTGTCAGTGGTATCAAGCCTTTAACAACTTTTTAAAAATTCTATTTTAAATATTTTTACTATTATATTATTTTAATTATTTTTGTTAAAGCTTTAAGAACTTGAATTTGTATTAGAGATTCTAAGGTAAATTGGAGAGTCAGGTTTGATATTCGGATTTGACTCATCCCGAGTATCTACTGAAGCAACCTTTTATTTATTTTGGCAAAAAAATAAATTGTTTTAACTACAAAAATATTTACCTTAACTCGCGTTCCTTTCCATTAAACCTTAAGTTTGTCACACTGTAATAATTATGTTAACTTTATGTTCACCTGTCTGGTTGGTGTTTGTATTTGGTACAAGGCACTGTTGGGAATTTTTAATTCTGTTTGTTTTTGAAGCCAAAATAATTTTGACTTGGGCCTTTGTATTTAAGAACATGATACCAACATTTTGCTTTAAATGTTATGTTAAATTTTATATTGGTATCATTGTAAAGTAGCTAACTAAGAAACAACTGTTTAAGCTAAAGTTAATGTTCTTGGTGGTTTGTTACATATTTATAATAATATATTATAGTTTTTTTCCCCCTTAAACAACTTATTAAGTGTTTAAAACTAAAAATATTAAAAATAGTGTACAGGATAGATACATATGTCATGTCTCACATAAGGTAATTTCCAGCATAATGCACTCTTTTTTATTCATAATAGAACATTAAAAAATATAATACATATTATCTCTAAAAGGCACTATCGGCGAATCTGCACATAAATCAGTCACCGGGACACAAATCACGTTGTTATGGTGTTGAAGGGAAGTATCTGATTGGTAGAAACTTGCTTGTGTATTACCAACAGATTAGGCTTGACTGGTATCAATCTTACAAACATTCATACTTATTAAAAAACCAGTCTTTGGTTCAGGATAGTAAAAAAAAAATCTGTGCTTTACATCTACATATTTAACTAGGCTAGCCGCATATTTTACACAAATAGAATAAGTACCAACTGGTTAAAATAGAGGAAAAATACCTGTATTTGTGTAGAGGGAAAGTGAGGAAACCATTTAGGAAATAACATGTCATTAAACCTTGCCGGGATATGAACCTAGAGTAAACCAGATGAGACTGACGCCTTTATCCCCGAGTCTCCTCCTCGATGTGGTGAATTTTCAAAATCGTTTTGCTACTTGTTAGGGATGTAACACTTTTAAGGAGGAAGAGAAAAAAAACAGTGGCGTATTCTGAGAAAAATTAATAGGTATGCTGTACTCTAAAAGTTGCAGGGGAGTTTTGGGGGTCGAGGACCCTCAACCAGCGTTGTCCAAGAACGTCAAGGGATATATTTGAAGATGTGTGCCTATAGAACAGTGGTTCTCAAACATTTATTACTTCCCCTTAACCGTGTGCTATCTTAGGGAATTTTGAGCCCCCACCCATATTCTCTCTTCTTTTATTTATCCATAACGATGATTACCATCCACTCAAAATGTAATAAAAGTAACTCCATGGTGGCAGCCCGCATTCAGGCTCTACCTACCGCGTGGCTATAAAACTGTTTGGCAAATTAGTGCCAACTCTTGCGGATAGAGGGTATCATGTGGTCAGCACAACGATGACTCCAGCCATTAATCGCGGCCTTCTATACCGGAGCCACTACTACTTTATTCGAGTAGCTCTTATTTATCCACCCTAGGCTGAATCCAACCCGTTCCAGACCCACTGCTTCTCAGATAATCTGGACATGCCAGGAATCAAACCCGGGAACTCTGGGTCTTGGCATAGCTTGTTTATGGTTTGAATTCATTCTTTCTTCCAAGCCAAGTTGAAACTGACAAATATTCAAAGCATAATGTAACCATTGCACACCCCAAGATAATTCCATTCTTTTACATATCCTATTTTAGACATGAGCAATAAAATCTTCAATAATTAATTGGAGAAGCACAAATTGTAAAATTAAATAAAACTATAATGTCTTGTGGGTCATTAATGTTTACAACGAAACATTGACAAGTGAATACAGAGTAACCTTTAAAAAAAATGAATTTCAGGGTTATTTTCTCATACTGTTAACATACTTGGGCTACAAGCAAATAGAACCGAGAGGAAAAACCTTATCGCCAACTATAAAAAGTGGTGGATTAGCCATAAAAATGTGACGAATTTGAGTTTGCCAGCTCTCGCAATAAAAAACTTTTTCCTTATGGCATGTGCTTGTTTTTAACATGATATTTCCCGCATATCATTGTAAGCATTCCGCATGTGCATTGAATTCAGGTACTCACCCAATATTTCTGCAACTGTTCATACAAAAGGTGTCAGATTTGGCATAATTTGCATCTGAGGCAATTGTAAGTGAGAAGTCAAAAGTGTATATGTTTTGAATCTAATTCAAACAATGTTTGTTGTTTTAAATTTTCAATTGAGCAACCTAATCTCTAAATTTTTACATGCTGTGGAGAATTTCACTTTTCATTTGCCATGCCTGTGGCTTAATTGAAAATTATGTTGCCTACCTATGACTTTTGAGTGAATTTCTAACCATTCTTATATTACCTAGTTATTCTTAGTGATACTGTGTTGCTTGCTCTGGTTTTTAGTCGACTTTAGGCTACTGGGTACTCTGTAACCAGTTCTTTGAGCATGTCTAGAAGTACTAGTTTCCTTGAGCTTTACCAATAAAACTTTTACACAGCTTTTTGGTGCCAAGGATCCTTTATTCTACAACTCTTCAATCTCCAAATCATACAAAGTTACTCTTATCAGATCTAGTTAGATAACACATGGATATGGTGGTTATCCATTATCTTGTTGGCATGCACGGTCAAGCTAGTGACCGTCTTCAAGCATCCCTACCTCGTAGACTCATAGCCTGTGGCAGATGGCTCTTAACATCACTAAGACCCACTGCCTACCTCTCTAACTATGCTAGTGCTCTTGTTGGCGATGATGGCCACCAACTCTCATATTCATGTCAGCACAGTAAATTTCTTTCTATTAATCCAGTCAATCCCGTCCTGCTTTCATTAATTTAATAACACAGCACAAGGAAGGTTAATTTTAAGAAAATGCACCAGTATTTATCTAGGGAAGAGGATGGGGGAAAACACACACACAGAAGGTTATAATTCGGAAAATACGCCCCAATGCACTTGTCCAAGAATCGAAATGAATCGTGCAAATCATACACGCTGGCACTAAACTAACTCTGTTGATTTGTGCCTTATAAATATTCACTCACTGCTTCAGATTAGTGATTGAAACCCCAAATCTTTAATGGCACGGCACTTTCGGCTTGTATACGTTTTTAAAAATATAATGAAATTCAAACCAATAGCAAGGACTTGATACCATGACATACATTGTGTGCGTTGACATTTTTAGCGGTTGTGTTGTGTGGTGGATGAAGAATTATGAATGCTTCATTTGAAAAAAAAAAATTAAAATTAATTTAGCATTCTATTTGCTTATATTTGTAAACACCAGAGTTAAAACAAAATTAAACTAACAAATTTACACAACACACATTAATATAACTTTGCTCGCTTCTATTTTTTTTTTAACTTTAATTTTCATGGTTTGCATTCATTAAACTACTCAACTGTCTCGACAAATTTACGACATTGATATTCATTTAAATATTTCATATGTTGACCAAAACTTTTTTTAAGTAGATGCTTTCTAAAAACCTGCCGGAAGAAAGAGTGCTTGTCTATCTTTATTTGTTGGGGGCAGAGAAGGAGTAAGAGGGGAGAAAAGTATGTCCGTCAACCCCATACATTAAAATATTATGTTTACATGGAAGGTAGAAAGCTAATTTAAATTATAACATCTTTTAGAACAGTCTAGTTCAGTGAACTTTAAATCCTGGAAGGGACAAATACAAAAAGTCTACGTCGTAGTGGTTTATTAAGCTTTTTCTATACATGATTTTGTATCATTGGCGCCCGCAAGGACTCAGATTTTGAATTGTATTATGTTCCCTCTTCAGTATACTAAAATAATATATTTCATTTGAAATTTTTGATTCTTATTTATTAACAATAAATTTAATTTGTACATCATAGTAATAATCGATATATTTAATAATATGTTAAAACACTGTATATAAAGCGTTGGTAACATTTATTTTTATTTGCTTTCTCAGTTGTAGCTTGTCTGAATATTGACTTTGATTCCCGTCATGGCTGAAAAATTTGTCATTGATTAAATGTGGATTTCCTCTTCACCAGTGACTGCTGGTTGGGTGCTGTGCCTGTTCTATAATTAAATTAGTTCATAAATCATGTACTGATATAATAATTTGGATAAGAAAGTGCACGATAAAAATATATATAAAATTGCTTTCTCAAATCTTAACATATTTTATTATTTACCAAGGTGTTTGGCTATGATCATAGACATTTAATAGTGTACTCTTTCCCCCTCCCACCAAGAATCAAACCTTTGGGCGCCATTGTTTTGTTGTATATCATGAAAAGCTTGTTGAAAAGGAAATCTTTATGGGGCTATCCAGTTTTTTGTTGTTGAAGATTTTATGGCTGAACATTGTATCTAAGCAGTCCATTGTGGCTCAAGGTAACCTCTGAAGTTGCTCACGGTCATAAGCAGTCCATTGTGGGCTCCAGTAACCTTTGAAATTGGCCATGGTTATAAGTTGGCCACAACCGAAATTCAGGCCAAGTTCATAAATTAGTCACAGCCAAAAGCCAACCACATTGATAAGTCTGCCACGGACATAAGTCGGCCACAGGCAAAAATCTGCTATGGCCAAAAATCGACCACTTGTATAGAATCACCAGTTGGTAAGACATGTGTTTTTCATCATTTAAATGTTTACTTAGTAAGTAAAATCGACTGTGAAGAATGTAAAGGTATACAAGTTGTATTATAGAATTGTGGACTAACAGTGTAAGGCATCATCTCACGGTTTTACCGAGTTAGCAAGAAATAAAAAAAAAGCATGATTTGAAATGTTTTTTTATAGTATAGAACGTGTTTAATCATGAGGTAAAAACTATGCACACGAGTGGAAATTTTATTCACAATGTTGTGTATTGAATGTTGTGCAAGTTCAACCACACTCTAATGTCTCCGTGCTTGTGGCTGGTAATTAAATCGGTAGGAAGTAGGATGAAAGCTGTAGAAAAGTGTATAAAAATAATGTACAGAATTTCAAACATATTATAAAGGTCTTATTTAAATTGTTGTGCAAGGTTTATTTTTATTTAATTATTAATATTTTAAGGTGTCATATAAATTGAATTTTTTTTTTAAACATTGTGATATAATGTATTATGTGATAGTAATGGGTGTATGTAATAGTTAGATTTAAATACAGACATTGGTTTTTATCTAGCCTTTGGCATGTTTTTTTTTTTTTTAATAAATGCTCATACTTTACAAGGAAATTGACTTTTTAATTGCGGTCACTTTAAAACTGTTTAGGTCAAAATTAAGGATTATTAATTTTTATTTGACTGGGTTGGCTGTCAAGGAGATTATTTAATCTCTTTGTTTCAATTTTTTAATTTGCCAAGTATTTACTGTAGATTTCATTAGCTTCACTCGTAACCAGTGAACTTTTAAAACTTAATTTTTTTTTTTCAGGTTCGCAAAAACTAAAGTTCTGAGGTAGGGATGTCAAATATGATACCCTCGGTTCCTAGCTCTCAAGTCCCCCAAAAATTCTGACATTCTAACAAAAACGGCAAAATTCGGAATTTGGCTGAGTTTTCAATGTGCCTTTTGATTTGTTTATTTGCCGTTTCATTTAAGTGCCAACAAATTGTGAGTGTAGTCAACAACACCTTTTTTGCGTTCCATTGATCTTTTTTAGATCAAGCATTTAAATATAATAATTGGAATCGAGACAAAGAAGGAATCAAGACACCTCTAGCTCTGAAAACTAACATATTTCATAGAAAAATATTCTTCAATAATATACTATTGTATAACTAGAGTATCCATTGCATACCGTTTAATAATTTGGAAATGGGTTTTTTTTTTAGTTCTTATGTAGGTAAAATGAGTTATTTCTACAGATGGGACACTCAAATCCTCGATTCCTAAAATCCCTTGAATATTATAGAATTCAATAGATTTGAGATTTGTAAAAATCTAAAAAATTATTTCAAATAAAACTTTAAGGGTCTTGACTTCAAATAACAATTCTAAGCAATTGGTAGAAGGAATTATATAGATTTGTGTAGTCTGGAGAGTAACACTAAACTTACGATGTAATAGACATGACAAACAAAATATAATTTGCCATTGGCACCAAGCCTTAAAAAACTTTTTTTAAATTAAATTTTAAATATTTTGCACTTTAAACTTAACTAGAGCCGTACTTAAAAAAAAAATTGTAAATTCAAATTATTATTTGAGATTTGAAAGAAAAATTAAGATTTGGATTTGACCCATCTATAGTTATTTCACATTCAATCTTTAATGCATTATAAAGTGTGAGGTAATTACTTCACACATTTAGTCATTTTATGTTCTATTTAATCAGATGTACAGAGATTATGCCATTATGTTTAAACCAATATAAATAACACTTCATATCTATGCAGTAAACTATAATTATTATATTGTAAAATCAAGACTATGCTTTGTGAATAATATATATTATATTAAAACAATCATTATTTTTGTACATTTTGATATTGCTATTTGTGTCCATGCGGTTTTTCAATTTTAAAAATTCTATTATATGAGGTTGACTTTTGAATCTGAACAATAATTCGGAGGAGTTACAAGACAAATTAGTTTTATCATGTATTTTGGTTGTGGAGTTTTAAATCTGTTTTGCTATCACAACGAGTAATCTTGTTGTTTTTCCGTGAAATAAAATGAAAGACCTTTAAAACATTATAATGGTACTAGATTAAGACTGTAAAACCTATAGTACCTTCACTTTGTAAACACAAACCAAACTGCAACATTATTTTAACCAACACACTATTGCTTCCATAGTTGTTTAAACTGTTAAAATAACCAAAATGTTTTTTCGTTAAACTATTAAGACACTGGTTTCTGTTTAGTTTATGATTCTGAAGTTAAACTTTTTATTTTATCAAGTATTTTAAAGAACATTTGACTCTTAAGGATATGTAATAAAAGTGCACTTCAAATTAAAGATCTTAAAATAGTAAATTTTATTTAATTTACCATTTCTTTTATAAAATCTGCCATTGCAATCTAGTTTCTGAACTTGCTCATCAACTAAGTTGGTTGGGTGATGCTATGGTAAGTGCTTTATTAAAAAAGTTATAATGATAAAATAATTAATAAAATATAAATTCAATAACTAAATAAAAAAAGCTAACTTGATTGATTGTGTATATCAATTAATTCTTTGTGTGGTTAAACTATTGAGTCAACTTTGAACATGCAATAAACAACCAATCAATATAAAATGTATCATAATTAAATTAAAATATATTTTAAAATTCATATTTATATATTTTTTATCCTGTTTATTTATATAAAATTGTATACTTTATTATAAAACCAATAAGAACATTTTCAAGTAGTAAAAGTCTTTTTTATTTCTATTTAACCTTTACTTTTTTTATTTTGCGCTGAAGCTAAATTTATGAAATTTAATTCTCTTATAATTTATCACTGGTTTATTAATTTTATGTTTTCAATTTATTTTAGCTTAGAAGACTCCATTAATTTCCTTTTCATACTAATCTCAATATAATAAATTGTCTAAATGAATTATACATTACTATTTAGTTTTCGAGGCAACCATGAAAGAATTTTAGTTCAACCTAACCTAGATGTGCAAATTGTTTAAATGCTCTAAGGCTTTGTTTTTAAAATTCAAGTCATTTGAAATGCTCTGTCTCATTATGACAAGACCCTGAAATCTCGAGTGAACTGACAAGTTTATAAAATTAATCTTTTCAAGTACAACATAAGATTAATTCTTTGAACAGCTCACTTTTAAAATTCTGCTAGAAATGGATACAACTCAAAAATGTTTAAAGGTATTTTGAGATCTTATATTTTTAGAAATAGAAAGAATAAATATATATCTAACATTAAATGCAAAATTCAAAGTTTAGATTACTTACATTCATCCAGTCCAACTCATTACACCCTATCCCTATCTTGAGCTAGTTCTATCCAGCCCACTTCATTACACCCTATCCCTATCTTGAGCTAGTTCTATCCAGCCCACTTCATTACACCCTATCCCTATCTTGAGCTAGTTCTATCCAGCCCACTTCATTACACCCTATCCCTATCTTGAGCTATATATAACCACTCAACCTCATTAGATCCTATCTCGTTCAGGTCCACCACTTAACCACAGTTACAGTTCCTTCCATTTGCGCTGTATGTCCTGCCCAACGTAACCTGCGATATTTGATTATCCTTGCAATTCCTGGTGAGGAGTACGGTGCTTGTAACTCATCATTATTTAACCTCCTACACTCTTCATTAGATAAATAAATTGAAATAACCTAAAAATTCATATTTATTTTATTTACTCGGAGCCAGATAAAAACTTTACAGGTAGTTATTTAGAATCTGGATAAAACACTTAAGCTATCGTGTTGTATTGTTTTCCTTTAATGGTCTTAAAAATAATTGTTTGGTTAATATTAATTTTATTTTGATTTTTTAATGTTAGTAATGGATGGAAGTAGCCTCATTTTTTTTCAGTGATATTTAACCATAATTCTGATGTTTATATTGCTTTAAAAGTTCACAATCCAAGAGGTACCTAGTTCTTTCTATTTGAGAGTTAACAATATATTGATTTGTTAATTTGGTATCAACTATTCCTAAGGTAACCAGTGGCGCGCTCCGCCCCTAACTCCTCCTTCCCTCTACATCAAGTTGTTTTAGTAAAAACTTAAATCATATGTGGAATCGACTTGATATTCCAAAGGTACACACTTAAACACTTTAAAACCGCCCCCAAAATTACAAATGGAGGATACTAAATAATTAATTGCATCAATATATTGTGTGCAAGGCCACATTAAAAAAAATATCTCCAAATAGCTTTGAGAGGTATTTAAAAATAATACTTTTTTTGTGGGCCTCCCATGTTTATTGGTTTGCACCCCCATGAAACCCTCTCCCCTTCTCCCTGAATTTTAATCCTCCCTAAGGTCTTGACTTGATTGTGTGCTCCTCGACACGCCTCCACCCAATCCAAAAACTAAATTTATGGGTGAACCCTGCGGTGTACCCTGGAAGGTGGCAAGCATACCTTATATGGTTTCACTAGGGCGTAGCTTATAGGATACAGTCATGGTAGAGTCTTTCGGGGGTAAACAATGTTTTATACCTCGAGGTGGGCAATCAACAATATAAGAGATACTCTTGCGTTTCATTTTATTCGACCTGTATTCTTTGAACTAAGTGCCGACACTCCCCCCCCAAGCAGAAGACCTAGAAAGTTGCCGTATAAACTAGGCCACAAGTGCCCCAAGTGTTGTTGTGAGGCCAGCCAGTTGAGTTACGTTTGAGACCACCATGCAAATAAGTATTTACACTGTGAAGCTTCACCAAGGCCCCCAAGAAGCACTCCGATAATCCCAACAAGTAGACACGGCCGAGAACCAGTCTCATAATGGAGACTATGATGCAAGTTAAGTTCCAACGCAATGGTCACATAGTTTTATAAATCAACAAGAGGATGAGGCTAGCACTTTCACAGAAATAAATATCTTGTGCTTGATAAGAGATAAACAAACATATATGCCTGTAAAACTTATGTTGTTTCTGTATGTTTATAGGATGAGTACCGTCTGTCAAGTTATCTAGAGTCCGTACAGTTTGGCCTACTTTAAGTAGACCTTTTATTTCAGTTAGAGATAGAAATGTTTTGTTTGCACACCATTTTAAAATGGACTACGCAGACATTTGCAATTATGAGAAAATCTCATTTTGTCAATGACTAAGCGTTGAACTGCGGAATCTCGTAACAGTTCTGCGAGAACTCTCCTTACTGAACTAAGCGGGGGCTTTGACCTTGCATGACATAATTCCAAATTGCTATGTATTGTGTATGTACACGACAATGTTTGTTCAGTCTCTGAAAGTCCTCTTGTCATTTTTACTTTACAACGCACAACACATTATAATCATGTCCTAGAAAGATATTGAAAAAGCAAAAGGAGTGACTGAGGCTTTCAAGCGACTGGAAAACTGGGAGAGCTGGAAATAAACACAGAATTTTTTGTACCAGGGAATCCAGCTAAAAAAACTACAGGAATATTTGTGAATTTGGATTACTAAACTGTTAACTCTATTAAAATGGCCTTTACAGAGAAGAAAAATAGAACCTAAGAAATAATCTTGCTGATTCAAAAAAGTGTCTTATCTTTGCCCCACCCCAATTTTATTTTTCTTAAAAATAGGGTTGTGTAACTGACTTAAATGAATTTACCCACTAAGATTAAATCATCCTGTTATAAAACACATATGGCGTGACTTCAAAATAACCACTTTAATGGAAAATGGAATTTCATTTCTTTACACTGCTCTCTAGGGTGTTTGGAAAAATGGGAATTCCTTCTGGAAAACCTGGATAAAACCAGAAAATTTTGTTTTGTATTGTATCATTATTTACCGACGGTTGCTTGTGAGTGATAGCCGGGAAGAAGAGCAAGGTTTGACACAAGTCTACTCTTAAATTGTTCTCTCCCTCTCACTCGCATCGCGTCTTACTACCCATTCGGGCTACACACATACATTAATTACGCTAATGTGTTAGGGATGAGGAAGTGTACTCGCATGTTCGTGGAGAGAGAGTGGGAAACCATTTATTTAAAAAACCACCCTCGGTACACCCGACCATGATCGAACCACGATCTCCACGTCATCGGCAATCCAGTCTATTGCAAGAGTAGCGCCTTAGACCATGCAGCCACTGAAGTGGGTGGCTTTAAAGTTAATATTTAATACCAAACAGCGGTAAACAATCTACTAAAACTGTTCTGTCAACCCTTGCCCAATTCGAAAACAATCCACATACCCTTATCTGTTCCATTGTATTCTCACTTTCTTTCTCTTTGTTTTTAAGGGGTGGCAATGTTAGGTATGAACTTTTTTCCCCTTTACATGGCGCAGAACCATACTTAGTTGTCCTTAACCCCGTTTTTCCTGCACCAACTTCCTTAAAAAAACATTTATACCTCAAAAATAAAGATAATATATTATTATTATTATTATTATTATTAGCACCGCGTCTTACTACCCGTTCGGGTTATACGCACTTACGCTAATGTGTAATGGTAGGGTGATTGTGAGATGAAATGGAGGACCTACAGTTTAACGTGGAATCCGAACCACGGTGGAGGCCTGGCATTCCTCACATTCACAAGTTGTAAGATAATATAGTATTGTTTCCCAAACTATAGTACATGTAAGCCTACCCCTACAGGTGCGCAAAGAATCTTGGAAGGTACGCAACATAATACTTATTTTTAATAAAAATTGTGTTATAGTGATATTTCTTATGAACAAATTAATGGAGATTATGACTTGATGTCATGGATTTAAATAAGTCTTTCTTTCCCTCTGTCAAGGCTTTGTTTAGCTTACCACAGTAGTTTTATTGAAATTTGGAACGACTGTTTATACTCTACAAGAAAGCAAGTATATGTTTCCATTGTTTTTTGTGAGGAAGGAATGGTTAATCACCACGAAAGTTTGGAAAACACTTTTATAGAAAATAAACCGACAAGCTTAACAATAATTGTTATTTTGTTATTAATAATGTAAATTTTAGTTTTATAAAACATACAACTTCTACTTTTTTTTTTTACTCGGATATGGTCAGGTTGGTGCAAATATGTATAACAAACAGAATTTTCATAAATACATTGTTTCAAGTATTAGCATTTTTTTTTTAAATGTTGCTCCAACTTGATTTCATATTTCTACTCATTATAAAGATGGTCCAATTATTCAGTAATGTTACTGTAGGGTTATTAAAATAAGGCTGTCAAAGACTTTGTGTTTATCCAATAATTGGTCTATGACTAGTGAGATATTTTATTAAGTGCCTATGAATACATGAGAGGTCTAGTATGAAATAAATCTGTTCCTTAACATTTAAAAAAATATTGTACAAAACATTTATTACTTAAATTTACAATCCATGTCACAATATGCATATTGTTTTACTTTAGTTTTGTTTTTGTGCTTCGTGTTTTACTACTTGCCAGAACTATGGGTGTGTCTAAAGCAGTGATGAACAAACTTTTCGGAGAGTTGGCCAAAAGAAAAACGTCATGGGGGCCAACACAATTTATTAAAAAAATTAGAATGGTACATTTTACAAAACTATTGTCCAATTAAGTCTTATTTATTATTAAATGGATTTGTATTATAATGATTTCTAATTCTGATACAATGTGAGTTGTCTAAATCATTTAACAAATACTTAAATAAAACAGATACCTACACTACTTGAATGAAGGGATGTGTGGAACTGTTGTTCTAAAAGTCTTTCATAGTCTGGTTCCAATTGGAACGAGGGGACTCTCAGAAGGGAAGCTAATGCAGAGAGGAAATGTTAAATTATTTGTAGACTGACACTGATCACTAAGATCCAAAATAGAAATAAAAACAAATGAGGGCGAAATGAATTTTTTTCGGGTTTTTAGTTTTTTAACACATTTCTATCGGAATTTGGATCTTTTCGCGGGCCGTATTGAACCTGTCTGCAGGTTGCATCTTACCCACGGGCCATAATTTGCCCATCACAGATCTATAGCAAAGGTTAAGCGTGAGCAAGGTGTAGTTTTAGAGGAAATGTATTTGTGTGAAGGTATAAGGTGTGAAAAAAACAGAGTGAAGAGGAATTCACAGGATAAGCTGAAATAAAGGGCAGAATGAAACAACCTTTATGACATTTTGGTTCAAATTCCACATATGTCGAAAATTTACACTTCACATGGCACAAAGTTATATCTTTTGTACAGTGAATTTTGCATTATCTATGAGTGGGGGTCGACCTCGGTGATCTTGACAAATAAAAATCCATAGTACAACTTCCTTTGGAGGGCAAGTAAACCCGTCAATCCAATGCCGATTGTGGCACGTAAAATAACCCTGGAACTTATATAAAAATATCTTTACCGGCAAAATTGATAAGCCCTTTTGCACTCTCTCATTCTTGTGGGCTTATATAATCAGTCAATTTAGAAAGTGCACGTTAAATACCTCAATTAAAAGAAAAAGTTGGGTTCTTGGTGTTAATAACCTCCATCTAAATTATACACTCTAAAACATTTGATAATAATTTAAAAAACAATGTACTTTGAAATGCTGCAAAAACTGTGCTTTTTTTTTAATAAGCTCTAAAATTAATGATGTTGGCTGTCAATTTCAGGTTATGACTTTATAGTCTGAGACATTAATATATCAAATATCAAGAGTAAAGTTATGAAAGCAGGGCAGGGATGTAAATAATCATAACTCGAATTCATTCTACACCACTGTATAAAACATATAGTTCCTAACAACCACTTTTACTCAAATCATGTATACATTTCAGCGTATATTATCAAAAACACCACACTTAAGGTTTAAAAAAAAGTATTTGCTATTGGTGCTTCTTGCCGGGCGGGGGGCAGAAGTTTAGGGTCAAAACGAACTTGTGACACAACCTGCTTCGATGGCCCCATGGTCTAAGGTGCTATTCTCGTAATAGACTAGACTTCCTAAATAATTTTCCCAATACCTCCCCATACAGATGTGGGTACACTTCCTCTAAATTCAACCTTTCTCATTCTTAGCTAAACTTGATTTAATTCAAACTAATGAATCAATGGGTGTACCCCAAAAAGGTGAATTCAGTACCCATCTCAATTTTAGGAAAGGTTGGCTATATATATTTTTGAATGACACAAACTCGACTTGTAGAGCCAAATGTATGCTGTGCTACCTTCTTTGTATATATACTCTATTTTATGAATGTAAAACAATTAAAAATAGAAATTCCTATTAATTAATGCAGGAAAAAAAAGTCTTAATCATTTGCAATGCTCATACTGGACCTCCCAATTTATGGTAAATAGCTTTATTGTAGTGTTCTGTTTTGTTTGTTTTAGTTCTGATTAAAGTCGCACAATAGTAAAATGAAGAACTGGAGCAACCTTTTTGCTGTAGTGATTTATCATTTTAAATTAATAAATTTTTAAATGCAATAAAAGGTATATTTTTATGGTCTCTATGGAGTATTATTTTTAGTTATCTTTAAAACCGATGTAATCATGATAACTAACTTCACTTTGAATATTTAAAAAATAATATTAGTTTTGGAACATTTTAAAATTAAAAATGTTGTTTAGTAATTTATTAAAATAGTGGTTTCATTTACAAACTTTATTTTATTAAGAACCAAAATCAATGGCAACCTTTTGTTTATCTACTTATTTTAATAAAACATATTTTTGAGATCATGTTGAGTAACTTTTTGATTGTTGATAGTATCCACCCACAACATAATTATAATAGGCCAACACCCCCCTTCCTCCACCACACACTCCAAAACTAGTAAAAATAATAGTTTAAAAAGTGGATCAATTACCAGTAACCTGCTATCTAAGGTGCTATTCTCACAGTAGACTGCCGTTACAGGGAGATTGAGGTTTGAATCTCGGTCGGGTGTACTGAGGTGGTTTTTCCAAAATGGTTGTACACTCTCCCTCCACACAAATGTGGGTACACATCCTATAAATATACTTTCCTAATCCCTAAAACTATTAGCATAATTAGTACATAAGCGTAAAACCCGAATGAGTAGTAAGACTCGCTGCTAAAAAAAATTACCAGTATTTTGAGCCTTAACAGTATATATTTATTTTAAAATGATTGCATTTTAAGTTGCCAGAAGAATATAATATTTAGATTTTATTTTCCATTAATGTTTATTTTTCGCTAATATACATTGTTTGCCAATTTATTTAATACAAACTTTAAAATATTGAACTAAAGTTTATTTTTGTTATTGAAGCTGTGAATTTATTGTAAAACATTCGCCTAGTTCCAGGCGTCATTGTATATTATGTTCTGTGGCAGCACTGTTTTTTTTTTTTTACAATATGTGACTTTTAACTTAATGTCTCGAGTCCTCTTAACTACATTAGGATTCTGGTGAAAACAACCTTTTTAGAAAATTCAAACATATTTTTTTTATGTGGCTAGCATTGTTATAAAATTTCACTATATTATTTAATTGTTTTGATACTATTTATCAAAAGCAGTATCTCCCATTTGTGAAATAGATCATGTCACCTTTCTATCATATACTGTCCTTCGTACCAAAATCCAACTTTAGTTCTCTATGAAAAGTGACATAATTTAATATTATACATGTCTAAACGTTGTTTATAAAAAGGTTTTCAACTGTCAATAAAAGTTCCTTCTTGTATAAATCACACTGTAGCGTATGTTTTGCGTTAATATTGTTAAGATTTTGCTCTCGACTAAGCATGCATAATTATATGGTTGAATAATAAAGTAATAAATGAGTTTTAACATGGCCATGGGTGGTGGAATGGAAAGGGGTTGGAGGCTTACCCCCCAGTGGTTCCTGGCGAAATGACATGAAATGCCAAAGAATTCATTTGTGAAAAATTCTCTTAGAAGCAGTTTAAGGTATTTTAAAATGCAATTAATTAGGGGGCCACGCCCTTCGTTACAACCCTGTATTTCAAGTTGTATTGCATAGATGAGATGACCTAACATCTTATTTATTGTAAATGGCTGATTTATAAAATAAACAGTAATAACACATTTATTTAAATTCAAATTAATAACAATTTACAGGTCTGGGTACTGTAATTATTTATATTCAAATAACAAATCTAGACTGTTTTTAGTGAAATGCAAGCTTGGTCATAAAAGTTATGTTTGATGTCGATTTTATCGAAATTGTCTTCATTATTGTGAACTAATATCAACTGTAATTGGGTTCACCAAGGGTAACACCAAAGCTTTAAAATGAGCAAAACTTAAAAAAACAAAACAAATAAAACACATTTAATATGGGTGATGTTTGTCAAGGTGATTTAGTAATAAATTTTAATGGGTGCAAGATGTTTAAATAGGGTAGCCTATACAAATGGTGGCTATATTAATAAAAGTAGTAGTAATAAATTAAAAACCTTTTGTATTTATTTCTTTTGTTGTATAAAATATAATTTTATACCTCTATATTAATTTATTGTGTCATTTAACAAATGTGTACTTGAAGTTATATTTCCTAATATTTTTTCTATTTGTTAACTGTGTGGTTCTATAGAAAATATATCAATAAATAAAAAAAAAAAGAAAAGTTTTGTTACCAAACATTATCCTTTAGAAAAGAGATGCATTTAATTTTGTGTATATTTTAATATATATGCTATGGGTAAAGTCAATATAATCAGATAATGTTGACAAACCAAAATATGTGTATGATGTTCATCCAGAAAATACTGGCACTATCGAGCCACACTTGGATGGTGGCAATTTCTATGGTTGAGGCTAGGTTAGTGGAAAATAAAACATATTGACTTTTAATGCACTGCTACAATTCAATTTATTGTTCAATTTCAAAATAAAATCCGTATTGAAACTGAAACTTGCTTGGTTTAACAAATATTATTCAACTTTATCCAAGTATTGCTGGCTAGTGTCAATATCATCCGGATAAAGTCATAAATGAGATAAATTACTTTCTATTCCTGACTTTATTCATTGCATTTGGACAATGCTGACATCTCCTGGCTAATCTTGACATTATCCAGATTTCGCCCACTACCATTAATATTTATGTGTAGGTATATTAATTCCAAGGTCATGTATTGTAATAATGGACTATACAATTCCTGTTTTAGGCCCAATCCTACAATGTCGTGTTATTCTATTTGTTATGGCTTAACAGAAGGTTAAGCGATAACGACCACTACTTTGGATTTTACAATGTTCAGTTAAAGCTAGCTTCCTCGTTAAAGTTAATGCGAGGTCTACCTTCTGGCTAGGATTTTAAACGTCCACATTAACTTACAAATATCCCGCCATATTGTTATAGTTATTATTCAAATGAGATTACATTATTTTTTTTTAGAAAACTTAGACCAGTTATTTATGGATTCTCTTGGCTTTAATATTGTCCACATGTAATTAAATAAATGTTTCACCAATGATTACCTAATCACAGATTTGCAGTATTATAATTCTAACTTTCAAGCCATTAGTAATTAGTATGCACCTCTTTGGTGTACACGGTACAGCATCAGCCTTACTTGTGTTCAATCCCAATCAATTTTAACACCAAAATGATAATAAAAGAATTATGTTGAATTTATTCCTTCTATTTAATATGGGATGCCAACATTACTTTTGGGCAAGTTTTTATAGGGTGATTTGTAAGTCATCGTACGACACAGGGCAGAGTCTGGTATCAACTTTTATGGCTTAGCTCTTCTTTCCTACAAAATATGTAAATTCTTTTCAATGGTTTCACTTCACGATTCGGAGTGGTCATTTCTTGTTGTCAATTGAAAATAGCCTACCTATGTTTTTATCGTCTTGTAAGTTATTATGTGTAGGCCTGAATGGCTAATATGGTACATGTTTTTTTCTTCACTTCCAGTACACGTTCATGGTTAATTAAGGGTGGTTTTTATTGTGTGTTTAAAAATTGACTATGACTCTACTGTTTAGATAATTAATTATTTTGACATTTAAATAGTTACTTACAATCTAATGGGTCAAATTAAGCCAATCAAAAGCTTTGTAACAAATCTAGTGCTCCGAGAAGCTTTATGATAAGAACTAATTTTCCCCGTCCATAACTTGACGAGCACATTGTAAAACGCAACATCAAGTTTAACCAACGGTTAAGTTATGAGGACTTTAATGTGACATTGTAAGATTGGGCCTTAATCTCATTGTATATAACAAATCGACAAATACTTTATAGCCAGTTTTCAGGATTTCATAGAAGTTTAAATAATGATTTATTATTATTTAGCACCGCGTCTTACTAATTACGCTAATGGTTTTTCACTCTCCCACAACGCAAATGCGGGTTCAATTCCTCTATACTCAATCTTCCCCATTCCTAAGTAATTAGAACTTAAGCATAACCCGAACAGGTAGTAAGACGTGGTGCTAAGTATCATTATTTAAATTAAATTTACATAAACTTATTTATAACTAACAAGTTCGTAAATTATGATTAACATTTTTTAATTAGGTTGTTTATTTTAAAAATGTGTTGCACACATGAACATTTAAGAGTAGGTCAGGTTAAGTTGGCAAATTTATATTTGAATTAAGAGCATTAGCATTTTCAACCATTGGTTGGCGTATTTTTTTAGTTGATTGTTAAGAAGATAATTCAGTGTTAATTAGCGAAGAGAATGAACAACCATATGTTAACGAAATAAGGTTATATTAATGCGGCCATCTGGAAAATTTATGAAGGACTATTCAGACACCCAAGTTTAAGGTGTCACAGTGTCTATATTTCAAATTACGGCACGAGTTGGTGGAGATTGTAGCCCTGATTTTGGTTGGAAGAACGGTAGAGAAAATTCAAATATATTTATTTGTGGTCAACATTAATAAAATTTCTTTATATTACTTAATTTTATAGGTATTGATAATATCTATCAAAAGTGACAGCTGCAGATAACATGGCTTGATGTATGAATATATTAAAATAGTAACTCTATTAACTAACTTCTACCAAATCTACCAAAATCACACTTTTTTTATATAACCATTGATATCAAGTTTATCGACTGCTACATTGTGGGGGGAGGGGGTCAGATTTAACAGTTTCTTTCAATGTTCTTATGAGAAAACATGTATCCGATGAATACAAGTGTTATTGTTTGAAAACTAAGGTTATAGACTTGTAGGAAGTAAGGTATTTACTAAAACCTGATTTTAGTAAGAATCCTAATCTGCAAGGCTTTATTTCGTACTATCATATGTATAATATTTTGGTAGGATAAACGGCCATTTAGAACGGAAGTAGAAATTTCCTTTTTGAAGGTTTTTTTATCTTACTACTACTGTAGGGTAGGATTCTGGTACGAAATAGAGCCTTTAAAGTAAGCTTCCTTAAAAAGTCATCGTATATATTAGGCTACATCAAATTATTTAAAGAGAAAACAAAATACGTTAAAACTTTGTTATGTTATTCATATACTAATCATATAATGATTTCATCAAATAATCACACATTGACGTATCTAATATATTCGGATCGGCGTGGTTCCTCTATCTGTGGCGTGTGTAAAAATTGCTTTAAACCAAACGAGGAAAGTGTTTTCTGTGATGGAAAATGTGCAATGTGGTACCACAAAACTTGCGCCAAAGTAGGCAAAAGAAAATTTATCTTTTTGGTGAATAATAAAGACTCTAAATGGTTCTGTGAGAGATGTGGAAATGATGGTGCTGCTCCAACATACAACAAAGACAGTGCAACAATGAATCCCGAATCTCAAATCACCAAACAAGAGTCTGGTGGAAAAAACATTTACTCTATCGGTGACGTGATGAAGGAGCTAGGAAGAATGGGCTGCCAGCTTAACGAAATAAATAATAATAATAAAGTGTTTGCCGATTCAATCTTGAAAATAGAGACTAGTATGAGTCAGTTTAAAATTGATAACGAGGCGGTTAAAAAAGAAGTTCGTGTACTCATTGAGCGAAATGAAGAGCTTGAACAGTATATGAGACTCAACAATGTCCTGATTGATGGGATTCCGAAACTGGAAAAAGAAAATGTGTCAGATATAGTTCTTAAGGTTGGTCAAAAAATAGGTGTGAACATAACAGCTAGTGACATTGACATTGCTCACCGGCTCCCGCAATGGAAAGCGGGAAAGCCGCCGACTATAATAGTAAAGTTTGTTAGGCGAACAATGAAGGGACAGTTCATGAAAGAGAAGGCCAAGTTGAGGAACATGAACTCAGTTTCTTTTGTGGATGCACCAGCTCACAACGTCTACCTGAATGAACATCTAACAGCGAGTAACAGGAAGAAGTTTGCAGAAGCAAGAAAACAAAGGGATGATGGTAATTTCAAGTTTGTATGGGTCAAGAATGGACATATCTACATACGAGAAGAGGAGGGGAAACCAGCTGTTCTGTACAACGAAGGAAAAACGTGGGAAGTAAATAGAAGCGAGAACGCAAACGGTTTTGTTGTGGTCAAAAAAAGACGTTAATGGTCGTTCTTAAATTTAGTGCATTTTTCTTGCAAATGTTTTCATGGAGTGTATTATTCCCGGTCTATAAGTTTTTTCTTTTTTTTTACTACATTCTTCATATGCTCTAATTGTGGTTTTGTCTCATCCGGCCCTGGGTACGTACCTTTGTGTTTTACTGTTGTTTTCTTTGCTTTAGTCTAGGATACTGTCTTATAGGTAGATATAGCTGTCTATTTTTATTATTTTTTGTTTTGTTTATACACATGTATAAGTTTCTTTATGTTTTGTTTTTGTTTTTTGTTTTTTGTAATAGGGTACTAGTAGGCCTCGTTCAGAGATTATTAGTTGGTTTGATTAGTAACATGTATTTCTATAAACAAATTAGTAGGGGCCCGGTTATTGGGTAATAGTATCACAAACAATGATTAAAAACGAGATAATGTTAGAAAATTTGACACAACTTGTCAATTGTTTTCCTAAACCCAAACTAAATATATTTTACTTAAACATCAGAAGTCTTACAAATAAGTTGGATGAACTACAGGTGATAATAAATACTCTGCCTTTGCAACCGGATTTAATTATACTTACAGAAACATGGCTTAAATCGTATGAAACTAACTTTTATAATATTAATGGGTATACAGGAACCTTTGCCTGTAGGAATGAGAGGCAGGGTGGTGGTGTGTGTATATATACTGCAAATAACCTGAATTTCAATGTTATGGAAATGGATGAGAGTGGGTTTTATTTTCTAAGAATTGAAATAGACTCTTTAAGACCACCCCTACAGATCAGTGTTATATATAGGCCTCCAAATATCCCTCTTAATAATTTCCTAGCATATTTTGAAAACATTCTAAACAAATTGGCCGGGAAAAAATGCATAATTATAGGGGACACAAACATTAATACCATGAATGATACAGTATTTAATAATTTGATAAAAAGCTATGGTTTTGACATTTGCAATGAGCTAGCAACTAGAATAACTAACAACAATGAAAGTACACTAGACCAAATTATTTCAAATATAGATGGCCAGGCTCTGTGGGTGTCAAACATTAACAATAGTTTAAGTGATCACAACATTCTAATAGTGGAATTGGAATCAAATTATATCACGGTGGAGAGGGAAAACGACACTGAAAATCAATGTGTAATTGATTACAATATCTTAGAACTTAAGCTTAATGAATCTTTGGGACAAATTAGCACCAGCACAAATACAAATATTTTTTTTGAGGAACTCATGACGATAGTGCAAAATGCTTTATTGTTTGCTGAAAGAAGGGGAGGTCAAATAACTACAAATAGTATTCATAACTCTCCTAGGTGTGCTTGGGTGAACAAGGAGCTGTTGGAAATGATTAAATTACGGGACAAAACACATAGATTGGTAAAATTTAACCCAGCAAACACTAACTATAAGAGTGATTATATTTTAGCTAGAAATAATGTAACAGCACTAAAGAGAAAGTTGATGAAAAGTTATTTTTCAAAAAAGTTTATAAGTAATAGTAATAATCCTAAACAATTGTGGCAGGAGATAAATAAGTCCCTGAATAAAAACTGTAAAGCTAATAATAAGATAACACGTTTGAAATTTATGAACAAGGAATATAATACAACTTCTGAAATGGCAGATATGCTAAATAATTTTTTTACAAGTGTAGGACATAATCTTGCAATGAATATTCCAGTATATCCTGAGGATAAGTGGACATATTACACTACCACTAGAGATTGCTCATTCTCAATTTTTTTAACAGATATAATGGAAGTAAAAAATATGATAAGAGATCTCAGTAGCTCAAAAAGTTCACCTTTCGATAAATGTTCTAATAAAGTACTAAAACATTGTTCAAATTTTTTTGCAGAGTATATCTCTGTTCTATTTAATAAATCTATAACAGAAGGTCAATTTCCGGAACAGCTGAAAATATCAAAAATTATTCCCGTGTATAAGGGTGGTACTTTAAAATGTGATCCATCAAACTACAGGCCTATCTCACTTATTTCTTCCATATCAAAAATACTAGAAAAAATAATGAAAATTAGATTACTTAAGTTTTTAGACAAAATACATTTTTTCAAACACCCCCAATATGGATTTAGGGGGAAATCTGATACACTAACTGCGGCTTTTGAACTGATTAATAAAATACAGAATACTATGGATGACAATACTAAGCTTTCTGGAGCTTTGTTTATTGATTTAAAAAAGGCATTTGACACTGTTAACCATGAAATTTTATTATTCAAGCTGTCTAAAATAGGAATAAGAGGAGTAACTCTAGAGTGGTTTAAGAGCTATATTACTAACAGAAAACAATACACTTACATAAACAATCACGAAAGTACTATACGTGGTGTCACATGTGGGGTCCCTCAAGGTTCGGTAATTGGGCCTGTACTTTTTCTTATTTATGTTAACGACATTTTCCAGGTAAATTTTCAAGGCCAGTTACAACTATATGCAGATGACACAAGTTTATTTTACATTGGACAAAATTTTAAAACTATAGCAGAGAATATTCAAACTGACCTGAAATCGTTATACCAGTGGTTAAGAGTCAATAAACTGTCGTTGAATTTTGAAAAATCTAACTATGTCATTTTTACTAGACCAGGAAACAAAGATAGAAAGAATATAGATGATTACCAGATAAGCTTTGGGAATAACATATTGAAAAGAGCCAAGGAAGCAAAATATCTTGGGCTGACCATTGACAGCTCACTATCTTGGAGCCCACATATAAACCATGTCACAAAAAAAATTAGGGGTCCAGTTGGGGTGCTAAAAAAACTTTCCTATAAATTCACTCCGAACGTGTTAAAGCCATCTACTATGCTCTGGTTAACTCGCATTTGTCCGGGGGAGCGGAATTGTATCCATTCGGAATGGTATCCATTCCGATAGTTTTGTAATAAACTGCTTTTGTGAAAATCCTGAATTGTATCCACTGGAATTATATCCCCCAAAACCTGAATCGTACCCCTCGGAATGGTATCCATTCCGATAGTTTTGTAATAAACTGCTTTTGTGAAAATCCTGAATTGTATCCACTGGAATTATATCCCCCAAAACCTGAATCGTACCCCCTCGGAATGGTATCCATTCCGATAGTTTTGTAATAAACTGCTTTTGTGAAAATCCTGAATTGTATCCACTGGAATTATATTCCCCAAAACCTGAATCGTACCCCCTCGGAATGGTATCCATTCCGATAGTTTTGTAATAAACTGCTTTTGTGAAAATCCTGAATTGTATCCACTGGAATTATATCCCCCAAAACCTGAATCGTACCCCCTCGGAATGGTATCCATTCCGATAGTTTTGTAATAAACTGCTTTTGTGAAAATCCTGAATTGTATCCACAAATGGCCGACTTGAGTTTTAACAGAAGGAACGTTTAACGTAAAAGCTTTGTCACAATTCTGGTAGAGGGCAGCAGGATGGAATCTTCTTAACTTACTACTTGTATACTAGAGTGCAGATAAATCCAATCAAATTATTTAAATAAGTTTAAGTAATTATTTGAAATTCGTAGACTCATATAAGGCTGCCAACATTACATAGAATATTAAAAAGCATAGCGTTATAAATTATTTATGATTTCCAATTAAGAGGATATTCGTATCCTAAATCAGCCAGTCCTGCTCGATTATACACTTTAGGCCAGGGGAACAGAAGTTAAACGTATGGACATTAGGAGCACCTTTTAGAAAATATAAACAAATTGTTTGCAGTCATCATTGATAAGATTTTACTCTATTTCACTGTTATTTATAGATATTGACTATCTTTGTATTATTATTATCACTGTTCACCATAGTTTTTATTTTGTTTCCTTGAAGATGATTCAAAAATTCATTTGTAATCAAATCGATATATGAGAATTTAAAATAACTTTGTCATTAGTGCTCTAATTCTCTTTTCAAGTGGCCTGTTTAAGTATTTTCTTAAAAACGAAGTATTCATTCTCTTTAAAGATTGCAGTGCATATTAGAAAATTAATTTGCAACCTTTTTTAACATGTAAGATTTGTAGCTAGTTGTATATAGTTTTATCATCCTAGCTACAACTTGATTCACCATGACTAATATCGGGGATCGAAACTCGCCGGATGTTTCGAGATAATTTTGACTAAATGATTTTCCACTTTATCTACATACAAATGTAGATACACTTTCTCTAAATTATACCTTTCTCATACTATCCCTAAAGTGTGAACACGAAGTTAGTTCATAAGGCTATTGAGACGTGAAGAATTGAAAAAGTAGTAGACATTTCAATCAAGACCTTTATAGAAATCTTTAAAAAACTTTTGATTTGATTTGTGGAAATAATTTTTTCTTTCTCGCACCCCTCGGTTAGAGAAAGTATTGATATTGTAAAAAAAACCTTGAAATTTTGATAAATATCGACGTTTCATGGCCCCCTGAAACAGAAAAATATATTTTAGCGATGCCGCCTGTCTGTGTGTTTGTATCTGTGCATAGAGCCTAAACCATTTCATCGATCAAGCTGAAACTTGATATCTAAGGTTGGATAGGGTTCCCCAGAGATCTTTTTGGAATTAGATATACAAACCTAAAATTAAGGGTAGTTTACTTAACGACGTTACCTACTTGACGAATTCGAAGGGATTTTATGAAGCGGGTTGCATATTAACTTAACGCACTCAAGCATGAAATATGTGGCCTCTTCTGACAGTTCTTACCCCCTCCATGACTACCCTTCCCCTCTTTCGCAGATTAGCGTTTTGTAACTTAGTCAGAAGGGTACAAACTCCACTCGCCATTCGGTAAGACCGACAGGTCAGCCTTTCAGTGATAGATTCAAATTAAGAAGGAGCTTTACAGTTGAAGGGGCAGCCCGCAACCCGCATTTTACCCATTTACCCAAAGGTTATTCTTATTCTGATGATATCTCAACTATCATGAATGATAATAAAATATTTATTGTGTCAAATTTAAGGTATCAATAAGCAAAAAGATAATGCCAGACTCAAAATTTAATAAAACCATGGATTAATTAGATAAAAAATTAGATATAAATGAATAAATGTGTTTGAGCTTCAAACTATTAATTGAGAAAAAAATTAAATTTTTTAACGAGGCATTTATTATCGCCACTAGTTTACGCTTGCAACAGTACAATTATAATTGGGTGTTTATATATGAAAAAACTGAATAAACCCAAAAATACCATTTTCATGCCTTTTCGATTTAATATTACATTGGAGATAGGTCACTTTACCTCCATTCTTTTCTTGTCAAAACCCCATTAAGTACGCCTAGTTGGTTAGAGAAGGGTAGAAGGGGGAGGGCTCGGTTATCTTTCAATACTCTTTTAAGACCTGAAAAGTTTCTAACAAGCCAGCACCAACACAAAGTTTGTCAGGTGCTATTGCTGTATTGGTTTGAATGAGTAGTACTATAATTTGTTGCGATTTTTTTTTTTTCAAAATGGCGAAAAAGAATGGGAGAAACCATCCTTCTGATCGCGAAAAAAAAAAAAAAAAGCAGAGAGGTTTGAATTTTAAAAACTGTCGAGAAACTCAAAAGATAATGTCCGTAGAGTAGGGAAGATTAGAGAAAATACACAAGCAAATATTTTTTAAGAAAATTAAAAACAATTAAGAATGGCCCTTACAATTCACACCACTTATCGCGTGGTAAAAAGCGTCAGTCTCCTCTTGGCTGGCTTGCCGTTAACAGAGAGGATGGGGTTTGAATCCCAGCGGTTGTATTGAGGTAGCTAGTCATAAATGATTTTCCTCTTTTCCCCTACAAAAATTCAAGTAAACTTTCTCTAAATTCTATCTTTCTCATCCCTATTCTATTAGTGTACATGTGGGGGTATTCCGAAAGGGTAGTAATAAGCATTGTTTGTAAATGATATCTGCCCTAACTGAACTATATTGAGGGTCAAACCAAGTCATATTTCTTCCTAGGAGTGGAAACACATGCAACAATCCTACAGGTTTATAAAAAAATTAAATTACCTAGCATTCTAATCTATGCCATCTAGTAATTCCTTGATATTTGAATATTTACATTTAAAAAAACTCAAATGACGTTATTTAAAAAAATTAAACTATCTTAAAGTAAATTTTAACATATTAGACTTTAAAATTTAATAATGTCACATAAAATTTGTGTTTTTTATTTAAGTTGCTTAGGCAACATAGTTTTTACCTATTTCCTTATCATATGATACGCACCCAACTACTCTTTATATTTATTTTATTTATTAACACCGGGTATGACTACCCGTTTAGGTTGTACGCATATGTACTAATTACTCTGTTGGGTCAAGGATGAGGATGGTTATTATTTGAGGAAGTGTACCCACATTTTGGTAGAGAGCCATTTATGAAATAAAATTTATATTTATCTGTTTCTTTCACAAATGGCGTGGTTATAATTTAGGAAAGGTAGCATTTAAAGGAAGGGTACTAGCATTTGGAAGGAAGGAGAGTGTGTGGGATACAATGTCAAATATCCACACTTGCTAAATCAAACTAGGATTCGAGTATTGACATTCCTGATACAGTCGACTCAACATAGGAAGAGTGGTAAATGACAGCTAGCAGTAGTTTTTTAATTCAGTAATTCCAAGGGAAGTATTAATGGGAAGCGTTTGATAAAACTACTTTATCATCAATTATTAAGCAAATAATAAATATTTATACATAGGTTAATTAATATGAGGGACTTTCAATCAATGTTTGCACAAAAATAAAACTTCTGCTAGATGTCAGCTACCACCACTCACTCCTATGGTGAAAAGACTGCTGTACCTCTGAGATATAGCTCAGGCAAGATGGGATTGACACCTTTGTCATCCTGATCATTAGTATACTTTGACTGTGTACAGTGTATGTTCCAAGTCTGAGGTATTTCGTAACCGGTGTATGATCCATAATGTGAATTATATTATATTACATTTTATCGAATCTTATATAATCCAAGATAATTTTTAGTTACTATGATTAATAGTAATAACCATTCACATTTGTTTTTAAACCAATCATTACATGGACTCGGAAAATAATACATCAATGATCGTAATTAATATGAAATCAGTTAAAAATATATCTGATTCAACCTCAGATAAAACAATGAGCAACAATAATTATTTATTCTTAATTTATAATATTAGATATGCTAATATTTTAGCCGGAAAAGTCATATGCTCTAATGAAAATGGTGGCCAAAGTTTAAAAAATTTAAGATCCAAATCTTTTTAATTTATATTAATATACAACATAAAATTAAAAAAAGGTTTAATTTCTTAGAGGTTTCGGTTGTAGTATGAAATTCTCAATGTAAACTAAAGCGCTCCACCGAGTTTTGTATGAATTATTGTCTGAGACAATCCTATCAAGAATTCTACTATATAGTGGTATGTAGTAATAAAAAAAGGCCTTCTAGATGTCATTCCTCCAAAAATCATTGGATAGTAGAGTCAAGTTTTCATAAGAAGGCACTATACAAATTAATAGATCTACTTTCATGTATGCATCCGTCAGCTCACGTGACCTATAGCTGTCAATTTTAATAGATATTATCAATACTTAATAAATAACACTAATGATAGTTTATAATACAATATTTGTTAATTTTGGTCGGAAAAAAAATGTGAGTGGCAAGGGATTTTGAAATAATACAATGTAAAATAGACTGGATTAGGTTTAAAATTGTTATTTTAATCCTGAAATTATTAAATAAATATAAAATAATCATAACACACAATATTATTTTTGGTATTAGGCCATAATGTTAATCAATGACTTAAAGGTTTCAGAACGTTCAACTTTACAAGTCAAGTCACAACCACAATAGATTGTACTCGTACCTATTCCAGAAGCCTGAATTTGAAATTAAAAACAACACATTAAATATTATCCCAGTGAGGTCTAATACATCAGTCTTGGTTTGAATTGGTCAGCGTTAACAAAGAGGTCAAGGTTCAAAACCTAGCCATTTGCGCTGGGAATAATTATCATCCTGCAAATTTTACTGTTATATTTCCATAAACCTCTCACCTCCTCCCTGTTACAATGCACTCAAACTACCCTAACCCAATACGGTGATCGAAAGGTCTAAGGGTAATAATATACTAGAGTGCCAATGACGGAGAGAACGGGGCTCGAATCCCTGAATGGCTATACTGAGGGTGTATTTTCTCAAGTAGTTTCCAACTTTCCCTTAGCGCAAATGCTGGTCACTTCATCCATATTCAACCTTCCTCATAACTAACACACTAGCGTAATTAGTACATAATGTGTATAACCCGGGCGGGTAGTAAGACCTTGTGCTAAACAAAAATCTAAATAAAATGTAATGTACATTTTAAAGTGTACAAAACACCTAGATAACACCCGCTCAAGTTATCCGAATTTAATATCGCTAGTTGAGTAGCTGGAGATAAAGGTGAAATTTAAATTAAATGTACTTACATTTGCGTGGAGGGAAAGTGGGAAACAATTTAGGAAACACTCTCATTGCACCTATCTGGAATTCGAACCTTGACCTCACTGTCACCAGAAAACCAGAACCCGATATTTAGTCCACATGCCTATTGATTGGAGTATAAATTATATACATATGGTACATTTAAAGTGACTCGACCAAACAGGTTGTTTTTGGTCCAATATGATCAATTATTTTGATCAAATAAAAGGTGTCTCTTGTCTAAACTAAATTTGGTTCATCAATTCAATAGTGGTTACAATTCAAGTGTTAACGGCTATTTTTGCTATGTTTAGGCGTTCATAGAAAAAAGCTACTAGTTTATAGGACCAAACTGTTTGTTAAAAAAAAAAATTGTGTGCAATGAATATTAAAATGTAACCATTAGATTTTATGGATATTTTGAGTTCAAAAAGGTTCAAACTATTGAGTACAAATTTGGAAGAAAAAACACAAAATACGGTTGTTCATTCAATTTTAGCGTAATTTTACTTTTGGTAAAGTATCAAACTGGAAAATAAACATGTCAAATTGAACCTGTCACTTGAAATATTAAACAAAAAAGAAATATATATTTTTAATTAATTAATTATAAATAATACGCTACTTTAATAGTGCGTTTAGAATTGTTTGTACTTTCTAAACAAACATGTGTGTTTGTGGTTAGTTTTGGAAGTTATTTAAATGCATAGCAAAATGTATCAAATAAAAATGTATTATTCATGTTTATTACATTAAATTCAATACTTTAATGAATAGATGTATCACTAGTTCCGTAACCACGCCAATTTTTTTTTATTTTTTGATACTTACCTATTGTCATTACATTATTTTAAATATGGATAATATTTGGAGAAATTAAAAGAATGAATATCTAAAATAAATATTACTCTTCTTTTACGGGAAGTTGACAAGTAGGTAGAATTACTATCCTCAAGAAAAGGAAATATATTTCAGGTATTTCCGCGAAACTAATAAGCTGTAGCACAATGCCAAAGTTCAACATCCCCACCCAACTCATTTACTCTCTTTCTTTTCAGTTGTCCACAAACCTAGGGTGTCTGAGACCTTTCAAGGCAGAAACTACCTAACCACCATTTACAAGTTGCCTTTAAATTTGAAGGTCATTTCAATGTTATTTGCAAGTAAACCTCATTCTTAACCATTTCTCATGCTGATAGCTAAGTGAACTAAATTAAGGCACTAGAGTGACTATACAGATAGTTTACAACCTGGGAGTAGCGACCCCATTCTTGGTCATGGCTTTTATCGGGTGGAACACGTTGCTTGTTGAGATTATAATGTTATGTTTACTTTTTAAATTGATTACTACTTTAGGAAGGTGCAAAATTCAAATACAGTAAAAACATTTTAGTTACTAATTAGGTTCCTTTTGGTTACCTAGCTCAGACTGTTGCTTGCTTACTTAGTTTGCTGGAGGAGTCTCGTGTTTAGGCGAGAGGCGCTGCTATCATAGCTTTCAAAATACCCACTAGGCTCGTTGATTAACTTTTGAAACATCTTAGTCGCATTCATATAAATAATATAGGATAATATAGTTTATAGGAATTTTATCAAACACGTGGGCTTAACGGCACGCTAGTTTGGTTTAACTGATGAGGTCAGGATTCATATTCTGACTGGCGGTTCTGGGATTGATTTTCCCTAAATAATTTTCCACTCTCCCTCCTTGCAACTCCGGGTAAACTTAATCTTAATTCAACCTTTTTCGTCCATAACACATTAGCGAAATTAGTACACATGTTTATAACCCAAACGCATAGTAAGATGTGGTGCTAAATTTTTTATAGCCCTGATTAATAAGAATATTATAAAATTAAAATTTAAAAACCAGGATATTAATACTTGTAGGCCATCAAGGGGTCGCGATGGTTTCAAAGACCAACATTGATTTCAAACCTGGCTTAATTTGGAAACCACTGAACTAAACTCGCATTTCACCCACACGTAAGTGTTCGAATTATACAAGTGAATTGGGTATTTTCCTAGTCATACTCATCAAAATGTTAGTGATGGATGTTATCATTTATCAATATATTTTATGGCTAGGAGATTTTAAAATGTGGCTTGATCGTCGTTGTAGATAATTCTCGACAATTAGCCATGGTCAAACTATTATTTAAGCTATGAATGAAAACCTGAGCTTTCATTAAGCCTAGCCTAACACAGATCAAAACAGCCAATGATCAATTGGATTTGGATGTCTGTGTCTGAAATTTTCGAGCTGTCGTCTGTTTTACATTGCGTGAGAAAGAGAAAACCCTTCGGGTATTTCTTTTTCTCTTAATACTTGATAAGACATTGTGATATACTTTACTATTTTATGCGAATTATTAATATATGTCAGGCTATATTAAATTTCGTGTGATGAATGGTTACTAAAATACCTTTATAAATTTATGGAGCAAATAATAAATAGCGATAGGTCGTCTCGCTCTTAAATTGCAGTAGATGCGCTTATAGACACCTACGTCTCTTTCTATCTCATTGGTTTCCTCGTTAACGCTATCCTTTTTTTAACCAGAGGAGGTGCAATTATATAGCTTAAAAATGAAGACAATTACTCATACGAAATAATCACCCATAATGTATTATAAAAAAATTCACTGATGCATCTAGTGAACGCAATATATATACTAAAAAAACCAATTCTTAAACCACATTTTTCACCCAAATTATGAAAATTAACATTGTTCCTTAGCTTTAAAAGTCACATATAAATATCACGCCATAAGTATATTTTCACTAGTGTGGCAAAGACAGTAATTTTATGGTGGTTGTAATAATTGTGGTGAACATTGCCTGCAAAATCTTACATGGGATTTGAAACAAATTGAATAACTTCCATTCCTCTTAAAATGTTTATAGGAAAATATGAAAACGTTGTCTTGTAGAAACTTTTTTATTTTGATTATAAATGAGCGAGTAAAGCATTGCTGCCATTTACATTAATAAAATTCTTGCCAGAATTTATCAAAACCGTCTCAATTCTAACTAGATTTGAATAAATTAAAGCTAGATTTTGAATAATTATTTTTTAACATAGTGGCTAAAGTCTGTTGCCAAATAAAATAAAAGATTTCTCTCTTTAAAATTATAGAAGTCAATACATGCTCTAAAATATATTGACCCGAAAAAAAATCTTACATGTTAAAAAAGGTTGCAAATTAATTTTCTAATATGCACTGCAATCTTTAAAGAGAATGAATACTTCGTTTTTAAGAAAATACTTAAACAGGCCACTTGAAAAGAGAATTAGAGCACTAATGACAAAGTTATTTTAAATTCTCATATATCGATTTGATTACAAATGAATTTTTGAATCATCTTTAAGGAAACAAAATAAAAACTATGGTGAACAGTGATAATATTAATACAAAGATAGTCAATATCTATAAATAACAGTGAAATAGAGTAAAATCTTATCAATGATGACTGCAAACAATTTGTTTATATTTTCTAAAAGGTGCTCCTAATGTCCATACGTTTAACTTCTGTTCCCCTGGCCTAAAGTGTATAATCGAGCAGGACTGGCTGATTTAGGATACGAATATCCTCTTAATTGGAAATCATAAATAATTTATAACGCTATGCTTTTTAATATTCTATGTAATGTTGGCAGCCTTATATGAGTCTACGAATTTCAAATAATTACTTAAACTTATTTAAATAATTTGATTGGATTTATCTGCACTCTAGTATACAAGTAGTAAGTTAAGAAGATTCCATCCTGCTGCCCTCTACCAGAATTGTGACAAAGCTTTTACGTTAAACGTTCCTTCTGTTAAAACTCAAGTCGGCCATTTGTGGATACAATTCAGGATTTTCACAAAAGCAGTTTATTACAAAACTATCGGAATGGATACCATTCCGAGGGGGTACGATTCAGGTTTTGGGGGATATAATTCCAGTGGATACAATTCAGGATTTTCACAAAAGCAGTTTATTACAAAACTATCGGAATGGATACCATTCCGAGGGGGTACGATTCAGGTTTTGGGGGATATAATTCCAGTGGATACAATTCAGGATTTTCACAAAAGCAGTTTATTACAAAACTATCGGAATGGATACCATTCCGAGGGGGTACGATTCAGGTTTTGGGGGATATAATTCCAGTGGATACAATTCAGGATTTTCACAAAAGCAGTTTATTACAAAACTATCGGAATGGATACCATTCCGAGGGGGTACGATTCAGGTTTTGGGGGATATAATTCCAGTGGATACAATTCAGGATTTTCACAAAAGCAGTTTATTACAAAACTATCGGAATGGATACCATTCCGAATGGTTACAATTCAGTCCCCTCATTTGTCCTACCTAAATGTAATCTGGGGTAATACTTTTAAAAGTCATTTAATACCACTAATAAGACTACAAAACACAGCACTAAAAAATATTTTTCGGCTGCCCAGCAGTGTGGACGGCGACATTAAACTCAAAAGTTTGGGTATTTTGAAATTAACAGAAGCTATTTTTTTTGATACGGTTGTAATGGTATATAAACTTGAAAACAACCTAACTATTAGTAACCTAAAAATTGGGGAACACAAAAAGGGGAACTACTTTACAAGAAGTCTGGATAATTATTTCCAGAACAGAGTAAACACCACTACTTTTGGACTCTACTCAATAAAGATCAAGGGACTAAAATTTTTCAATATAATACCACAAGAAATAAAGATGAAGAAACTTAATCCTTTTAAAAAAGAAGTTAAGAGGTGCATTCTGGAAAATAATTTTTCCCAAGTGATATGTAGGTGAAAAGGTAACTGAAATTTTGTAGCAACTGATGTAATAATTTGAGCGGAATCTATATGTATACTGTACTTAAAAAAAAAAAAAAAAAAAATTGTAAATTTTTTTTTTAATACTATTATTATTTAATTTTTTTTTTTTTTTCTATGTAATCTTACTATCATTGGGTTGATTGCATCTAAAGAAATGTGGCCGGGTGAGGACAAATAATGTATAGCCTGTAATAGATATCACTTTCCTAAATGTATGTAACAGGGGAGTGAATGAACCACGCCTACTTTAGGATGTTTATATATGTACGAGCCGATTTTGGCTCTTTTTATAAACAAATTCTGAATAAATAAAAAATAAAATAAATCAAATTAATGAACGATGTCAAAATGCCATTGTCTTGTATGGGTGTAAGAGAGAAAGAGATACCCGAAAGTTTTCTTCTCTCTTACACAATGGTATGCAGACGATAGCTCGAAAATTTCAGCCATATATTATATCTATCTATTTATATTATAGAGATCAATACCTACAACAGCTCACCATAGTCGTGACTTGGTTCTGGAAGTTTTGAGCTATTTGACTATTTTATAATTGAAATTGCGGCACGAGCACACTTGTTGGGAAAAGTAGTACAAGGTGCCTACAACAACCCTGCATAGCCGTGGAACCCGGTTCTTCTGGAAATTTTGAGAGAATTGATGTTAAAAAAAAATTCTGAAAGTACCAATTCTTATAATAATCATAAATTTAAAGGCATTTATCAATTAATTACTTGTTTTTAATACAGTATACATGTATTTTAGAACCATACCTGCTATCTATCGATTTCTTTTATAATTTTTTCTATTGTTAGTTTTATTCATTTTTCTTATGTTGGATATAAACGATTAGTTTATTGTGGAGCTTTTAATCCCCTTGAGGTTGGCTAGTTTGTTCGAAATTTTTTTTATCATTGTTTTGAAAATGAATAATTATAAACTTGAAAACAACAACAAAGAGCTTCAATACTAAAATAATTATATTATTATTATTAGCACCGCGTCTTAACGCATAAAAAAAATTGATGGAATGAATTTCCAGCTATGAAAATATCAGATGGAAATTTTTGTGCCATGATCAACAAGGTTATGTTGAGACAACAATTTCTTCAGTTATAAAATGTGGAAATTTGCAACATATTTACAAAAAGTTTTGGTTTGACAAAAAGACATCATTCAGAATGTTAAAACTAGTTCAAGAAGCACAAATTAGCAAGGTATAGTTTTGCTGATAGTTCCGCGACACTGAAACCATTAAATAATTTTGAAATTGGAGGCGACTCATCAAATCTATTGAGGAACGGCACATCACATTTGACAGTAACTAAATGGAGGTATACCTACCCACACAATAAAGGACTAGTAGTGATCGGAATAAAATCATTGTTATAAAATTCAATTTTTTATGCGAAATTCGAGCAGGCCATGTAAATCTGAAGTGAATCGCTGATATTGATTCTGAATTTTAAATTCAGTCAATTGAGGAGTTCTATGTAAAAGGGGTCTTTCTCGAGATAGGCCCTTTTTAGGGAGATTGCATTTTCTGTTCCTCCATACTTTTGTTGGTATACCTTCAAATTTTGGTGTCCATATCTTTAATATAAAAGGAAGTGTGAAACAATTTTGCTCCACATAAAAGTAATAGTTGAGGTTCTTTCATTTCGGATTACATGTTTAAAACTTCTAACAGTGTAGTCTAGCCAGCCCCATCTACATTTACTATAAAAAATTGTGCAAATATTATATAAAAATGGACCGAAGGACTAAAAGAAAGACATTGTTGGGTCTCAAAAACCCAAAAGAAGAGAGTTTTCAAAATACAATCATACCAACGTCTCGGCGAGGGGTTCTTGTTTTCAGGGTCATATACAGGTCCGTCCATATCTTCCGTTTAGTTTTTTTTAAGAGACCTAACAATAACATGAGCTTGGTCACTTCATCAGCATTTTTAAAGTTTCTGGAACCTGAACAAGTCCATCGGTTTGAAGAAATCAGTTCTAGTCAAAAACAATGGTGACAGTAACTTGACTTGAGGTAAAAATAAGATTGACAATCTTATTACATTTATTATTAATATCATTTTTCAATTTAAAGAAACGAACATTATAGTTTTAATTAAAATGTTTGATATGTAATATTTAAATTAATAGCCTCAACTCTTTATAAAACAATATTATGTAATTGTTATTTGTCATAATATATATAAACAACCTTTAGCAATATAAAAAAGGGCCTCTGACAAGCCTTAAACTCACATTTATGCAAAAGACTTAAAAGAAATTATGAATATTTATATATTTTCAAAAGATATATACAATTTTCTTTACTTGATTTTTTGAGATGGGCCTTTTTTTTTGCATAGAACTCCTCAATTACATTGAAAGCCATTTTCATCAAGATAGCAGGATCGGGCTTATAAAGCTGGAGTGGTCATAGAACCTACTGATTTATGTGTACCCAACTATGTTGTATTTATGGATGATTGGACATCTTGGTTGTATATTTTTCTATATCCATGGTGAAACTGAATATTCGAGCACTTGAGCAATGCCTCCAAAAAAGTTAATGAAAGCAGTTCAAAATGTCGTAAGCTATGTTGCAGATACACATATCAAACAACAGGTGAGACCTATCAAAATCCATAGGGGCAACATGTCTCAGAAATATTTTTGGTGACGTTTGCGCCCAAAAATGCTGACACAAAGAAGCCTGTAAAATTATCGTTGTTTAGAACTTCTTGAATGCTACGATAGTGATGGAGAGGAATTTCTGCTCTAATTATGACTAAAATGAATGAGTTTCTTCTGGAATACAACTCGAAGGCGGTAGTGCATACAAAATTAAGGCGAATTTGTGTAAAAATAACAGGGTGCTAAAGGATTGGTAATAATAGTATGTACCAATTACAGGTAAAATTCTCCAGTGACAAAGTAAATAACAGCTGTACGAGATGTAATCTTCAACAAAAATGCCACAAGACCACTCTATGCAAGTAAATACAACTTGATGACAGAAACAAAAGAAGCTGCAATGCCACCAACCACTGCTGAAGAGATAAAAACGTCCAACCCAGCCACTTATGCAGTACTATGCTATCTAACCAATCAATTATTTTAATAAATTAACCTCCTGGCAGCATAATATGTCAGTCTCCTCTTTGTGCCTACCAACAAATATTATCTTAACTACCTTGCTTGGGCGAAAATAAGGCAAGTTCAATACGAAGAATTCAAAGTCTGATTGCAGTCCATATTAATAGGGGTATGCGTGCAGGCGCTTTTCGCCCCGGGCCAAAGTAATATTCAAGCCTAATCAAGCACTAGGGGAAGTTGCCGCCCCGACCAAAAACCAAGGTAAGTTTTAAAATCATTTATTAGGTCTTTCAATATACAAATTTACAAGATATATAAACTTATGCTTACAAAATAGTAATATAATATAATAACATGATCTACCAATAAAGGGGGAAAAGAACAACACTTCATGAAACAGGCAAGTTATTATAAACATAATGATGCCCAACCATTGAATAAAAGAAACACTTAACACACGAAAATAAATTTACACAAAATCTATAACTAAACAGAGGCTTTCTAGACGTACATCAAGCTGGCACGCCATTTTCTCCAAATAAATAGAAACTTATACAGTCCCAGCTTGATTACTCCAGCTCTTTGTGTTATTTTAATGTGGCCACATTAACGAAATAAAAATTTTCTCATGCGTTTGATCCATTAGTGCTCATACGCGCCCAAAATTACAACCGTGGCGGCCCAGCTTGGCCCGCATCATTTTTGTAACGCCAACATGTACTGACCGTTTGCCCGCCCATCGGAGCAAAGCGGTAAGTCTAACACCGAACTCGTAATCTCCTTAAATTGCATCTAAGACCTGGGCTTATTTCTCTGAGCGCAGCCACAAAGAACAAAATTTATGCCAACTGAGCTAAATACAATCGCAATATGGTTTTATTTAGTATATCAGCTCAAAAAGATAATCAGAAAAACTAGACAAGAATTTGCAATAAGTGAGTCCCCAGAGCGACCGAATCTAATATACGACACCCCCATGATTAATATTTCCACCAACCTCACCATGTTTTATTATAATACACTGTGCCTTAATACCCCACCCCTGCTCATTTTACAGAAGAGACCGGCCAAACCCCTGCCCCCACGGATCGGGGCCAATCTCTGACCAGGACCAGCCAAACATCCACAGAGCCGGAAGAAAAGAAATGGTACAGCGACTAACCAGAATTGGAACAGACAACTCAACTCAGGCCGAGGAGAATACACCCCATGATTCAATGCCTTGTATATATAAAATTGCAACCTATTGTTGACAATAAAGGCCTACTGCGCCCTGAGCATAAAAGCGGCTGTGGGAGGAGCAGCAGCAGCAACAACCCCCTAGACTGATAATATTGGCCCAATCTCCTGATTCCCTTAGGCCACCTGTGCAAATAAATTCGCCACAATGTCACCCCCAAAGCTGACTCCCTGCAGGTGAAGGAGGGGAGGTAATAATAATATTTAGCACCGCGTCTTACTACCCGTTCGGGTTATACGCTTAAGTACTAATTACTCTAATGGATTAGGAATTGGGAGGGTTGAATTTAGAGGAAGTGAACCCGCATTTGCGTGGAGGGAGAGTGGAAAACCATCCCCAGTTCACCCGACCGAGATTCGAACCTCGATCTCCCCGTCGAGCTCAACACGACTGGCGCGTTAGCCAACTACGCCACCGAGGCGGGTTGAGGGGAGGTAATACAAAGGTACTTCAACCCTCCCACCGCATGGGAGGCTTGACCCCAGATACCAGGTATAAAATTGCTTCTGATTCCCAGTGGGGTGGACATCTAATACAATTCAAAAATTTCTCCTTGCATCCAACAAGTAAGCAACAGAAGGCCATTGCAGGACCAATGGCACAGCACACATCCCAGTTTCACTTTAATTGTAAGTTATTAGAAAACAACACGGCCAAGCCCCCCTTAGTGTCATTTAATAGCCAATAAAACGTACTTTCATTGTAAACATCAACACAATAAAGTAGCACAAGTACTAAAGGTATTATTGTATGTGAGTAAGATGCCAAACCTCCCATCTATCCTTTCATTGTCTGCTACCTAAGACTCAGCAACATGGAGAGATAGTAAAGTATAGCTTCTTAAAGAATCCATCAGCAAAAGTCTTTTAATAAAGATGTGAGAGCCAACTCTGTTGTCATTTGCATGAGTTTCCAACGTGGCTAACTTCACTAGTAAATCATTCACAACTAATAAAACAGTGTGCTTCTTGTAATTATAAGACTAATATAAGTGTGTGCCACTCTGGATACTATAATTAAATAAGCCAGATAAGTTGCACACAATTTGTCCCCCATCTCATATTGGAATGCTGAATACTGCCACATGTTCATAATTAACTTGAAAGCACTTCATCTGATTTCCAAGTTAAAGGCTAACTCTCCAGATGTTGCCACTCAGTTCCATTTGTGTAACACACAATATTTAAAAAAAGAATCAATCATTTAATTTTCAAAAATAACAGGAAATATCAGTATCTTCCATATATAATTATATACACATACAATTAACATGAGATTTATTGATGACATTAAAAAGTACAATGTAATAATTAAATCAAATACTGAATAGAAAGTATTTATTTCCTTGCAAGAAAAATTTTACAGTGCTCTACAGTAAAAAAAATGACAGCTCTAGTTGAATGTAAATATTAGGGTGGAGGTTCGAGATCAAAAGTGCACCAACAGTTGACTAAATTGAGGAATTGTAAATTTGACACTAAATACAGGCGTGAGCTATTTATTATATTAGGCCCATCATTTTCACATCGACAAGAAATAGTTGTGCATTAATTATGTCCACTATTACTGCACAAAGCATAATTGAATCTGAAAACACTATATTGATAAAATACAAACATTATTTTAAAACTTTGTTGCCGGTAACATTCCAAGTGGAAAGTGAATATAAATTTTGTTAAAAAAAATGAATAAAGGGACATCTGGCACTCCAAGAGCCTCAGTTCTAGACATGAATAACTACAATGGAAATCATCACATACATATAGTTCATTTAACTTCCAGCTATGTCACAGCGCAGTTTATATTACAATATTCAAAACTATCATCTTGACCGCGTTGCTGTTTTCCGCTACTGTTGGTGGCATCTTGTGGATATGTTAAAGGTGTGACTGTAGCCGAGGACTAGTTCAGCTTTCTTCACTATCTGAAGGAGGGTCTATGGCCGTGTGGAGAGTCACAGACACACCCCTGTTGAGACTCACTGCAGGGTAGAACACCCCGTACAAGTCTTGGAACGCTATCGGACCCTGGAAAGGAAAGTATAACAATCAATTTGAAGATAAGGAACAGGAGTAAGAGGTGGGGGGGGTCAGACATACATTTGTGTGTTTTCTTTTTACATTTCCAACCTTAGCTTACTGGGGCTCTGATTAAAATTACAACATATGTTAAGTTGTAGTCCTACAATAAAAAATATTTATAAAACCAAATATATATTTATTTGAAATGTAACATTGATTACTATACTCATAATAATAATATTTAGCACGCGTCTTACTACCTCGTTCGGGTTATACGCTTAAGTACTAATTACGCTAATGGATTAGGAATTGGGAGGGTTGAATTAGAGAAGTGAACCCCATTTGCATGGAGGAGAGTGGAAAACCGACCGAGATTCGAACCTCAATCTCCCCGTCCTCGGTGGTCGAGCTCAACACGACTAACGCGTTAGCCAACTACGCCACCAAGGCGGGTTACTACTATACTCTTACTGCTTTTCTCAATGTTTCTGAAACTTGGAAGTGCAAACTTACAGAAGGGCCAAATACATATAACACATGAATACCACAGTGGCAGCTTAGTATGTTTATAAGACGAGTTTTGGCCCAAGGGCCCTAGTTTTATTTCACAAACCTTAGTTTTTATAGAATTTATTTTAAGAGAAAGTTGGTTTGTGTGGTGGGTGCACTACTACACTATTTATCATCTTAGTATCAAACTGATTCGCTGATGAAGTGACTCTGAATTTCCATACAATAATTCTTTGGTGTCTGGAAAAGTATAAGACATTAATACTTCTTGTCCCCGTAGTAGTTCTGGCTAAAGTGAATGTAATCATTGACTTCTCATTTTGGCCAATTTCCACACGCACCAAAGAATTACATTTTGTCAGAATGCCTGCCCTGAACATACTTGTGGTTCCTCATTGACGTAGAAGCTAAGCTGATGCCTGTCCAGGTCTAGAAGGACTCCAACAGTCGATCCTGGCTGGATACCACCTTCAGACCTCTGCTCATGGACGCTGTTGTGCATGAACCATGACCTCTGACGGTCAATGTACATGCTCCATCCTTTGTCGTCCTTGCCTGGTACATACAAAACAGTTGCCCTAAAATTGTAGCAAATTTGACTTTGCCAGCTCTCACAATAGAATAAACTTTTTCCTAATGATGTGTGGTGGTTTGTAACTTGATATTTCCCGCATATCATTTAAAGTAAATTGTCTCACACGGTCAATTTCCATCATTTGCGTGTGAGACTTGAGGTGGGATTGAAATGGACGCAAGAAAGGGCCAGTATTTTTGTGGCAAAACACTTTGCTCCAGTACAGACAGTTGTTCACAAGGCGAATATCTCTAATGAACATGGTGGCATTAGTGGAAAAAGTTGTCATGACAGATATTCGAGGTCACCATGTGAAGAAAATGAAATTATATGTATGTACTGGAGCCATAATAACTGGCTTTTTCTTAAGTAAAGTAATATTCTTACCCAAGAAAAAAATTACTTGGAAATTAATAATCTTGCATCAGGACAATATATATATATATAATTTTTTTAAGTTGGTGTTTCTATCTGAGGTAGCTCAGACAGGTTATGATATTTTAAAGCTACTAGCCTATGGGCACGGACAAATAATATACCCAGACACTCCTTCTGGCAAGTTAAGTTCTTCAACATTAGGATCGCTGCAGTTAGTCCTACCATCACTAAAGGAAGGACTAAAGCTGGCAACGGAACACCCCCCCCCCCGAGAGTCTGTGTCCTGGAACTGTCTGATCTCTGAACATTTAAAATATTTCTAAACTAACTGTGAAACAGGATTCCCTAAATCTGAAATCAAAGTGGAGAAAATTGAGATGAAACTGGCCCATTGTGGGAGTCTATAAAATAGTGTTACAGATAATAAACAGCAATTAGCTGTTTAAGATTTACTTTATACACCACTACCACTGTTAGTCCACAGAAAACTAACAGTACAATGGTACAAAAGAGGAATTTACTTTTGTTAACTTAATAAAGTACATACATTTAATGGGTTGATCAATATTCCATAAAACATGAGAAATTATTAAGTAACGAATACGTATCAATATATTATAGTGGTTTAGTGCTAAAATGGCCTATCAATAGGGGAATCTTTTTGCCCCGAACTTCACATTTTCTTGAAACGGAATTTGAGAGGTAATCTACTGCGTGGGAGGAGGGTGGGAAACCCACAAGCAACGACCAACTCACCCAACATCTGGTCCTTGCTGACGTCGAGTCTGGCGATACCGAAGCTGGGGTCAGTGTCCGAATCGTACCTGTTAACCGAAAACTCCCAGTAGTGAACACCCCTGGAAAATCCCACGCTCCCCAGTGCCACCCTGTGTTCGTACCCCTCGCACGCCACTGTGCAGTTGTCCTCTGAGAACTGCAACTCCGTGGGGGCCAGGCAAGGGTCGAACGAAAACCACGCCACTGGAAGAAAACAGAGAACATCAGGGGCCACAAAAAAAAAATCCCTGAATAACATTTCTCTTGTACAATCAATGCATATTAAAGTCCTGACGAGTGGGCGATGCCCCTTTTAGGTCGTAGAAGGGGTTTTGTGAGCTGGAATGTTGGCAGGAGGGTTTCCCCATACAACAAAGAGAACGTTTAACGTTAAAATCACAATTTGACAGACAACTCCAAATAAATCTTGGTCATGCCTATGTAAATATACAACGCTTAACTTATGGGTTAGTTAAGATTAAATTTGTTCACTGCTATAGCCAGCATTGTGATTGATTATACAAGAAAATAAAGGTAGTTGGGTGTCAAACTTACAGGATTAATATAACCAAAAGAACCCTAGGTACATTAATAGACTGAAAAAAAATAATGTTAAAGCTATCTTATATACCAAGCAATAGAACTTGATATGGACTCGTAAATAAACTGAAAAGGAATTTTATACCAATACAATAATACTGCATTTTGCAAAATTAAATAACCTGAGATAATGGATTCATGTATTACAAAATAGATGTTTCACTCTACAGACCTGATATTCGTGGAGTTTAGCCATCACAAAATGTAAATTACACACTGGCCGAAGAAAGAGTGTTACTCCCAACAGAACTATCTGGAAAATGAATCAATTCCAGTGTCGACCACCAGGTTTTCACAATGACCACACACCTTTGTTTAGAAACTGCCACAGGTCAATCAAATGGAACCAAGACTAGATGACGTCAACTTGTAAACACACACACACATACCTTAACTTTCGCCTCGGCTATATTGTATATCGCCCCCCACCCCCACACCTGTGCCGCGGGAGCAAAACCAGCCCTCCAGACAGTATTTATCCGTTCTCGAACAGGGAAAAAACCCTGTTCGAGAATAGAAAAATCCTACCTGGACCGGGAATCGAACCCGGGCCCCTAGCATCCTAAGCAGAAGGTCTACTTACTCTGCCAGGCTGGCGGACGAAAGATTGAAGTATTTTACAGGTTGTAGAAGAGTGACGTAGCATTTCCTAACAAAGTTTTGACCGGCTATTTTTTTTTAAAGTATATATATATAGCGTCTTACTACCCGTCCAGTTATACGTATGTACCACTAATGTGTTAGGTTGGATTTAGAGAATGTATACCAGAATTTGTATAGAAGGATAGTATAAATAACACTTTCAAGTCACACGATCTGCATTATTTTATCAGAGTATCAGAAGAAAAATATCGAAATTTTAGTCTGGATTTTTTTAATCAAGTAATAATAATAATGGTTTTTTCATATTTATAATAATTTAACCATATTTAGGTCTATCGCGTGTATGTTATGTGTTGGAATTCAACATTCGCAATCCATTAGTGTAATTAGTATAAGGTAGGGCCCTAGTGTAATCAGTCAAGGTAATCGAGTAACTTTTTTTTTAATAGGTAATATTTTCTGTCTTAACGTAGTGATATAATTACTGTAGTAAATATTAAATAATTAAGAAATAAAAACAAGCTGATGATAAAACTAAAAGTAGAGTGGAGAAATGAAGGGTGATTGTGGGACCTTTAATAAAATGTAAAAAGTTGACCGGGGCCCAAAAGGTTTGACGATCCCTGGTCTGGCCGATGACGTAAGCGGTTAGAGCCTCATCCATATTTGCCTCGTTTTGTGAATCCGTGTTAATAAAATTGTTAGATGAAATATTTATAAGTACCCTCTTATATAGCTTTGTGCGCCCCCCAGGTTTAATACCACTGCAGACATGTAAGTTTCCTTGGTCAACTACAAAATTCCGTAACATTTATTTCCTGAACGTGCTTGAAAAAAACGGGTGGATATTTTCTAGAGGATTCCTCTTTAAATTTCGGCTAGAAATCTATAAGTGTCGATTTATCAATCATGGTTACTAGTAGTTCGGATTACTAGAATTGGAAGGTTTGTACTAGTTAAAATACATTTACTAACAAGTTTAGGAATAATGCCGGGATCACGATCAACTTAACGGATGTGTGATCACGATTCCACGTAACAACTTGAGCCAAACATCTTCATTCTCGAGTATGATCTGTGATTTATAATAGTTGTATAGTGATGATCTGTGAAAGTTTACAGTTTTCAAACGATATAATATAATAAATATCTATTACAAAACTTTTTTGATAAATTTAGCTTTCCTATTTTAGTTTAATTATTATGTTTCAATGTCTGATCACTAGAACTTACGCTAAAAAGTAAACATTGGTCATAATACCAATAAAATAGCCCTGTTGACGTTACTCGCATAATGATTGGCTGGCTAGATCACCTTCAAGTAACGTTCACTTAAAGTAAAAGACCTCCCAGGACATCTCTTACGTTAAGTTAACTGAATCGTGATCGTCTCCATTTAAACACACGAGGAGGTCCTTTACGTTAAGTTACCTTTAAGTTGATCGTGATCCCGGCAAAAGAAAATTTAATTTATTTGACATTATATAAAGTTCACTTATAAATTATAATAGAGGTCAACAAGTTATTCTTTTCCCAAGCTAGTCTATTAAATTAAATTTAAAAACAACACCAGTAGATTTTTATATGCAACGTATTTTATTTATGTCTGAAATTAACTTTCGTTTAATCAATTTATTTCTGCGGGTATAAATTGAAGATTAAAGCGAAACCGTTTATTTTTTTAATCCCCCCTCCCTCCGAACATTAATCCCATGACATGGTATCCTTGCGTTACAGCCGAGAAGAGACGTGCGTTCATTGGTTCATGTAATTGACCGACTAGAGGCAACAATCGGCCAAGTCCACGCAAAACGAGAACAAACATTGTTACTCAAAATAACGCTTGTAAGATAAAAAAAAATAAATCCTAAAATGACTGTAAAGAATAATCCTTGGAGTGTTTCTATCAGTCCATGATGGGCTCATTGTAATTGTAACACCTGGGCCTGGATTTCATTAACGGGAGCAAATAGTTGCGTCGGCGCAAGTTTGAAAGTTGTTCCCAGTTACTTCTTCACTAAAAGAAGCAGGCGCCATTTCTAGACTTAGGCCGGAGCAGAATTGTACTCGTTAATGAATCCAAACCATGAAGTTAATAATATATCTTTATTAAACAATGGAATTAAGTTAAAAATCATGGAGGTGGTATTATTATTGATCCAATATCAATTGTTGGAGATAATCTTCTATGAAGAAAATAAGATTTCAGATGTAATAAATACAATTATTCCTCATTGTAATCTTTTAATAACTATATAATGACATTTTTGATTGCCAATTTAAAAAAAAAATAGCATTTTAGAAAACACAAAACATTAAGATTGTATGAATATTTGAAATAATTTACGAATCCGGAATCTGTTTATTGCTGGGATTTGTAATAGATTCAAAATTCCAAATTCAAACGGAGCCCATATTTGGATTCTTTGAAACTTAATCCGAAACTAAAGTAAAAAATTTGTAATAATTTAAAGTTTTTTTATCTGCTCTTATTTTTATATTGGACTCAATAAAAAAATATTTACACCAATTTTTGATTCGGATGTAAAAAACCAATTTAATTTTAAAATATATGTTTGAATTCGATTCGAGTTAAGAAGCAAAATAACTCGAATTCGATTCAAAATCAGCACAGGCTTACAAACATATTCTACTGCGGTCAGTATTAATAACATTGTGATATATATTACTAATGTAATTTTATAGGTATTGATAATATATATCAAGAGGGACAGTTAAGGGGTAAAATGGCTTAACGTATGAACAGAGCCTGCCTAAGGGTTTCATTCACCCCCGTGTGTAATATGTATAAAATAAATCGCAGCACCCGCGTAACGCTAAATAATAATTGGGTGCCATAAAACTGGACAAAAGATACATGTAAAAAATAGGGGGCAACCCCCTCCCAAATAAATTCATAATATTAGATACACATTTTATGTGCTATCTCTTTATCTAGTTTAAATAAGCGTATGGATACGTGAAAGTAGATCTAGTAACTTTAGGCCCTTCTTATGAAAAGTGAACTATACCTATCACTACACGACCCGGGAATGCAAACCTACAAGAGTTTTCCGGTGTTCTTAACACGTGCGGGGCGATATTATAATGAAACCTGTATTTAAACTAGCTTTATTTGAATAAACTTTGAGTTGGCGTGTTTTCATAGCAACTGACTCGGAGAAAATACCGGCACGACGCGCGCAAATAACGCACAACTCTTTACCTTACCCCCCGCCCCAACGAAAAAATATGTATAACTTTAGAATTAACTGGTATATATATACAGTGGTTATTCAAATTTTTACCTGGTTTTCATTATTTTCTTTGAAATCGTGTAATTAACGGTAAAACAATAAATACACAGTAATTTTTCGAACACGTGTTCCCACGATATGGAAGTTTTTTTGTTCCAATTGGGCCTATAAACAAGCTTTAGATTTATGTCGAAACCACATTAGAACTACTACTCATTTTTCTAGCTGTAGTTTATTGCCTCCTAATTGTTATTTTACTTACTTACTCTATGACAATAGTAACTCGAAATTTCATTGGCGCATTTACAAAAGTACGCTACCTACGTCCTGAGCTTGGTCTATCCAGTCCACCTCATTACACCCTATTCTTATCTTGAGCTAGTTCTACCGAGTCCACCTCATTACACCCTATCCCTATCTTGAGTTAGCTCTATCCAGTCCACCTCATTACACCCTATCCCTATCTTGAGCTAGTTATATCCAGTCCACCTCATTACACCCTATTCTTATCTTGAGCTAATTCTACCGAGTCCACCTCATTACACCCTAGCCCTATCTTGAGCTAGTTCTATTCAAACCACCTCACTACAACTTGTCCCTATCTTGAGCTAGTTCTATCCAGTCCACCTTATTACACCCTATCTTGAGCTAGTTCTATCCAGTCCACCATATTACACCCTATCTTGAGCTATTTATATCCAGTCCACCTTATTACACCTATCTTGAGCTAGTTCTATCCAGTCCACCTCATTACACCCTATCTCTTTCAGGTCCATTCTAATGTTATCCTCCCATCTGCGTCTAGGTCTTCTCAGTGATATCTTCCCATTGGGTTTGCCACAGAATACCCTGAACATGGTTCTAGATTCTTCCATCCGAGCTGCATTTCTTGCCCACCGTAATCTTCGAGACTTGATTATTATAACAATATCTTGTGATAAGAACAATTTATGCAACTCATCACTACATAACCTTCTAAACTCTATGTACTTGGTATTATAACACCCTAAGTTTCTTCTCTTGTTTCTTACTAACGTAATATTTTTCTTCACGTATAAATCAAAGATAGTTTATAAGATAACTTAAAATACATATTTATTTTATTATGTACAATATAAATCTGTATTAATATTTTTTTTCTCTCGAAATAATTTTATATTTTTCATGAGACGGCGGGCCGCAAAAAAATGTTACGGCGAAATGCGGATTGAGGACCCCTGCTCTAAATTTTACCTTGTCCTTCCGTACTAACCTAGCACTAATTATATATATATATATGTATGCATACATACTCGCTTTACTTGTTGGGGGCTCTGCCCCCCAGTGAGTTTTCTTTCCAAGTGGATGTAAACTAATGTAATTCCAGCGTTGTTTTGAACGTAACAACCTAAAGTTACCGGTATTGTATTGTATATACCGCTCCGCCATTTTGAATTTTTTTTCGGGGGATTACAAATTAATTTTTTTAACTTTTTCGAATTTTACCGTCGGTTACAGGCTAGAAGATATAAGTTTGCCAAATTTCAAGTTTATAGCTCATCTGTAAGTGGGTAAACATTAATGTCAGTGAGTGAGTCAGCCATGTGGCTTTACAGTAGTATAATAAACCGCCTCTGTGACCTAGTGGTAAGAGTTCCTGGCTACAGGCACAGAAGTCTCGGGCTCTATCCTCGACGTTTCCAGAATATTTCTGTTGAGTAGCGGGTCTGAAAAGGGGTCAAACTCGGCCTTGTGGGGACAAATGAGGAGTTACTTGAATGAAAAAATTGTGGCTTCGGTCTAGAAATAAAAGATTTAACGGCCGGAGGTTTCGTTGTACTTACGTGGGAGCTGAATTGTATCCATTAAGACATTTATTAAAACAAGCACCATAATTATTAAAGTCTGATTTGTATCAATTTCCATTATAGCCACTAAATCCTGAATTGTATCCATGCTGAATGCTCCCCGTTCAGATAGTTTTCAAATAAACGACTTTGACAAAAAAATCCTGATTTGTATTCACTGTAATTATTTGCATTATATCCACAAAATACTGAGTTGTATTAATTTAACTGCGGCGTCAAATATCTGATAGATGGCAGCAGTAGAGACTCTTCTTAACTCGTTAGATGTTTACTAGAGAGCAGAACTATCTCTATGTTAACATAAAAAAAAGATTCTATTTTACTTATATTAGTTTTTCTTTTAAAAAAATAATAAAAGGGTACTTTACAAATGAGTTTAAAAAAAAAATTATGATTTAGCTGAAATCGTGCTGACTACATGACACCCTCTATCGGCAAAAGTTGGCACTAGCTTTGGCAACCGATGGCGACGGCTGAGTCGGTATGGCTCGATTGTGGGTGTAAGCACGACGTTTATTAGCATATATATAACCCGAACCGTTTGAAACATGGTAGAAAAAAAAACTACTGATATAATATGTTTATGGAAGGAAAAACTAGTTTAGAAAAATATAAACTTTTTTTTGCGGTAAACAGTGAAAACATTTTATTATATTATTAGTGTAATTTTACTGGTATTGATAATATATATAAAATATTCCAGCTGCTAATAAGATAACTTGACGTATGAAGACGTTAACATGGTTTTAGTTACTTTAGTAAAGTTTCTTCCTACATGAATATCAATGAGTGTAGGGTCTACTACTATTGGTTTTGAACTCTCTTTCATTATACTGTGGAGGGGGTGGTGGTAAAAGGGGTGATTAGGGGTATCTAGACCCTTCCAAACCCCCCTCTCTTTGACCGAAATGTTAACTTTAACATTCTATAAACATTCAAATGCACCTTTTTTCAAGACATTATATGGAACATAATGATAATGCTAATAATGAGTTATAGATTACCAGAATATTACTTAAATAATTTTTATGACGTATGCCGGACGGCTATTTTTGTGTCTTGTGACGTCACTCATCTCCCCGTTTAATTTAAGAACAGTAAGACAAAGGTTAAGGTGTGAATGAGACCTCTGGCACTTTGACCCCTCTCTGAGTCTCTCCATTCCATCTTTAGAAACTGACTCCTTGCAGATCCACAGTGGTGGTGGGGGGTTACTTGATACTCCTCACAACTCCACAGTGGGGCTCAGAGAGAACAAGGTGAGGGGGGGTTTACTTGATATCTCCTACAACTCCACAGTGGGGCTCAGAGAGAACAAGGTGAGGGGGGGTTTACTTAATACTTCCTCACAACTCCACAGTGGGGCTTAGAGAGAACAAGGTGAGGGGGGGTTACTTGATACTCCTCACAACTCCACAGTGGTGCTCAGAGAGAACAAGGTGAGGGGGGTTACTTGATACTCCTCACAACTCCACAGTGGGGCTCAGAGAGAACAAGGTGAGGGGGGGTTACTTGATACTCCTCACAACTCCACAGTGGGGCTCAGAGAGAACAAGGTGAGGTGGGTTTACTTGATACTCCTCACAACTCCACAGTGGAACTTAGAGAGAATAGGCAGTGGGAAGGTATTATTACTACTTGAACTTCACAGCTTGGTTCAAAGGGATTGCGTAGCTTTAGGGTGGTTAGGGGGGAGGAGATACTCTATAACAAAAGCATCTCTCAGTGATGTCATTTCGGCAGGACTGTGAGCGAACCACGCACGTCGCACGCATTGCGTCATCAGACCGTGATGCGACGTATTTCAAGGGGGGTGAAGTGGGGGAAGGGAGCTAGCAAGTACATATTGTAACAGGACAAGGGGGTTGAAAAAAAAAAAGAGTAGAGGGGCCTGGAATTCAGAAGGGGGTTGAAAGTGGCTATCGACCCCACCGCTTCAATTATTACACTGGCTTGATGAGGGAGCTAGAAGGGATATTTGGGGGGGATAGGGGGGTTTGGAATTGTATCATTGCAGCTAGTTTGTAAACTGTCCACGTGGCAAAATTATTCGTTTAGCGATATCGCCGTTTGTAGTTTCGTTTTGAGGGTGTGCGTGAGCCATTGGAATGCAGATGACGAGGCCTTCCTTCTATTGTTTACCGTTTGTTACCATACTTGATACACAATCAAATGTTTAGAGGAAACCCCTTTTTTTAAAAAAAATATTGAAATTTCATTTTAATTTAAAGCTATCCTCTTAATAATGAACTGACTAAGTTAAATAGCAGAAATTACAATTCTGTTTTATAGCAGCTCTACGAATTATTCATATATATCGATTTTAAAAATATAGTTTGCAATATTTTATCTCTTAATAAAGTAGATTTTCAAATTCATTTTATTTCACATCTAAATGATTGTCTTGTGCGTTAATCCATTATGACGTTTTCAAAGGGAGACCAAGTTAAAACTAAATGCGACTTATTGCAAATTTTTAAAAACATATTTAAATAATTGTTTGTGTCAGATAAATATTTATTCTCTAAGTATACACATTACGTGTTTGAAATTTAAAGGAGCAACGCTAATTTGTCAGAATTACTGAAATAGCTAAAATCTCATTTAAGTTATAAACATATTTTTTAAAATATATATTTAAAAAAAACCCATCATGATGTGAGCCTGCAAGTGAGCTATACCGACCGAGCGGCAGCTATCATTAGCGATGGTAGTGCTAATGTTTGCTGATAGAGGGTGTCATTTGGTCAGTACAACAAGCCGTCTGGCCGTTAATCTCAGTTTCACATATTTTTTTAATGTTTATAAAACTATACAAGTTGAATATAATCTAATTTGGTGTTTAGAGTAATTTTTACTATATGATAATTATATATTTTTCTTTTAATTATTTTAAGGGTACTGGGTAGAAAGGAAGAAAGTCAAATTTTAACTCAACTTAAGCTAGTGCTGCCATCTGTTAGACAATCATGATACCTTTCTAATGCACTTTAAATTGAGCTAGTGCTTCCATCTGTTAGACAATCATGATACCTTTCTAATGCACTTTAGATTGTGTTAGTGCTGCCATCTGTTAGACAATCATGATACCTTTATAATGCACTTTAAATTGTGTTAGTGCTGCCACCTGTTAGACACCTTTCTAATGTACTTTAAATTGAGCTAGTGCTGCCATCTGTTAGACAATCATGATACCTTTCTAATGCACCTTTGAATGTGTTAGTGCTGCCATCTGTTAGACAATCTTGAGACCTTTCTAATATACTTTAGATTATGTTTAAAAGAGGTCTCTGTCATATTTTATATTAATTAAAATAAGTTATTTGCTGGGGTCCCTATTGGGTTTGAGTTATTAAAGTTGTTCTGGAAAATGTGTATAGTGGAAATTTATCAATTTTCTCTTAATATTTTAATCAATGTTCGATGAAAGTTGAAAAATATAATGAAGTATAATAATTTTCTCAAGTTTAGCTGGTTTGTTTCTCCTTGGTTGGCAAATTAGGACGTTTGAGTTAAACTGATAAAATTACATAAATTGCCCAATGAGTGAACGTGTAATTGAGGCTATATATACTTTTTTATTTTTAAAAAGATGAATCTGGAAAGTTGTATATCACTGCTGTGACCGTTAACTAAGGCCTCGTGTACATTGTCATGTTTAGCTTGCGATAAAATAAATACCATTACAACAGTCATGCAAATAAAGGTTTACAATATATTTTAAATATCGTGCGAATATTTACCTGTTGGAAAGTCGGGTTTTGAACGTGTTGGGTGTGCTTTATGTCTAAATACATTACGACAGTTCGCAGATGAATAAGTAACGTTATCGGAGTTGTTGCTGAGGAATTGTATGAAGAGGAACAGCGAACAATCAAGAAAAGCAGCTTTGGATGAGAAAGAGGATAGCAGGGAGGTTACATCGAGGTGGATCAAAGTTAATGAAGGAGTTGGAAAGAGCCAGAGAGTGACAGAAATTACTTAAGGTGGGATTGTATGGGACGCGAGAAAAGTAACTGTTTTAGACGTTTTTATAACAAATCTTTTTTTTTGTAAAAAGAAATCAAATATATCTCCAAAAGAAACATAGAGTTTAATTTTCTTCACAGGGTGAGTACATATCAAGGGTGTCCTAGAATTTAACGAAAGATTTTCATCTTCATTTAAAAAGTTTCTCATCTAATGCCGCTATGCTCACGACAGATATTCAACAACTGTTGATATCACCATGTGAATAAATTTATACTTTATGTTTCTACTGGAGCAATATTAGCTTTATTTTGGCCAAAAGGTTTTGCGATAAAAAAACTGCAAAAACACAGCCCTTTTCTCGCGTCCCCTACACTCCCGCTATAATTATGACCACAACAAAGTTTGACTAACTATTACTCATCTAATTCAAAAACCAGATATACAAATATTGTTTGCCCTACCTGCAAAAATAGCCTTAAGGTGCTTGACAAGTGGTGAACCCTTTGCTTCGTAGCAATATCTCTATAATATGTTGTTTCAAAATGTACAATTTTCAAGTTCATCCCAGAAGTCTTCGAGGCTATTTTCAAAGAAATTAAGGAATATGTAAAGGCATACATTTCCAGATAAGATTTTACATAATTTAAGCATTGTAGCTGCTTTAAAAATTGATGAGATGAAATTATAAACAATGCGCTGTAAAGCTCCGTGAACATTTATTTGCCTATGCATCTAACCCCTTTGTCTACTCTCGTATGGTGCCCGCCACACTGACGTGTATCACTAATTGCCCAACAGCCGTAGCTCACGGCGCTACCGGCAAGAGACCTGGCCGGCTCCTTTTCTTTAGATTCTCCACCGCGTCTGTCTTAACTGTCCGTACGGCATTTGAACCCAATTTTTGTCTTTGAGATCATTGCGACCCCATAATAGCACACAAGCGTTAATTTCCTACTTTTTAAATTGTTTATTTTCAGTGAATCTTACAAACCATCTGGGTTGTCCAAATTTAATTACACTTATAGGTTAGATAGAATTTAGAAGAAATGTACCTTTATTTGCGTGTAGGAAGGATGGGGGAACCGAATAGGAAAAATTAACCTCCCCATTACCCCAGGACGGAGTTTTAATCCTGACCTCATCACCGGTAAACCAAACAAGCGTGACGTTAAGCCCACGTGCCTGATTTAATTTTTTTAAATTGCTTATAAAATGGTTTTACGAGTGCAACTAATATGCATCGAAAGAGAATCAACGATTCCAGAGCGTATTTTTGGAAGTTATGGTAGCAACTTCACTCGCCTAAACACGAGACCACTACATAAAACTAAGACAGCAAGCAAATGTCAGAGTTGGCTAACCAAAATAACTTAGAAGTTTGTATCATTCTAACCATTGCCATTTCTATTTAAATTTTGCACCTTCTTATAATAATTATAATCGCTTTAAAAATTAAAGGGAGTTATGACCCCCAGGTTGTAAACCACTGGGCTACATTTATTTTAATCACTCTAATAGGGTAGGGACGAGGAGGATATAATTTAGAGAAAATGTACCCTCATTTTTTCGGAGTTTGTAAAACCATTTAGGAAACATTAACTTTGTACACCCGTTGTGGAACTTGAGTCACGAATTTCCCCGTCAAAAGACGAATCAGGCTAGATAAGGTATTACATCAAAGCCCAGAGTTGCAGTAGGGAAACTTTAAAAACTATAATACACTAAAAAACATATTTTATAATCTGAATTAGTGTTTATATAATTTTTTAGTATGTTATAAACTATAAACCAACCCAAGCTAACAAACCTAACCATTTCTCAAACAATTTAAGGTTCAAGATAGGTAAAATAATAATACTTAGCACCGCGGCTTAATACCCGTTCGGGTTATACGCTTAAGTACTAATTACACTAATGGATCAGGAATTGGGGAAGGTTGAATTTAGAGGAAGTGAACCCGCATTTGCGTGGAGGGAGAGTGGAAAATCATTTAGGAAAACCACCCCCAGTTCACCCGACCGAGATTCGAACCTCGATCTCCCCGTCCTCGGTGGTCTGGCTCAACACGACTGGCGCGTTAGCCAACTACGCCACCGAGGCGAGTAAGATGGCTAAAAGATATTTAAAATGGTTGTTTTTTTGCAATGTTGTCACAGATGTAAAATGTAGAAGGAAGAGTAAAACAACATTGTGAAATAGTTTATTTTATTTATTGAGGTCTTTAATGTGCACTTTCTAAACCGATTGATCATATCAGCACAATGAGCGAGAGCGAAAGGCCTATTAGTTTAGCCGAGCAAGGTATTTTCACATTCCTCCCAGGGTTTTTTACACGCCACAATTGGTATAAAACTGAAAGCTTTACCTCCCCACGAAAGCAAGTTGTGCTTAAGGATTTTTATCTCTCAAGAACAATCCATCGACCCAGGCTGGGTTTGAACCCACGAACATAGGGTTTCCAGGTGAGCAATCTACCTCAAGACCACCGAGATCAACTGTGTAATTTATTCAGCTCGCTAGTAGATAAATATAGCTTAACGCCGTTGCCTACTTGGCAATTACGAAGCTATTTTAGGAAGCGGGAATAAAGGGATAAATTAAGTAGTCCAGCCTGCGAGACCTCTTGTTTACCTGCTGATAACATTATCCCTAGTCTGGTGACGAGTATAAACACTCACTCTACCATTTGCGCCTGGAGAGCATTGACTTGTGTTGCAATGGTTTTTTTTTTAGAGTTTTCTATTCTAGATAGACATTTGCTGCCATGGACCTTTTTAATCTACATCCTAGCAGGAAGATTGATCCGCTGGCCATTTTTGCACTGAACAATCCAAGTTAGGGTGGACGAGTTGATGTGTTTACTTTATTCGGCAGAACAATAACAGTGGAAGAGTTGAGTTAGCCGTTGTGATATTGACATGTCAAGTACCAAAAGTAGTTTATTGTGAATAACAATGCTGTTTGGAAATTATTTTCTTGTTACTAACTCTCCTTTTTTTTTATCTCAGAAAGTGGGTGTATTTGTTAATTACCAGTTGATCTCTAGGATATTTTCACCTGCTCACATATGGAACTATCTTGTCATTGATGCCGGGATCGTGATCAACTTAACGTTAACTTAAAGTTAACTTAATGTAACTTAACGTAAAGAACCTCCTTGTGTGTTTAAATGGGGGCGATCACGATGAAATTAACTTAACGTTGACTTGCAGTTAACTTAACGTAAGAGATGTCCTGGGAGGTCTTTTACTTTAAGTGAACGTTACTTGAAGGATATCACGTGATCTAGCCAGCCAATCATTATGCGAGTGACGTCAACAGGGCTATTTAGTAATTCATTTGTTGGTATTATGACCAATGTTTACTCTTTAGCGTAAGTTCTAGTGATCAGAAATTGAAACAAAATAATTAAACTAAAATAGAAAAGCTAAATTTATCAAAAAGGTTTAGCAATAGATATTTATTATATCGATAGAAAACTGTAAACATTCACAGATCATCACTGTACAACTAGTACAAATCACAGATCATACTCGAGAATGAAGATGTTTGACTCGAGTTGTTACGTTAAGTTATGTGAATCGTGATCACACATCTGTTTTCTTAAGTTAAGTTAACTTTAAGTAAACGTTACGTTAAGTTAAAGTTAAGTTGATAGTCCCACTCTTCCTACAGGTGAACGCTGAGGGAATCTCACCCTCCTCATACTGCAACTTTAAGCCCTAAAAATAAATAAATCATACATCACTACCCAATTCTCTCCCCTTTCCACCAACTCCCGATTCAATCCACTTACTGATGCACATTTCGCTATTAAAAGACACCCCTCTATCGTTATTGTGTCTGGGGGGGTGGACGGAGAGGAAGGGTGTCGTAATGGCGTCTTGTTGCTTCGTTCCACTTAGGGCCTCACGATGACGTCACACAGACTTAATCCACGGCATTCATCCCCCCTCCCCCAACCCATCGATTCCAACCCCTCATTTATTGCTGTGAGGCAGCATTTTTCACTATTCATCCACCCTCCATTCAAGGTAGAAAGGAATCAATGAACTTGTTCAGGTCGCAATAATGACCGCCATATATATTTTATCGTGACAGAACGTCAGACTAGACGTTTGTATTGTGTTTTGTGAAACCATTTGAGGGTGAACTGTGATTATTTTGAAACCTTTTCTTACCTTTAAGGGTAACCACATGCCCGGGTTAAAGGGGAATGGAAGGGAAAAAATTGTTAAGGAATGGATGTAGGGAAGGCGAAAAAAAGGTCAGAGTTTTTATATCAAAACACTTTTTTGGTCAAAATATAAAAAAATTATTGCTTTAGTACAAACATAGAGTTCAATCTTCTTCACATGGTGATATCAACAGTTGTTGAATATATGTCAAGGATGTCCTGGAATTTAATGAAAACTTTTTCTCTTCGTTTAAAAAGTTTCTCAAATAATGCTGCTATAATCATGATATATGTTCAAAAACTGTTGAAATCACCATATGAAGAAATTTAAACTCGATTTTTCTACACCCGCCTCGGTGGCGTAGTTGGCTAACGCGCTAGTCGTGTTGAGCTCGATCGCCGAGGACGGGGAGATCGAGGTTCGAATCTAGGTCGGGTGAACTGGGGGGGGGGGGGTTTCCTAAATGGTTTTTCACTCTCCCTCCGCACAAATGCGGGTTCACTTCCTCTAAATTCAACCTTCCAAATTCCTAATCGATTAGCGTAATTAATATTTAAACGTATAACCCGAACGAGTAGTAAGACGCGGTGCTAAATAATAAAAATAATGATTTTTCTACTGGAACAATATTTTTTTTTTGCAAAAAAAAAAAAAAAGTTTTGCTATAAAAACTCCTAAATCGATCTCCACCATAAGGTCCGTGGTTTTTGTAGCAAAACACTTTTTTTTTGGGCCAAATAAGTTCATTTTAATTCTCTACACATAGTAATATTAACAGTTCTTGAATGTTTGTCAAGGCTATCTTGGAATTTGATGAAACTTTTTAAACATAAGAGAAAAGTTCTAATCAAATTCTAAGATGACCTTGATAAATATTCAGGAATTTTTGATATTACTATGTGTAGAAAACTAAAATAAACGTATAAACTGAAGAAATTTTTTATTTATTGTGACTAAAAATTTTTTATAGTAAAAAATTGCGAAAATCTAGCCCTAGCATTCGTTCTATTTTATCCCAACTTAAGACGGACATTCCTCCTTTATTTACATTAAAACGGCGTCCTCATTCATCTTCAAGTCAGACATGTAACTGTCCGGTTCTTAAAGCTACTAAAGAATAAATAGTTTTCGTCCCAAGTCCAGTTCGAGCTCTACTACAGTGCTACCAACTCATGAAAACAAAATTGCCTCAGAAGTGATTAAAAAGATCTAATCTTCCGTTAAATTTGAGTTAAATAACTCTAGATTTGTATAATGTTAATTTAAAAAAAGGGGGAATTAGAGCTGAAAGGGGTCACCCATAAACTACGTAACGGCGTTGAGAAGGGGAAAGGGGGGAGTTCTGTTTACATGGTGTTACATGGGGGAAGAGAGTGGGTGCATCACAGTGTTACGTGACACAGATTATTTTACTTAAATTCTAATGTTGAAAAAATAATATTGTTGTTCATAAATGAAAATAATAAAGTATTTTTAGAAAATTCTTTGAAAATCATTCCATATGAATTAAAATGTATTCTGAGTAATATATACAGAGTCTCTTAAGTGTCCAAAAATTCATGAAACAAGACATTCACCTTGATGTGAAAGTTACGTACATAAGTTAAAAAAGAAGGGGAAGATCAGGATAAAGGTCTACTTGTGCGTTACATGGGAGGATTGAAAAAAAAAAGGTAAAAAAGCTTATATTCAGATCACTTGCAAAAAATTAAAATTATTAATCAATTTAAATTTTAGTAATAACATGCCAAAATTAACCCTAATGAAAGATAAATTTGGTTGCAAATTGCGATTTTAAACACTTGCATCTAAAAATTTTTTTTTTTTATTTAGCACCGCGTCTTACTACCCGTTTCGGGTTATACGCTTAAGTACTAATTACACTAATGGATTAGGAATTGGGAAGGTTGAATCTAGAGGAAGTGAACCCGCATTTGCGTGGAGGGAGAGTGGAAAACCATTTAGGAAAAACCACCCCCAGTTCACCCGACCGAGATTCGAACCTCGATCTCCCCGTCCTCGAAGGTCTGGCTCAACACGACTGGCGCGTTAGCCAACTACGCCACCGAGGCGGGTTGCATCTAAAAAGAAAGAAAATACTTAATATTTAAGTGAATTCTTTTAAAGAACACTTGAAAAGAATAGTGCAAAACTTAAAGTTACCAGTTACCTATCTCGCACCTAGAGATTACTTTAAAATTAAAATTCCGAAAAACTACTTGGAACACAAATTTTACTCGTCATTAGAATTAGTGGTAATTGGTTGTTTTATAGAGTAACAATTTTTTCTAATTCACTTATGATTTTTTTTTTAAATTTGGGGTATTTAGCGTGAACTTTCTGGAATGACTTACAAACCAACTTAATTCTAGAGCAAACACAACAACCAAGTCCATACTCCACCCCTCGCCCATACATTCACAATTTCTACAAAGAAATAAAATTTCTCAATCATGTCGGGAATCGAACTGAGGAACCTAAGACACCCTGTCCTTCATAGTTTAAGAGTCAGGTGTGTTTAACGCTCACCTAACACCACTGGTAAAAAAAAAAGAGTACTATCGAGAAAAGTATAACAACCCACCCCATACATATAAATTTGTCCAAACGATATTACCTACCCCCAGCTCAGGTCGCAATAATCACCACTTCCCCTTCCACCCCCCCCTCGTTGAGATAGTGAGGGGGCAGTGTCTCCCCTCCACCCAGGGGAGCAGTGCTGGCAGCCCTGTGTAATATCGGTAATGGTGGTCGCCCTGGTTGGCACGCCAAGGGCGACATTATAATCACCGGGCGTGCGCCCTTAAGAGCCGCCTCTGCTGTCTCATCTTAACGCCGATACGAGAGCTAATGAAACGGACCGCAAACAAAAGGACCTAACGGAATGTTATTATGTTTAACGGTGTCAGGTTGGGCCGTAAAAACACCGAGCCCTCTAAAGGCTTTGTACGTGGGACGTAAAAAAAAAAAAGTTTCTGTTTGCAGATGCTAGAAAATGTTTTGTGTCAGTTTTCAAAGAAGAGTTCACAAATCTCGATGTAGGAGTATGAACGACTCCATTTTTTTCCGAGGTGAAATTAGATGAAAGTGCAATCGTGTTACAAATATGAAACATACAGGATTATTCAGATATCCAGGTAAAATATTATACATGTTGTCGGGGTTGACAAGTCAAGTATTTCCACGTAATAAGCTTGGGGTCTGCGACGCCAAATGACGGCGCTACGAGACGTCAAAGTTAGCAATGTATGCACCTGGGCAACTTATCAATCTTCATCTGCATGTCTGCCATCTCAAGGAACGTGGAATGTCCCCCCATGTTGACAGCCAACAGTGCAATGCCGGTCTGTTACGCTGGCACCATCGTGTGTGTGTCAGGGGAGAGAGTTGTTGGGGACGCCTGTGTTGGTTTTGCGTGGCGTGCTGCATGTGTTGCCTACCCCCCAGGTGCATACAGAACCAACTTTGACGTCTCGTAGCGACGCCCACCCCCCAAGTTCAGTGCATGGAAAAACTTGTCTTACCATTCCCTATTACCTGCATAATACTTTGCCTCGAGATTAGAACAACCCTGAGTGTATGTATGTAGGGAAAGTCTTGATGAGAGTATGACAATTTCACATTGTATGAATTGTGACAATGACGCTTTGAACGTTGTATGAAGTGTGACAGTGACGATCTGAATGTTGTATGAAGTGTGACAATGACGCTTTGAACGTTGTATGAAGTGTGACAGTAACGATCTGAATGTTGTATGAAGTGTGACAATGTCGCTCTAAATGTTGTATGAAGTGTGACAATAACGTTCTGAATGTTGTATGAAATGTGACAATAACGTTCTGAATGTTGTATGAAGTGTGACAATGACGCTCTGAGTGTTGTATGAAGTGTGACAATAACGTTCTGAATGTTGTATGAAGTGTGACAGTAACGATCTGAATGTTGTATGAAGTGTGACAATGACGCTCTGAATGTTGTATGAAGTGTGACAATGACGCTCTGAATGTTGTATGAAGTGTGACAATAACGTTCTGAATGTTGTATGAAGTGTGACAATGACGCTCTGAGTGTTGTATGAAGTGTGACAATAACGTTCTGAATGTTGTATGAAGTGTGACAGTAACGATCTGAATGTTGTATGAAGTGTGACAATGACGCTCTGAATGTTGTATGAAGTGTGACAATGTCGCTCTAAATGTTGTATGAAGTGTGACAATAACGTTCTGAATGTTGTATGAAATGTGACAATAACGTTCTGAATGTTGTATGAAGTGTGACAATGACGCTCTGAGTGTTGTATGAAGTGTGACAATAACGTTCTGAATGTTGTATGAAGTGTGACAGTAACGATCTGAATGTTGTATGAAGTGTGACAATGACGCTCTGAATGTTGTATGAAGTGTGACACTAGCACTGCGCGTGATTCAGTAACCCTGATCGGCTCGTCCCGGCATGCATATCGCCCGGGGAAGGGTTGTAATGAATGCTCCACTCAATATGTCAGAGGGGGAGTGAAGGAGGGTGAGGGGGTTGGTTATAGCCTTTGAGGGGAGGGGGTGGAGGGTCATTGGCTCCATTGTGTTACAGATAACGCGCCACTTCGCACCCTGCTGTGGCCAGTGACGTCACTACACTGATAACTATCGACAGTGATATATCGATATTAGTTGTACACTAGTCCTTCTCCGACCCCTCCAAACAGTGGTTGTCATTTCACCACTCCACCCCATCATTTGTGTGTTGATTGGGGTTAGTTGATAGACGTTTCGTGTTTGGAATTAAATTTTTAGCTAGGTGAAAATACATCGATGTATTTTTGTGTCCATAACAATTTGAAAAAAGGGAAAAAAAAACACAATCAAATGAAGGGTAAAGGGGGAAGTAACAATGCACACATTTTTCAGGACAACAACTTTAATATTTCAAAGCTCATAAGGACCCCAGCAAATACTAATATATATCGATATATATATATATAACAGAGACCTCTCTTAACCATAATCTAAAGTGCACTAGAAAGGTCTCATGATTGTCTAACAGATGGCAGCACCAACTCGATCTAAAGTGCATTAGAAAGGTCTTATGATTGTCTAACAGATAGCAGCACTAATTCAATTTGAGTTAAAATTGGACTTACGCCCTTTTTCCCTTCCAATGTAACAACATTCCTAAACATTCACTACGTAGTGTGTGTGTGTGGCCCAACCACTATATAGTTGTATTTATATTACACTACTATATTTATATTAACTATCATATTTATGTAAATTCTCGTCCAAACTTTGATTTATTGAATTCTATCTAAAGAAATCGTGGAAATCTGCGGAACCAACAGCCTCACAATATTAAGGTGCCCTTGTGTCTTTCATCGCGACCGGTAAGTATCTCCAGGTTTGGGTAAGGCTGTAGGTACCTTTTTTCTGTTCCTGTACCACATACTTCCCAAAAATACTACCCTACATTTATTTCTGTTTCATCAGTAACAGGAGTTACGAGTTAAGCAGATACGAGCGCCAAGGCGAGTTTTTACTACCAAAGTTATTAATTACCTATTAAATTTTATCCCATCTCTCTTGTTTATTTCAAGGGTTGTCCTCCAATTTGTATTGCATTGCTATCGATATTCGCAACCAAACACCCTACATCGGTGTGTCAACAAAATTGCACTTTAAATACCACTTGATATAAAAATTAAACTAGAAAAAACTATATTTTATTTAAAAAAAAGTCTAAAACAATGAAGCACAAGCGCGGAGTTAATTAAACTACAGCCGAACCCACATCAATGGGTACGCGGTCTAAAGGGTCAGTTTATTATAGTCTGATTTGCTGGTGATCAGTAGGTATGGGTTCGAATTCCGGCCGGGTGTAGGGAGGGTAAATTTTCATAAATGGTTCCCCCAATCCTCTACTTAACGCAGAAGTTGGGACACTCCTTATTTTTAGTTTCCTCACCGTAATTAATGCATATGCGTAAAACCAGAACGGGTGGTAAGAACAAAAATAAATAAATAAAAAAATTACAGCCAAATTTATTATTCCCGCCCCCTTCCACCCACCCCCACCGCCAATGAAAGACAAGTTAATTAATTAACCCCGATGAATTCCAACTAAGAAAAGTCGTGACTGGTAAGTACAAATAAAACTTTTAACAGTAATAATAATAATAATAATAATAATAATAATAATAATAATAATAATAATAATAATAATAATAATAATAATAATAAAAGTCCTCCCCTAAGCAAAAGAATATACAGTATAGTTAAAAAAAGAAAAAAAATCTCCGCTCTTCGCGCACTCTGGAGGGATTATTTACCTAACTCTACAAATATTATGTCAAGAAATGTCTCCCATCATCCGATGAGACAATGAATGTTGCCGTTGGACCAAATACTTTCATTTTTTTTATTTTACCGGCTTTTTACTTGAGCAAATCAAACAAGCAAAGTTTGCATTATTTTTTTTTTACAAAAGAAATAATAATAATAATAATAAAAACTCTTGTCTCACTTGGAACATCGAACCCTTGACGAGCAAAACTTTCCCCCTCCCCCCCCCATTTTTTTCTCCATAATATCCAAACAGTGGAGTTTAGATTTTGTGTGACTCCCATTCTCCCTTCCGACCCCTTCCCCACCCCTGACGCCACAAAGGAAAACACATATACCCCTCATAGTCTTTTGGACTACTATTTTTCATATTTTAACGAACTCACCCCCCCCTTTTCCCCCTTTTCTACCCTATCATTCAAACAGAAAGATGTGGTACAATCACTCTCGCTAAAAAAAAAAAAAAAAGAAAACCATTAAATAACAGAGTAGCGAAAATTGTTTGCCAAACCAGGTTTCTTTTTAGTCTATAACGTCAACTTGACTTACCTAATTCGGTGGCCGCATGGCCTAACGCGCTATTCTCACAGTAGATTTGTCTACCGATAGTGGGGAATCAAGGTTCGAATCTCGGTCGAATGTACCGAGGGTGTTTTTTTCCCCCACCCAAAATGGTTTTACACTCTCCTCCACGCAAATTCAGGTACACTTCCTCTAAATATAACCTTACTAATCCCTAAAACCATTAGAGTAATAATTAGTACATAAGCGTATAACCCGAAGGCGATGCTAAAAGAAAAAAAAAAGAGAACGATTTAATCTAAAAAGGAGAAGAAAGGGTAACTAAGAAGAAACGGGATCTAAACTATCCAAAAGCGAGGGTGAAAATACCACTATGGGAAAAAACAAACTCTTTTTTCCCCTACAGTGAGCCCAGCCGGGACACAAACCCTGAACTCCTCCATCAACAGAAAACAAATGCAATACGAGTCTAACCCACTTCGGTAGTCGAATGGTCGCAAGCCCTTAAGGTGTCCCTCCCGTAATAGACTAGACTTTCGGTGACGGAGAGATCGGGGTTCGAAGACCGGTTGGGTTTTACCTTGGGCGATTTTTCCTCAATGTTTTCCCACTCCCCCCCCTCCACGAAATTGTAGGTAAGTTTCCGTTGAATTAAGCCTCCCTCATCCCTAATACGCTAATGTTATTAGTAATATGCATATAATCCGAACGGGTAGTAAGACGCGGTGATTAAAAAAAGTTAGTCTAACTGCCTTTATAGCTCAGTAACTGCCGTGGCCAAGGCAGTTGGTTAGTTGAGATTGTTTGATATAATAATGATGAGTAAAAATCTCAGAACTCAAATATATACATTTATATGTATTTTAACAAACATTACATACTTTTGGAAATAATTATTATATGTTTTAGCACCGCGTCTTACTACCCGTTCAAGTTATACGCAAACAATTACTATAAAGTTCAACTTCTATGACTAAACTTTCAAGAAACTGGCCCTATGGGCCAGTTTCATAGTCAGATTTAGTACGCCTCAAGTGCGGCGCTATACTAAATACAAGACGTCACCTACCTGAAATTGAATGGAATGGGCCAGTTTCATATGCGAAACTGGCCCATTCCATTTTGTTCTAGGTAGGTGTCGTCTTGTATTTAGTATAGCACTGCACTTGAGGCGTACTAAATCTGACTATGAAACTGGCCCATGGAAGGTAAACTTTATCCGGATATTTTTTGAAGTAAAAAATCTACAATAAAGTGAGATTTAAAAACTATTGAAGCCGGCCGAGTCTGTCACATTCGCATAGCAGTGGACTCTGACCAGGGTCGAAGATGGTTTCTTGCTGAATTACAACGGATTCGCCGAATACTTTTTATATTTAGCACCACGTCTTACTATCCGTCCAGGTTGTACGCATATGTACCATTTACTCTAATGTGTTAGGGATGAGAATTGTTGGATTTTGGGGAAGTGTACCCACGTTTACGTGGAGAGAGAAAGATCGAGAAAAAAAAATTGAAGAAAAAACATTGTCAGTACACTCGACTGGGATTCGAGCCCCGATCTTCCCTTCATCGGCAGTCTAGTTAATTGCGAGAGTGACGCCTTGGATTATTCGACCACCTATTCGGGTGAGTATATATTAACCATGGAAATGAAATATAATGAGAAAGGTACAATTGAGAGAAAATGTACCCACATTTAGGTGAAGGGAGAGTGGTGGGAAACCACACCCAACTGGAAATTTTGAGTCCCGATCTCCAGACTAGGTGAGCTTGACATTTAGTCCGAGTTAATTCAAACAACGGCAGAAATTCCCAACCTTTCCGAAATAACCAACCTGCTGACAGTTGGGTTGTTGGGAGTGCCCCCCCCCCAACCCCTCCCTCCTCAACCCACAGAACGACGTGACCAGCATGTTCCAAGCAACAACAGACTATCCCTCAGAGGTTTTCCCCGTCATCGTTTAGTTCACTCGTTTGACTTCCGATTTCCTTTCGACGCAACCTTGGAGCCCTTCTCTGATATTGTGTAAGGGCGTAAATAAAGGGAGCGAGGGTTAGCCACGGTTTGGCCGGAGGGGGGTTAGGGGGTTAGACTATCAAAATGGGTTATGGGATGGAGGGGGGTGGAAGGAGAGGGGAGTGATGTTGAACCAGAATCGCTCGTCTAAAGAAAGTGCTGAACTCTTTTTTTTATTTTTCTACAAAGGGCTGAAATGGGAGTGAAGAGATTGGTATGTACGAGGGGGTGGAAAGGAGGGGTGTGTGTGTGAGGGTGGATCTTATTCCCTTCACCCCCCTCCCGGGGCTTAATACAAGTTCATTTAACCCTACAATGTTGCTCGCTTCAGCTTGGAGAGTAGCCGATCATCAAGCGTTGATTATTTCGGAACAGTATTGCCAACTTTTTTTTTACCAATTTTCACAGTGTTCTATCACTCCTTCCTCACCCTTTTGTTTCTTACCGTACAGATTTAAAAGGAGGAGAGAGGAACTTTCCTTGAAAACAATAAGGGCGTGTTTTTAAAATATATTCTTGTTTGTTGTTAAATTCACAAGTCTGATGAATTCAAAGATCTTTTTAAAAAGTTTGGAAAGTTTTTCTTGGCTTCACGAAAAGTTCGTGGTTACAACCAAGCAAAAAAAAGAGGCAAACACAAGTGAATTAACAAAACCTTTATATAATCACTTTTATCGACAGGATTTTTTTTTATCAGTTAATCTAATTTGTTCTTAATTTGACTCGGAAAATGCTTGGCGCAATTCTGACGTAACGTCGTTAAAATTAATTTAAATACAAAGAGATTCACCTAAAAATACACACACAAAATAAGTTTTTACCAAAATATATATAATTTTAAAGAATATATTTGAAAAATGTATTTTTTTAAATTTAAAAATGTTTTAAAGAAATAATATACTACACTGCTACTATAAAATTTGATGCTGTACTCAGGGCTGTCACTATTTTTTCGATACAAAATTATTATTATTATTATTATTATTATTATTATTAGCACCGCGTCTTACTACCCGTTCGGGTTATACGCACTTACGCTAATGTGTAATGGTAGGGTGATTGTGAGACGAAATGGAGGACCTACAGTTTAACGTGGAATCCGAACCACGGTGGAGGCCTGGCATTCCTCACATTCACAAGTTGTGATTCTCGATACAAAACTCCATGTGTTGTCAAAGAGAGAAATTTGTAGAACAGTACATAAATGTTTGATCGAGCTGAAATCAATTAAATCTATATAAAGCTATTAATAATGCAAGAATTTCTTCCCTGAAACTTCATAGTCGGACCCGCCTCGGTGGCGTAGTTGGCTAACGCGCCAGTCGTGTTGAGCCCTACCGCCGAGGACGGGGAGATTGAGGTTCGAATCTCGGTCGGGTGAACTGGGTGTGGTTTTTCCTAAATGGTTTTCCACTCTCCCTCCACGCAAATTCGGGTTCACTTCCTCTAAATTCAACCTTCCCAATTCCTAATCCATTAGCGTAATTAGTACTTAGGCGTATAACCCGAACGGGTAGTAAGACGCGGTGCTAAATATTATTATTATATTATTCATAGTCGGAATTTGGTCCTCAATCCACTGAGCTAAAACTCTAACATTCCTCATCAATGTATTTTTTATTTGTATTTAACGTGCACTTTCTGAACCGCATGATTACATCAGCACACGGCTTACTAACTAACTTAAAATATAGAACAGACACAACACCCAGCCCCCCAGCCGTTAATTCATTTACTGTGACACATTGCAACAAAGATACATTTTCTGAACATGCAGGGAATCGAACCCAGCACCCTTAGTTCCATAGGCAGACAAGCTACCAACTGAGCTAAGGTTTTTGGATTCTCATCGATGTAGTAATGTCCGCTTCGGTGCCCGCATGGTGTAAGGCGTCAATTCCGCAGTAGACTAGAATGCCGATGATGGGGAGATCAGGGTTCGAATCCCGGTCGGGAGTACTAAGGGTGGTTGGTCCTAGGATGTCTTTTCACTCGGCCTCCACGCAAATACGGGTATATTTACTCCTAATTCAACTTACCTCATCCCTAACACATTACAGTGACTACTACATAACTAAACGCGTACTAAGACACAGTGCTAAAATACATTATACTATAGAGGTGACCGACGGGCGTCGAACCCAGAGCCTGGACAAAGGAAGAGGGCTGATAAAGACCACGTCTTACTACCCATTCGGGTTATACACCTATGTACTAATTACAATAATGGGTTAGAGATTAGGAAAGATTAATTTAGAGGAGATGCACCCACATTTGCGTGGAGGGAGAGTGGAAAACCGTCTAGAAATACCACCTACAGTGCGCCCGACCGGGATTCGAACCACGATCTCCTCGCCTTCGGCAGTCTAGTCTAACACGAGAATAGAGCGTTAGACCCCGTGGCCAACCGCAGCGGGTTTTACCCTATTAGTAATCCTGCTATTCACTCAGAGATGATATCCAGTGTAGTACGAATATTAGGGGTGGTTCTGTAATAACATTACCCTCAAGGATGACAGCTGTGCGAGACGACACCTCGTTATGTCGCGTACCCCGGGGAAGAATGACGTCACGGAGTTGAAACACTCACCCCGCTACCTATGGAGCTCCAAGCGTACCATTCATTATTGACCACCTGTCTTTTTGCTCCTGGTAGCTTAATCTTGAGCTAATTATATATATATATATATATTCTAATGTGTAGAAATTATAAGTTTTTTTGTATTTTTTCATGATTTTAAAGTAATCTAAGGGCGAGGTAGGCAGATGGAATTTGATTTTAAAATGGGCTCTGAAATTATTTTCTGAAGTTTTTTTTTCTATTTATGGATGGAAGGGATTAAGGTGGGATGTGGTAAATTGAGAAAAGGTCGTATTTTCTCAGTTTTTATAGCAAAACTTTTTTTTTTCAAAAATAAATAAAATAGTTCTTCAGTAGAAACATAAGAGTTTAATTTCCTTCACGTGGTGATATCAAAAGTTGTTGAATATCTGTCATGAGCACAGCGAAATTTGATGACAAACTTTTTAAATGAAAAAAGAAGCTGTTAATTCCAGGACACCCTTGACAGATATTCAACAACTGTTGATATCACCCTGTGAAGAAAATTAAGCATTTAAAATGAAGCTATATTTGATTTCTCTTGAACAAAAAAAAAAGTGTTTTTCTATAAAAACTTCAAAAGCACTGACCTTTTCTTTCGTACACAACATTCCCGCCGTAACGATATTAATTTGTGACAATATTTATCCTGTGTCAAGGATTTTTGAGAATTTAATGACTTTAATTTAAAGCAAGTGAAACTTTTATTTTATTTTCCAAGAGGCCTTATCATCCACGTTAGAAAAAAAACATAAGAAAATGTAGCTTTATTTAGTGCAAATCTAGCGGAAAATCAGATAACTTTGATCGCTTCTGGAGGAATTTGGTGATATGAGTTGGCAACAGTGACGTCACTATCACACCCAAATGAACTTACATTCAGCGCTTATGTTACCCTGTCAAATATAGATCTCGTCATACTTCAATGATGAGATTTAATACCAATACTTTAATTTATGAATTATGTTCAGAGAGAGAAAGAGCTTTGCTAAATTTTAACAAAGGCATTGTTCGGATATACTTCTTTAGCACCGCGTCTTACTACCCGTTCGGGCTATCCTATGCATACATTTAATTCATTTGAGGTATTTAACGTACACTTTCTGAACCGACTGATTATATCAGCACATAAAATGATAAACTAACTTAAATCTCGAATAGACACAACAACAGCCTCCTCCAAACATTTATTCATCAACGTGAAAATGGTAAATTCACACTTCACCAATGGTAAATTTTTCAGACATGCCAGAAATTGAACCCGGGTCTCTCAACTCAGTAGGGAACCCCATTACCAACTGAGTTAAGGTGTCGGACTTATGTATACATTAATTACCCTAATGCAAGAGCGTGGGTGTATTTTGGGGAGTCCAAATATTGTCTACATATAGAGAAATTTGTATAGTAGGATTTTCTAGAAAACGCCACTTCTCCCCTTTGTAGAAATTAGCTTATATGTATGCCCTTGCTCTAGTGAAATAGGGAGGAAGAAGGTAGGGTTTTAAAGGGGATGTACCAACATTTGCGACGAGGGAAAGTGGGAAACTCATCAATCATCATAAACTGTTTCCAGCCTATAGCCAGGTCAGTTTAGTAAAATGCTTTCATCTTCCTTTATCCTTCCTTCTTCATCTTCCTTTATCCTTCCTTCTTTAATTGATTCCATTCTTCTACTCTCAATTGGTCACTTGCTGTTATTTGCTTCTCTCATATATTTCTTGGTATCCCTTGTGGTCTTTTTTCCTACATACGTCATTCCCATCATTTCGGAAAACTATCTAGGAAAATACACACTCAGTTCACCCACCTGTGATTTAAACCCCAACCCTCCCGTTCCTGGTAAACCAGAATACACGATCTTGACATTTAGACCAAGTGCTCACCAGCGCGGATCATGTGACTATTTTTTTTTCAGCACCGACTTCCCTGCATCCGTGTTTTAGAAGCGAGGGATGTTTCCATATTGGTCGACTAATTTCTTCCAAGAGGTCCAATACTATGAATTTTAGAGCAGAGCCCCAAGGCCATCTGTCACCCTTACCCTACTTGAAAGCTAGCAAGGCGGTGAAATGAAGCCGCCGGTCATGTAAACTTGGGTAATTGATTTTTATAAAACTAGCTTAGGAAGGGCAGATGAAAGAAGTTCCTTTTTTTTAGCCGGAAGGGAGCAGCAGTGTCGATTCAACACCAACACATTATGTCATATTTAGTCTTGTATAACGTAACATATTTTTATTTTCTCTTGACCCCTTGGAAAAAGAAGTATTGGGATCGTAAAAAAAAAAAAAACGAACTCAAAATTTTGATGAATCTTGACGTTTTATGATCCGTTGAAACAGAAAAAATTGTTCTCGCAATGCCGTCTGTCTGTCTGTCTGTATCCCGGCCTGAAGCCGAAACAGTTTTACCAATAGGACAAAAAAACATGGTATCTAGGGTTTCCATAAACTTCTCCCGAAGATTTTTTTAGGAACTAGATAGTTAATCCTAAAATTAAGGGTATTTTACTGAAGGGCAGCAAGAAAAACAAAAGATTTTCTCAAAATCCGCTCTAACAATTTTAATTATATTTTGTATCTAGGGACTGATTAACATTACAAACAAAATTAAAAATCTCATTTCTCCATGGAAATGACTTTGAGGTTACTTTACATAAGCAGAAATATCCCATTTTGATTATATCTCTGCAACCATTTCAGATACGAAATAACTTATTGTCAAGTTGTAGTGTTATTAAAAATTAATATCTTAATATATATAATTCTTCTGTACGTGTGTATGTCACTGAACTGCTCCTAAACGGCTGGACCTATTTTGATGAAATTTTTTGTGTGTGTTTGAGTGGGTCCGTGGATGGTTTAGATTCACAATTGGACTCGGTAGGTGGCGCTGCAATCGGGTTTAAGAATTTTTTTTATTTTTTAGGGAATTTTTGAGGGATTATTTTTTATAGATTTTTTGCATATCAGAACATGTAACCTCAAAATTTAACCCCCCCCCCCCCCAATATTCACAATAATAATGAATATAATATTTATAATTGACCGTTAAAACCTTCTGAAAAGTTCATGAATAATTGAACTTCTGAGAATAGTTCATAGTTATGTTTGTTTTTCGATACAGCTGATATTTGTGGAGTTGTGGGCGAAATGACAAAAAATGAAAAGATGTTTTATTTTGTATGTTGTCTTGACAAACACTGAATTTGTAATATTTGTGTAACTCACTAATTGGAGTTCATTGTGAATTTGTAATTGTGATGATCACATAGTATTTGTTTTATTATCGAAATCAACTATGCCACCCAAACTAAAAGCCAACGTTCAGGCAGAACAACGTCTGTCGGGTCCGCTAATATATATATATAGGTTTTTTTAGGTCTTTGATAATGATTGAAATTGATTGTTATGTTCTTTGGTGGACAGAGATGTTCTTCTTTTCTCAATGTTTCTATAACAGTGTATATTATTTCCTTTATGCTTATTGGTGGAGTGTTTCTGCAACAATGTATATTAATTTGGTTTTACAAATCTTACGAGTTTTAAATAAATGTCTATATTTTAAAGATAAAAACGAGATGAGGCCTGTGCAGTGCGTCTCCAAGCTTATACAACTATCGTTCCCAATATAAGACATGTCAGCCATCTTTTTTTCTTTTTCACAACCCCAGGTGTCTGTCACAGAAACAATATGTGTCCTGTCGGTAGTTACTATTTGCCCTGGATGTATATAAAAAAAGAATTGTGAAAGAACTGAACTTAAAAAAAAAGACTCATTCCACCCGCCGGATTATGCTAGTTTTAAAGATGAAAGTGTAACTCAAGGTTCGCAAACTCTCGCCGCATCAAGCCCACGAAACATAGCTAACTGGCCCGCTTGTCTGTCATACTTTTATATTAGGCTACTATTACTATCTGGCCTGCAGTCATACAAACATTAAAGATAGTCGCTTAATTTTAGTGTATACATAATTTTTATCACTTGTGGGAATTTTTATTTGTATAATTTAATAAATACTGCGAGACATCGGGGGCGGCCAGACTGGGCGAGCGACTAAAATATAAACTAGAACACATTGGTTGTAATGAGAGGTGGCCAGACTGGAGCGCGCTCGACCCGGTACAGTCTAGTTTACAGGCGCTAGGCAATATTATTGTATGTTGGTTCATTGAGTGCTAGGAAAACTTTTCATTTTGACATTTTTATTACTATCGATAGGTTTAGCACACTGGCTACTAACGGCCTAATTTAATTGGTAAGATCATAAACTATATATATATATAATTGTTAAGATCATAAACCATACATATATATATGTATGGTTTATGATCTTAACAATTAAATTAGGCCATACATATATATATATAGGTATGGTTTATGATCTTAACAATTAAATTAGGCCATACATATATATAGGTATGGTTTATGATCTTAACAATTAAATTAGGCCGTTAGTAGCTCGCTCACTGGCCCAGTCTGGCCGTCCCCTTAAGAGTATTTCGCTAACCCACATAGACATCTGGGAGAATATAAGTTTATAAATATTTAAAATATATAGTAATGATTTAAAATACACGACATCAAATAGCTGTTATAGATATGTCGAGCTCGGTGGTAAAGTGCTAACCTCAGGACCCGATGATCGCGAGTTCAAACCCAGCTGGGATCGACGGATTTATCTTGAGCGATAAAAAATCCGTAGCACAACTTACTTCGGAGGGAAGGTAAAGCCGTCGGTCCCGTGTCGATTGTGGCGTGTAAGATATGTGAAAATATTGTTACCAGTAAAACTGGTAGGCCCTTTCACTATCATTATCAATATTATTATTAGCACCGCGCTTACTACCCGTTTGGGTTACACGCAACCTTTCACTATCGCTTATAGAAATTATCGTGTGCTGATATAATCAGTTGGTCTAGAAAGTACAAGTTAAATACATCAAATACTGTAGATACATTGGTGGACATGCAGATTAAACGTCAGGATCTTCTGATCTTGTTTGCCAGTGTCGTGGAGGTCAGGGTTCAAATTCCAGCTGGATGTACAGAGCGTGATGTTTCCTACATGGATTTTTAAATTTTATCTTCCTCTTCCTTTACCTTCTAGCGTGATTAAAAAGCTCATATTCTGGGTGGGTATTAAGACGCGTTGCAAAAACAAAAATATATTTAATCAAACAAGTCTGTATAGGATGTGACCCACAACACACTCCGAGTTTGTAAATCTTGCCCTTAGGTTGATTTGCGTTTGCGACAACTGGTTTAGCTCTTCATTTCATATTAATACTCATTTCACATCTAATAATAACCTCATCATAAAAAAAAAAAGTAGGTAGGAAAGTAGCTACTTGGCACCCGAATACAAGACAATAGAATATAGCGCCCACGGATAGCTAACATATGCGTCTCGACAACGAAAAAGGCGTATATTGAGCTGGTCAGTATTCGAACACGAAACAGAAAAAGCACCGCGTGCGTTAACACTTGGATCAAATCATTCGTGCTGACTAAAATATCTCCGGTTAGCTACCAATTTTAAGTCAATTAAAAGTGTAATAGAAGACCGACAAATTATTATGAAACTAGAGATCGATTATCGATGGAATTGGAATATTTACGTAATTTATTGAATGATTTCTAGCGAGCTCTAGTTTCGAAAATGTAACAATTAGTGGAAATACTAATCAGTCCACACTCCTCCCTCCTTTCCTTCCTAAAATAAAACAATTAGTTACATAGATACTAAAACCAAATTAAATCTTTATGTTTTCATTAACAAGTACTAATTTGTCAGCTTATAGTTTGTATAGTAAACACCAAAATATGCCTCAACCGTCTTACTGTGGATTCACAAATTCATCGAAAAAAAAAACGCGGAACAGAAACAAGGTCAGGTGACGAGCTCTAATCCAATCACAAGATTTCCGTCTCAATGGCGAGAGCTGTTCTGTTGAAGTTAAAACTCATCTTAACTTCGTCCGCTCTGCCTGAGATCTTCAGCACGGGAGAAACAATCAAATCTCAAAAACTAACCGTCTCAAGTCAGTGCGCATGCGCTGTAGAGCTAGAGTCAAGCATACAGATTAGTTGCTTTTTGTTAAGAGATTTGCAAATAACCCGTTTATGGAAAGTGTGTGTGCATAGAAGTGCTGGATTATGCCAACGACACAGCGTTATCTGGATTATGCCAACGACACAGCGTTATTTGGATTATGCCAACGACACAGCGTTATCTGGATTATGTCAACGACACAGCGTTATCTGGATTATGTCAACGACGCAGCGCTATCTGGATTATGTCAACGACGCAGCGTTATCTGGATTATGCCAACGACACAGCGTTATCTGGATTATGTCAACGACGCAGCGTTATCTGGATTATGCCAACGACACAGCGTTATAATTTGAAAACATTCACCGTAGCTACGATATAAAATGTATGTTTATTAACAAGAAAAAAAAAGTTGATAGTCAGCTGTTTTAAGTTTGTGTTGCAATGCATCATGGGTCAACACACAGAGTGAATTACTGCGACACTCAAGCAGATTCTGAGGTCTATTTTTGGTCAACGTGAGAATCAAGCTTTCTGTCAACTTTCTTGCTTGTCCAAGTCAAGAGTATGTTGTGAAGCCAGGCCTAAGTTCAGATCTTTGTGTGATTTTTTTTGTGTGTGTGCAAATCTACAACTCAAAACCTTTTATTTAAATACAAATTATCTAGGACATCAGGAACACTGCCAATAAAGCGAGAACACTTTCGCCGACTAAAGTAAATTATATATAGATTACGGATTCGCTTTTCGAAATTTGCAAACTTTGATATAGTAATTCTCGAAGTAAATTCTTTTAATTTAAAAATAATAATGTAAAATAGTTAGGGTTGGTGGAATTCTGACATACCAGGAAATTGGAGGCAATGAAAATGAAGTTATCCGTGAAAGAGAGGGGGTACAAGGAGTACATGAGATATTAGAGGAAGCAAGACTGAGATGGTATGGGCATATAATGAGGATGGAGAAGGAAAGAATACCAAAGCGAATGTTGGCGATGAAGTATGTAGGGAAAAAAATACCTCAAGGGAGAGACCAAGAGAGAGATTGAAGAAGCAGATAGCAGAAAGTGTGCCAGTCGAGAGAAACAGAATGGAAGAAAATAAAGGAAGAATAATGATGAAAGGAACGAAGTAGGTGGAAACCACAAGCTAGAAAAATTACTCTCGATGGTATAACTCTTGGCTTCATGGTCTAAGGCAGGTATGAGCAAACTATGGGTCGGGGGCAAAATTTAGCCCACCGTTGTGTCCAATCTGGCCCGAGGGATAAATAGTTAAAACGTGTTGCGTAGTGATGCAGGCTTTTTTTTTTATAAAACCATGGCAAAATCAACATATTTTAAACATTTGTTAAATCATGTCCAAAAATATATGTCAATGTGTGCATCCTCATAATTATTCGAACAATTGTTTTAAACCGTGAGACTTAGTAAATGTGATCTTATAAACCGACTCACTGATGAACATCTGTCTTCTCTCTTGAGAATAATCTCACAGTTTCACTCATCTCACACCTCAGTACACAAATCTTACTAACGAACTTAAAAACATACTAAGCCACTGTGGTATTTATGATTGTTTTACATTATCAATGTCTTTGAACTTATTTATGTCAGTCTATTACGTATGTATCTTTTTTTTAAAATGAATTTTGAATAAAAATTGATGAGAAAGTCTTTGGCCCGCCATTTTTTTTGACCCTTCTGTCATTAAGTTTGCACATCCCTGGTCTAAGGCGACACTCTTATGTTGGACTAAACTGCCGATGACAGGGAAATCTGGGTTCGAATCCCGTCCGGGTGTAATGAGGGACTTTTTACTAAACTGTTTTCCCCACTCTTCTTCCCTGCCAATTTGGGTACATTTCCTCTAAATTCAACCTTACTCATATCTAAATCATTAGCCTGAACAGGTAATAAAACACGGAGATAAAAAAATACGCAATATACATAATTGAAATGTACCCTAATAGTGATACACATTCAAGTATCGCCTTAAATACATATTAAATATAAATAAGAGGTAAACTATGAATGTAAACACTTACTTCAATAAATATAACCGTAGAGCTGACAAATAAGTTTTCCTTTTATTGATTGAAAAAAAAAAATCTGCCTGTGTACAATTTTATCACGAAGGTTGTTCTTCATTAGTTAACAAAGTTTCGTTAAGAACAAGAAGATTGTTAGCCAGCAGGTTGGTGGACGGGTGGGTGGCGGGCTGGCTGTCATTTCTAATTAACCCCCTCTCTTAAACCCACCCCCTTTTCACAAACTACAACTTTTTTTATTTTTGCTAAAAAAAAAAAAAAAGAACCACACCGCCCGATGACACAAAGGAGATAACGACGTTACCGCTAAAACATTGCGCGTCCAATTAAAAACTGATTTTGATAATCCACTTGCTAGTTGCGCGGAGGAAATAGAGAAACGACATTAAAATTTTTTGTTGTTTTTATTCTACTTGAATGGAAAAGACAAAGTGCACCCCCCTTTTTTTTTTGTAATTATATCTGTGCCTAATTGGAAGTGGTAATTGTTTCTGAATGTTTCAAGATCTGCCCCCTTTCGTCATTGAAAGGGAACTTTATTTTTTATGACACCCGATATTTTATTTTTGTTGGATTTTTTTAGCTAAACTAATAATAATATAAATTATATACATTTAAATATATAAAGTGGATTTCGAACATTCCTTGTACATACATCTATACATATATGTACATTGTACATGTATGTATATAAAAAGAATGGTCGATATCTACTCTATTTATATGTATATATATAATTTAATATATATGTTTATAAGCTAGATAATTTAAAAAATCTTTATTTTACTTAATTATTTGTGTAGGCTAACATCCACATCAGTGGTCACGCGGAAAAAGGTGTCAGTCTCATCTAGTCTAGTTTGCCGATTATAGCGAGGTCGGGCTTCCAATCACAGCCGTGTGTAGTGAGTTTATGGTTTACCACTCTCATGCAAATGCTGGGTACATTTCCTAACCCCATTCGTTGATGTGTATTGCGACTTAGTATCCGTTAGAGTTATACGAAGATTAACACTGATAAAATAGGGATGATGATGGTAGAATTTCTAAGGAGATGTACCCGCATTAGCGTGAAAGAAGAGTGAAATAATATTTAGGGAAAAAAAATTCATTACATCCATTCGGGATTTGAAGCCTTGATCTTCCCGTCAGCGGAAAACTAGAATAAACCAGCTGGGACATTAAAACTGCATGGCCACCGGTGCGTGTAATATAATGTAAAACACTTCCCAGATATCCATTTAGAACAAAATCTTTTTTATCAACATTTTTGGAAAATTTCAAATTTTCCAAAAGTGATCCTCAGTAAAATACCCTTAATTTCAGAGCGTTATTAAGAAACAACTTTTTTTCTCTTTCGAGGTATGAGCATAGAACATCAAAATATCAAGTTTAGTAAAAAAAAAAAAAAAACATTTCATTAACTGTTTCAGACTCTGTGGTCAGAATTCCTGGTACAGATCCAGACGTCCCGGGTTCGAGCCTCGGCGCTTCCAGATTTTTCTGTAAATCGCTCGGTCGATGTAGCTCGCTTGTGCTCTCAGGTCACGGAGTTTTTAACCACTTTTGTTTGTAACCCCAGTTACAGATCGTAAAATCTCATTTTTTGAGTTGGAGAAAGTAAAAAAACAAAAAACAAAACGCAATCTTAATATTTTGTTGAAATAAACCCATTTGAGCTCAATTTTATTTTTTATTAAGAATTATATTATATAATATATATTTTTTAAACTATTAAAAAAAAACACGGCTAAATGGTTTGAAAGGCAAAGATTACGTGACATGTTGGTTGCGTGAAGGTTGAAAAAGTCATTAGAGTGCGGTTATAAAATATTTATTCACTTCGGGTGAAAAAAAAAAAGGGCGGTAACGTGGCATAAGCGGCAGAAACTCGTAGAAGGGAGCAAAAAGGTAGGGAGTGAAGGGGGATGAGGACACACACTCACACATATAATACACTCTCACACAATATATGAAGCATCAAGTAGACACACACACGCGCGCGGTGGCCATATTGACAAATCTGTTGCACACACGCGAACCACGAACCAACTATAACTACACAATTTGTTTGCTAACAATAATCGAAGAAAAACATTACTAAACCTTGTACAGGGTAGGAACGGTGGTCTTAAAGGTCTTTTACACTGTCATAGTTCTAATATATAGTAGGATTTTGATAGGAAAAAAAACCTTTCAGACGTTTCTTCCTAACATGAACATGATTTTCTTAAACATTTTCTTATTATTATTATTATTATTATTAATACGTCCTAACGTTCATGGAGAAATAAATCAAAATGGATGTAGCTTTTTATTGGATGGGATGTTGGTTTGTGAAGGAGGAAAGAGGGGTAGAAAATAGTTGTGTGTGTGTGTGTGTGTGTGTGTGTGTGCGTGTGTCGGCAAACAGCCCTCAAGGCAAAATGTTGTTCGATGGACGGGCGGGCGCGTGGTAAAAGGCAAAGCCCGCATCATCAAAATCAAACTGAAAACTCCATCCGCCGGTCCCTTCTCAACCTTCTTCTCCCCTTCCCCTTTTTTTGACTTTAGGTGGGGGGGGGGAGTTATACATATTGAAACAAGAAGGGATTATAATATATATGTGTAAATAGAAAGTGGGGGGGTCAGACTGTTGGCTGTTTGCCCTGCAGGCACTGTTTACTGATACGTCTCATTTTGGCTTCGTCGGGAAAGATTTGATTTCCAGGCGACTTTAAACAGGAGGTGAACCGGTATTTTTTGAGAATGTTGTGACTTTTATTTTTTTATAAAGATCGTTATAAAATTAATTTTGAATATATTAGCATATTACAGTTATTATTTATGAATTTAAGAGGCTAATATGATGCTATATCGTTACAAGTTATATTTATTAATGCCAAATGATCGTAATATCACAAAACCAACAAAAATTTATACTAGAGGGAAAAGGCATCAGTCTCACCTTGTCTAGTTTGCCAATAAACCACCTTTACTTACTCCGCAGCTTACTACCCATTCAGACTATTCATATATTTACATCGAAGGACAAGGAAGGTCAAATCAAGAGTAAATGTATCAGAATTTGATCGGAAGAAGATTGGGAAACCAATTTCGTTTTAAACTCTGTACATTTGATCAGGATTTGTATTCATGCCTTGCCCAGCATCAGCGAACTATACAAGATGAAACTGACGCCTTTGTCTGCGTGTCCAATCAGTATAATTAAGTAAGTTGTACGGTAGATCAAAGTAATATATAGTAAGAATTAGGTAGAAGCATCTTTCAGAGGATGAAACAATTTTTTTTACAGTTCACATTGATAACATTTTATATTATTAGTGTTATTTTATAGGTAGTGATAACATCTATTAAAAAGTGACAGCTACCGATCACGTGGGTAGACGTATGAATATGTAAGATTAGATCTAACCGTCAGCTAAGGTTCTTCTACCTGTGAACATTTTGTACAACCCCGGTTAGACTCAATATATTGACAAATGACGGCTGCGTACGTTTGTATGTTCTGACTCTTAAGGAAGTAAAATGATATGGAGGTGGAAGGAAAGATTGGAACCTGCTGCATAAAATAGATCAGGATATGACTCTGGAAGCAATAAGAGCGATTATATTTATCCTGTCCTCATGCATCGACTATAGCGCTCAGTGGCTAAATGTGTCACTAACTTTTAGATCTGTTGTATATTGTACATACCTGATCACGCCGTTCCCTTACGGGGTAGGCAAGAAACTGTGCATACAGCTCAAAAAACAACAACTCCGTACTTAATCCATCCTCACTAACTTTCTCCACACTTCACTAGCCCTGCATACTCCCTTCGCTTCAACAACATCCAACAACATCCAACAGCATCCATCACCCGCCTCGGTGGCGTAGTTGGCTGACGCGCCAGTCGTATTGAGCCAGATCACCGAGGACGGAGAGATCGAGGTTCGAATCTCGGTCGGGTGAACTGAGGTAGTTTTTCCTAAATGTTTTTCCACTCTCCCTCCACGAAAATGCGGGTTCACTTCCTCTAAATGCAACCTTCCCAATTCCTAATCCATTAGTCTAATTAGTAATTAAGCGTATAACTCGAACGAGTAGTAAGACGCGGTGCTAAAAAAAAAATCCATCCACCGAGTCATGAATGCACTTTTATTCTTAAAACTCTTATTAATGTTTCTCTTTTTTCACACATTCATCTACATTTAGCCACGTCTCACACGACCTACCCCTTCCTTTTGATCCACACACTCTACCTTCATATATTTGCTTCGTCACTCTATCCACTCTCATTCTCTCAACAAGCCCAAACTAATGCAGTAAGAGCCCGGTAGTCCGAAATTCCGGATAGTCCGAACGGGGGTAGAAACCAACTTAGTCAAATAAAATATATTTTATTGGTTAACAAACTCAAAGTTAAAAGAGAATTATAAGAAAGAGTGATAGCTAATAAAATGGTTAATACTTACATGTTGTAGTCAACACAATATGTTTTACTGCAACTAAAACTAATTTCAGTACTGTTAAAACATATAGGTACTGTAAATGTAAAACCATATTAGCCTATATATATAATTTTTTTATATACAGTGAACCAGATTTGGGAGTAGATTATGGAGAACTTACCTTATATTAATCTTTGAAAATTAATTTAAAGGGGTTTTGATTAGATAAATTTAATTAAATTAAGTATGGATTGTTTTGTATATAGAGAATTAAATTTAGGAGTAGGTTGTGTTAGGTTTACTTTTAAAATATTTTAAAAATTAATTTAGAAGTGTTTTGATTAGATAAATTAAATTAATGGTTGATTGTTTTATAGGTAATGAATTATATTTAGGAGTAAGGTGTTTAAAGTTTGCTTTATAAAAATCTTTAAAATTAAATTAGAAGTGTTTTTATTAGATGAATTTAATTAAATTAGTAATTAATTATTTTATATATAGTGAATTAGATTTAGGAGGTTATGAAGAACTTACCTTTTATATATATATATATATACATAAAAAGTGCTAAACATAAGTCAAATGAATGAAAATTTTATAAAACTCATTCAACTGTAATGTAAATTTTTTGGAAATATTCTGCTTACATGTTGACCCTTCCGTATTCTCTCGTTTAGTTAAAATTCTCGCTAATCCGAACCAGTTTCGGTCCCAATTAGTTCGGATTAACGAGGTTCTACAGCAATATAATCAAATCTTTTACGAATACATGTCTCCCTTCCCCCTTGTGAATCAATTACAGAAAATTTCTACCTGAACATTTTTCCGATCGAAAACTTACCGTAAAGATTTTTTTTCTATCTCTTCTTTCCTCTTCATCCGTGCTACTTGCGTCGTCGTCGGGTCCTTCGCCCAGGAGCGGTTGGTATTCTCCCTAGTCCCAACATTTCTCTCTCCCCTGTCCTAGCGTGACGTCATGCCACGTGGGTGTTACCCCTGTCAACCTCAACACTCCCGGTGAGGGTCGACTCTGAACGCGAGGTGGCGAGGCGTTCGAGAGCAACCGGTCGATCAAATTTCATCTAAGAGGGAGACCACGTGGTCGTTCTTTTGTTTTCGTGTTGTCAATCATCCCCTAAATATGAGGCAACTCTCGCAACGCTGGTTTGTCGACGTTGCAAATATCTCCATTCTTACCTCAGGCCTAGAGATGTGAGTGGGAATATTTTACCGGAAATTATTCCCCGATTTCCGGAAAGTTTTCAATTATCTAACCTGGGAAAGTTAAAATGTTTTCACCCCCCTCGGTGGCGTAGTTAACTAACGCGCTAATCGTGTTGATATAATCGCTGAGGACGGGGAGATCAAGGTTCGAATCTCAGTCGGGTGAACTGGAAGTGTTTTTTTACTAAATAGTTTTCCACTCTCTCTCCACGCGAATGTGGGCTCACTTCCTCTAAATTAAACCTTCCCAATTCCTAACCTTTCAGCGTAATTAATACTTAAGCATATAACCCGAATGGGTAGTAAGACGTGGTGCTAAATAATGATATAAGGTTTTCCCAGTTCAGTTAAATTATCCTAAGGACGTTAATACCCGAAACATCAAATGAGTTACAATAAGGCGACGATAGGGATTTCAGTTCTCTCTTCATCCTCACGTAATGACTACAGCGCTTGGTGGTTGAGTGTGTCACCAACGTGGGGTCACATATATATCAGTAACCCAATATTATAATCAAAGCCTTAAAATAATACATCGCCCCCGGTACTCAATTAATTAATAGAAAATCAATAATATAAAGGCTGGCTTAGGTATTTACTAACGAAGTTTTCCCCTCACCCTCCCGGCCATACCCCTTCCATCACTCGTCCCCAAAAATATGATCTGTATGTTTACATATGTAATAGGCTCTAGGTGCTTCCAACCCCAATTCAGCTTCTTCCCCTGCTTAGTAAACCACAAGCCACCACTGGGAGAATTTTTCCGAATACAAATTTGCTGTAACATTTTCCCCTCCACTCAGATAGTGCTCAAAGTATTTATTCCAAAGGAGTAATTTGGAAGAAATAACGTTTTAGAAAATAGCAATTTTTTTTTTTGCTTGTCAACATTTGACAAATTATTAGGTGACCTGGCGGTCTAGGGGTAAGGTGTGGAACCTCTTTGCTGGGGGTCCGAGGATCAATCCTCAGTCCCGGCACAGATTTATCTGATTGACAAACCCTTCCTTCACCTCTAACAAGACGTGTATTAATCACAACTTGTGAATGTGAGGAATGTCAGGCCTTCACCGTGGTTCGGATCCCACGTTAAACTGTAGGTCCCCCATTTCATCTCACAATCACCCTACCATTACACATTAGCGTAAGTGCGTATAACCCGAACGGGTAGTAAGACGCGGTGCTAATAATAATAAAAATAACATTATTATATATATATGTATTGATATGTTACATAGTGACAGTTGCAGATTACATTACTTGACGTATAGACACATGAAAGTAGCTCTAGTGAAGGTAATGGTAATATCTATCTAACGTGACAGTTGCAGATTACATTACTTGACGTATGGACACATGAAAGTAGCTCTAGTGAAGGTAATGGTAATATCTATCTAACGTGACAGTTGCAGATTACATTACTTGACGTATGGACACATGAAAGTAGCTCAAGTGAAGGTAATGGTTCTATCTAACGTGACAGTTGCAGATTACATTACTTGACGTATAGACACATGAAAGTAGCTCTAGTGAAGGTAATGGTTCTATCTAACGTGACAGTTGCAGATTACATTACTTGACGTATAGACACATGAAAGTAGCTCTAGTGAAGGTAATGGTAATATATATATAAAGTGACAGCTTCAGATCACATTACTTGCCGTATAGACACATGAAAGTAGATCTAGTGAAGGTAATGGTAATATCTATATAAAGTGACAGCTTCAGATCACATTACTTGACGTATGGACACATGAAAGTAGCTCTAGTGAAGGTAATGGTAATATCTATCTAAAGTGACAGCTTCAGATCACATTACTTGCCGTATAGACACATGAAAGTAGATCTAGTGAATATATTGGTAATATCTATCTATAAGTGACAGCTTCAGATCACATTACTTGCCGTATAGACACATGAAAGTAGATCTAGTGAATATATTGGTAATATCTATCTAAAGTGACAGCTTCAGATCACATTACTTGACGTATGGACACATGAAAGTAGATCTAGTATCTTTTCCTAACAGTCATAACTTTTGCCATGTTGTTCTCCAAACTCCGCGGAAACCTTCTCAACTCCTAGCGATTAATTTTAATATTTAGACCCCTCCTGTTCTATGAGCCAGTGAAATAATCCGTGCGAGTAGGTTCCCCCATGTGTTACCTCATAGGGTCCCGGAAAGAGAGAGAGAGAGAGAGTATATGGTATATGGGAAGCTTGGTCAACAGCGATGGCTGACCAGGCCCTTGACTTTGATGTGGTCCGCCTTTAATTGGGCCACGCGCCGTTCTTCCACGAGCGGAACGCTTTGGAGCTTTAATGAAATACCGCGATTAAATCGGCCGAAATTGGCACGCATTAATAAAAATAATAATAATAATTAGTGTGTAAGCTAAATTGAACTTTTAGGCACCGGACTCTAAATACAAAAGGAAAAAAAAAAGTTGATTTATTTATATAAAATAGCATTCATTTATTAATGTGATGTATGAAGATTAACGAAGATAAAATATTTAAGCTTACTATGTATAATGGAATACTAAGTCCAAAGAATTATTATACAGCATTATTGTTTATAATAACGTTGATGAAACATTATTATTTCAATTATTACCAGTATACACAATGCAATTATAAATTTATAAACTTTTTTTTTTGTTTCTATTTGTCGTGCATCATCTAAACCCAAGGCTTATAATACGTAATTGAATGTTGGTAGAAAGGACACAACATAGAAAACACAAAAAATTGTTTCCGCTAACAATAATAACACCTGCTTCGGTGGCCGTGTGGTCTAACGCGCTACTGTCGCAGTATATTAAACTGCAGATGACGCGATAATCGAATTTCAAATCTCGGTCGGGTATACTGAGGGAGGTTTTTTTCTAAAATAGTTTTCCATTCTACTTCCAATCAAATGCGGGTACACCTCCTCTAAATATAACCTTCCTGATACTTAAAACCATTAGTGTAAATATTAGTACATAAGCATACAACCCGAACGGTTAGTAAGACACGATGTTAAAAAAATAAAATAAAACAGAACGAAAGTATTCGCAACTAGGGATGTGGGAAAAGTATCGATACTTTACTAATATCGATATTTTCCCTTTCGATACTATTATTTTTTTCTCGATACTTTTACTAATATTAGTACTTACACTCCGGTATCGAAAGAAACAACTTTTTTGTTAGTTTCACTCTTGCTGGGATTAAACGTTTACTAGTTGGACTGTGGAGGAACAGGAAGAAGAAATGACGCTGCAATTGGCGACCAGTCTTACTAACCCTTCCTTTATCAATGAGCAAGCTCATCAGAAACTAAACAAAATAATCTCTTGTAGCGCTCAATGAAGTGTCACCTCAAGGGTGTCCCAAGCTGCCGAATCATAAAAGGGCGTCAATTATTCTATTGTTTGTCAATAGTTAATAATCTATCTTGATAAGAGTATATAAACGAAGAGTGTAGTTAATAAATGGCTCCTCTCAAAAGTGAATTATGGACTTTTTTTTTAAGAAGCTGGATAGCGAAAAAGCATCTTGTAAATTTTTTTTTAAGTATTAAAAACCATTATAATTTTCAGTGAATTAATTAAAATGTATGGAAGTACAATTATTATAATGTAAAAGTTGAAATTTTTATTACTAGATAAAAAACCTTTTGCAGATTAAAATTTCGATACTGATACTTACTGCTATCGATACGTTTCTTTAGATACTTGTACGGTATCGATTTTTTCTCGATACTCTTAGTCAGTATAGTATCAATACTTTTCTTTCGATACTAGCACGGTATCGATGTTTTTCTTCCGATACTTTTAATGAATAGAGTATTGATACTTTTCTTTCGATACTAGCTTGGTATCGATATTTTTTTCCGATACTTTTAATGAGTATAGTATCGATACCTTTCTTTCGATACCACATCCCTATTCACCGCGTCTGCTCTTTGCTGGGGGCGTCTGACAGTTATTGATTCCTCGCAAGAGGTGGGGTGAGACGGGTAGTAAAAATGAATGGTGATGTCAAACACTGGGTTAATTAAGTCCGGACAGAGTCGAGGAACCTCCACCGTGTGGTTGGTAGGAATAGGGGAAGGGGGTAGCGTCGCGTCTACATTCTTCTACCTCGGATTGTCGAACCTTTCATCGGCCCAAAGAGGAGGGAGCGAACAAACCACAACGGACTCCGAGTCCCGTGGAGTCAGTAGGTTCCAACATTCTTCGTGGATATGGACTTGATTAATTAAAGGCTTCACCCTTCATACACGTTCGGGTGTATTTCTTCATAATTCTACCATCCTCACACGTGTCCTATTACTATAATTAAATGCTGATTAGCCCGTACGGGTAGTTAAGACGCGTTGCCAAATAATAGTAATAAGTCTCGTGTTAGAGAATGATCTGCTGATGACATGGAGATCGGGGTTCTAATCCCGCTTGGGTGTAATGAGGGTGGTTTTCCTTAAGTAGTTTCCCACTCTCCTTCCACGCAAATGCGGGTAGACTACCTCTAAAAATGCTTCCTCTCTCACCCTTACCCCGTTAGGGTAATGATCATATATGCGTATAACCTTAGCAGGTAGTAAGACACGGTGATAAAAAACAACAAAAAGGTTCTATGAGATTTAGATGAGTGTAAATGATGGCGGTAGAGATTTGTAAGGTAATGAGCAAAAAAAACGTGGTTGGAAACTCTGTGAAATGTTTTATTTTTGGATTATGCCTTTCTTCTTCGTAGTTTAATCCACGATTTTGACACCCCCATTTCTGGGCTATCAACCCTCGACAACTTATAGCCGTGACCTCGTATTGACATCTCATTCTCAAGCCACAAGTGCGAAATTGTCTCGATTAGTCACATTGTGTACTCAGCGCCACTAGCGGTGGTTATACAAACCTGTCTCCGGTCAATGGACACACACAGATATGACTCGGTACATATTCTTGCGTGCAAGCAGTCAGGGAGGAAAAATTATATTTGACACACTAAAATCTAGGCTTACACTGGAGGGAGCTAAACCGAACGGAGCGTTCACATACGTTCAAGACCGGGTTACGAACAGGTACACAGTTACAGTAGAGAGAACAAGCGACAGCAGCACCGGATCGGACGCCGTTCGTTATTGATCCGCGAGTTCGCAGGATGTGATTTGGTAACAAGTTTGATGGTAGTGTGGTGAATAGAGTTAGGAACATGGGGGGAGTAAAGAAGATGATGAAGAAGTTGAGTTGGAGTTACATCAGTCCACTCCATTTTAAACTTTAATAAGACTCCTTTTATGAACCGCGTTCGTGTTGCCGTATGACCGATGACATGATGACGCCGCGTTCTAAAATATGTTGCGGCGTTCTGAAAGTTGTCGCTGCGTTCTAAAACCATCCCCTTTGGCCGATAGGCCCAATGATGCCAGTCGCAAAAATTCTCTCATGAAGGATCCATGTATCATCTACTACGTCTACCTCTCCATTCTATAAACGGACATCTAGAAGGAGCATTTTACTCGCTGTATGGGAAATTAGGGAAGAATGAAAAGTTTTTCAATTACTTGAGAATGTCGATTAAATCATGTGATGAACTTGCGTCAAAATTTAAGAAAACCCCCTTTACAATATTTGAAAGTAGGTTTAGTAAGGTTTTTACATTTAAGATAGCTAATAAGATTATTTTTATAAAAATTATATTGTATAAGGAGGGGTATTTATTATTGAAACAAGGTGTACAATGTTGATGAAACAAAGTTTATTAGTATTTCTAGCACCGCGTCTTACTACCTGTTCGGGTTATACACACGCTAATGTGTAATGGTAGGATGATTGTGAGATGAAATGGAGGACCTTCAGTTTAACGTAGAATCCGAACCACGGTGGAGGCCTAGCATTCCACACATTCACAAGTTGTGATTAATACACGTCTTGTCAGAGATGAAGGAAGGGTTTGGGCAATCAGATAAATCTGTGCCGGGACCGAGGATTGAACCCCGGACCTCCAGCACAGTAGTCCGACATGTTGACCCTAGACCGCCAGGTCACCTGAAACGAAGTTGGACGCCCTTTTGTTTTTTTTACAACTGGTGACATGAAACGCCGCGTTTGCAAAGTGAACCAATGCTCCCTGTGAACTTTTAGAACGCGGCGTCATTATGTTGTCGGGCGTACGGCGACACGAACGCGGTGCATTAAGAAATCACAAGATAACTCAACCGCTTGGTGTGAACTGGACTTAGGGTTCATACATGTATTACGTAACGCACTTGTGGGGAGTGGTCCATCGTAGCGTTACGCTTTGTGATACGGGGGAAGGGGCGGGGAAATATTATGCTAGCGTAACGTAACCAAGTTTTAGTTTATGAAACAAACAATAATAATTTAAAAAAATTGGTTGTATTTATCAAATTCAATTCAATGAAATAGGTAGGCTACTAAATAGTGTTTCATTCAGTTTTTAATCAGTAGTTCATTTATTTGCAGTAGTATTAAAACTGTTTTTCATATTCAATTCCAAAAATGTGATCAATCATACGACCCTGTCACGTCCTTTTATAATGATGCGTATCAATAAAACTACGATCGATAGGTTGCAGGCCTCATTTTACCCTAGTTTAGGATTCAGTGACCGAATACATAATAAATACAAATAAAACTGTTTGACTAGAAATTGCATCCTTAATTAAAAATCCTATTTATATTAAACCTATAAGATCCGAGGTGAAAATAACTAGTCTACTAAAAAATAACAACAGCTCATTCGAAAATGACACGAGAAGAAAGTGCTTTTTTTTTTTAATAGTCGAAACTGGAAGCGTTACGTAACTTAAGGGGGGAGGACAAAAAAGGCCTAAAATTGCGTTACGTAAAATATGTATTACCCCTTATAGTACCCGGTAACACTGAAAGAAATCAGAGTAGTGGAACGAATACATCCTTTGACGATTGGCTGAAAAACTGAATAATCGGAACACGAGCGAAGCCTACCGAAGTGTGTTCGGCACCACTCGTGTTCACTGCTGTCCGTCCGGTTGTGTTCTCTCCAGTGTAACATGACCTTGATGTGTGACATGTGACCAGTTTCGATGGTCGGTGATTGTACTCACCCTCGGCTGTCTGCAGCCCTATTAGGTCGCTGTACTCTCCTTCACCCGTGCTGTTGAAAGCCTTCACACGGGCGTTGTACATGGAGTTGAAGTGGAGACCGTCCACCGTGCAGATGGTCTCTTTGCCGCAATACACCTCCTGGAACATTAGGGGCATGCGCTATAGCTCGTACAGTTTGTTATGGCATCAAATAACATCTCCAGATATATTATAGCTCGTACAGTTTGTTATGGCACTAAATAACATATCAAGATATATATTATAGCTCGTACAGTTTGTTATGGCACTAAATAACATATCAAGATATATATTATAGCTCGTACAGTTTGTTATGGCATTAAATAACATCTCCAAATATATATTATAGTTCGTAGTTTGTTATGGCATTAAATAACATCTTCAGACATACATTATAGCTCGTACAGTTTGTTATGGCATTAAATAACATCTCCAGACATACATTACAGTTTGTTATGGCATTAAATAACATCTTCAGACATACATTATAGTTTGTGCAATTTCATAATAGCATTAAATAACGTGTCCAGATATACATACTTTTTTTTAGGTATTTAAATTGCACTTTCTGAACTGAGTGAGTGTATCAGCACACGAGAATGTCTATGACCGAGATCGAAAGGGTTTACTAATTTTGCCGGGAAAGATATTTTCACATACCTTCAGGATTCTTTTACCACAATCGACACGGGGCCGATGTCTTTACTTCTCCTCCAAAGGAGGTTGTGCTAAGGATTTTTATCGCTCAAGAAAAATCCTTCAACACCGGCTAGGTTTGAACCATAGGCTCCATACATTATAGCTCGTACAAGTTGATATGTCATTATTTGCTATGACAGTAGATAATGTCTCCAAAGTGAGTCGTTAAGCTAATCCATTTGTAGACCATCGAATAAGGTCGAGGTGGTTGAGGGGGTGCCTTAGACGATACTTCAAACTGACCCCCATTTGGAAAACCCACATGGGTGCTTTTGACCAGAGACCTTTATAAATTTGCCCCTTGGCTTACCGATCATCCTATTGCACATGGCAAGACCCCTTCTTTGTTTGATTATACTTCAGATTCATCTGGCGATACTCTAAGGTCTCAGAACCATTCACATACGTCTAGAGTAATCTGTTAGTTTTGGGATAGTTCTGTCTGTAATTGGTTTTCCGTGAAGGAATCTGTATCTCGTTTCGAGGTGGATTCCCCACTGGAAAAGTCCATAAAGGACCTTTGCAACAGATCCCTTTGAATCCTTGAAAGGATCATTGCTGGTTAAATACAGTAGTAGTTGATTATTATCGAGCCAATCAATCTGTCCCACGCACTCACAGCAGGTCATGTAACTGCATCACACACACACAAAGACCACCCAAGGACTTGTATATTCTCAAGAGTACAAAGAGGTTTCATACAAACTCCCGTCCTTCCGTTTCAATTCACATTGATAGCGCTACTAATTTACACAAAGAACAAAGTGCTTTATCTAGATTCAACACAATTAAGACACCTTAGTAAAAACTATTTACGAATGAAGGATACAGGGGAAAAAGCGTGAAAGTCACATCTCACAAATATACCAGGATGACTTTTATACCCTATAAAGACCCCAGCATTATGTTTTTAAAATTAATTTAAACATGACAGAGACTTCTTTTAACCACAATCTAAAGTTCATTAGATAGGTATCATGATTGTCTAACAGATGGCAGCACTAACACAATCTAAAGTGAATTAGAAAGGTATCAACATTGTCTAACAGATGGCAGCACTAACTCAAGCTAAGTTAAAATTGGACTTTCCCCTTTTTTCCCCTGTATCCTACAAACATTGTACGTTTAACAAAAGGGCTGCTTCCCCCCCACCCCCCCGTGAAGAGAATTAAACTCTTTTGTTTATACTGGAGCAAAAACATTTGATTTATTTTGACCAAGGTGACCTGGTGGTCTAGGGGTAAGGTGTCAGACTTCTGTGCTGAGGGTCCGGGTTCAATCCTCGGTCGCGGCACAGATTTATCTGATTGCCCAAACCCTTCCTTCACCTCTGACAAGACGTGTATTAATCACAACTTGTGAATGTGAGGAATGCCAGGCCTCCACCGTGGTTCGGATCCACGTTAAACTGTAGGTCCTCCATTTCATCTCACAATCACCCTACCATTACACATTAGCGTAAGTGCGTATAACCCGAACGGGTAGTAAGACGCGGTGCTAATAATAATAATAATAATAATAATATTTTGACCAAAAAAGTTTTGATATGAAAATTGCAAAAAATACTGCCCTTAACTCTTGTTCTCTCACCTTAAAAACCAAAGCAAACATTTGCAACCCAATTAATATTAATAAAAGAAAAATATGTTTAATCGGTCAGTAATGGGAAAAAAACCCCCAGATGTTTAAGAAAATTATGAATAGCGAATATTTTCTATAAGATGAGAAAATAAAATATAAATAAACTTAAAAATCCATATTTGTTTCGTAGACCCCCCCACACGACCCCACGTTGGGAACCTTTGGTCTAGTCCAAGGGTCAGCAACCGGCGACTATTTGAACATTAACTGCGGTTCTTTAACAATTAAGGAAAGGGTGTAGTTATAATTTTTAATCAAATCTCTCTTGAAGTGTGTAATTAAAAAAACTCCCCCATTATTACAGTCTGAGCGGCTTCCTATTTTATTTTATTTTAATTAAATCAAAAATGACTCTTCACTCAAGAAAGGTTGCCGACCCATAGGCCTAGTCTAACAGAATATGGAGGAGAAAGGAGGGGGGGGGGAGAACTTTAACAATCCAATGCCCCAGAAATCACCCATCAAGATAGGAATGTGGGACATCAGATATGGTACTCGTGTTGGTATCAAACCGCGGCCTGTTGTATCATGATCACCACCTGTTGGTAGTGTAACCGGGAAGGCTACCGACCTCCCAAGGTCACCCGCGCCACGCCGTGGCATGTGGTCACTAGTGAACATGACCTTATATAGACCGGCGTTGTCTCGGGCCAGGTGCGGTGAGATCTCAATAAAGAGGTACAGAGGATATGTGAGGCTGGGAGGATCCCAGTCAACCAATCACAGGCCTCGTGGAGAACCAAGTAGCAGTGTTCATCTGCAAGATGGGCTAACATATGTGCATGTATGTTCTAATGTGTAGTAAACTAGAGCCACCAACTGTATGAACATAAGTGCATGTATGTTCTAATGTGTAGTAAACTAGAGCCACCAACAGTATGAACATAGGTGCATGTATGTTATAATGTGTAGTAGACTAGAGCCATCAACTGTATGAACATAGGTGCATGTATGTTATAATGTGTAGTAGACTAGAGCCATCAACTGTATGAACATAGGTGCATGTATGTTATAATGTGTAGTAGACTAGAGCCATCAACAGTATGAACATAGGTGCATGTATGTTCTAATGTGTAGTAAACTAGAGCCACCAACAGTATGAACATAGGTGCATGTATGTTATAATGTGTAGTAGACTAGAGCCATCAACTGTATGAACATAGGTGCATGTATGTTATAATGTGTAGTAGACTAGAGCCATCAACAGTATGAACATAGGTGCATGTATGTTATAATGTGTAGTAGACTAGAGCCATCAACTGTATGAACATAGGTGCATGTATGTTATAATGTGTAGTAGACTAGAGCCACCAACAGTATGAACATAGGTGCATGTATGTTATAATGTGTAGTAGACTAGAGCCATCAACTGTATGAACATAGGTGCATGTATGTTCTAATGTGTAGTAAACTAGAGCCATCAACTGTATGAACATAGGTGCATGTATGTTATAATGTGTAGTAGACTAGAGCCACCAACTGTATGAACATAGGTGCATGTATGTTCTAATGTGTAGTAAACTAGAGCCACCAACTGTATGAACATAGGTGCATGTATGTTTATAATGTGTAGTAGACTAGAGCCATCAACTGTATGAACATAGGTGCATGTATGTTCTAATGTGTAGTAAACTAGAGCCATCAACTGTATGAACATAGGTGCATGTATGTTCTAATGTGTAGTAAACTAGAGCCATCAACTGTATGAACATAGGTGCATGTATGTTATAATGTGTAGTAGACTAGAGCCACCAACTGTATGAACATAGGTGCATGTATGTTATAATGTGTAGTAGACTAGAGCCACCAACAGTATGAACATAGGTGCATGTATGTTATAATGTGTAGTAGACTAGAGGCATCAACTGTATGAACATAGGTGCATGTATGTTCTAATGTGTAGTAAACTAGAGCCATCAACAGTATGAACATAGGTGCATGTATGTTATAATGTGTAGTAGACTAGAGCCATCAACTGTATGAACATAGGTGCATGTATGTTATAATGTGTAGTAGACTAGAGCCACCAACTGTATGAACATAGGTGCATGTATGTTATAATGTGTAGTAGACTAGAGCCACCAACAGTATGAACATAGGTGCATGTATGTTATAATGTGTAGTAGACTAGAGCCATCAACTGTATGAACATAGGTGCATGTATGTTCTAATGTGTAGTAAACTAGAGCCATCAACTGTATGAACATAGGTGCATGTATGTTATAATGTGTAGTAGACTAGAGCCACCAACTGTATGAACATAGGTGCATGTATGTTCTAATGTGTAGTAAACTAGAGCCACCAACTGTATGAACATAGGTGCATGTATGTTATAATGTGTAGTAGACTAGAGTCATCAACTGTATGAACATAGGTGCATGTATGTTCTAATGTGTAGTAAACTAGAGCCATCAACTGTATGAACATAGGTGCATGTATGTTCTAATGTGTAGTAAACTAGAGCCATCAACTGTATGAACATAGGTGCATGTATGTTATAATGTGTAGTAAACTAGAGCCATCAACTGTATGAACATAGGTGCATGTATGTTCTAATGTGTAGTAAACTAGAGCCATCAACTGTATGAACATAGGTGCATGTATGTTATAATGTGTAGTAGACTAGAGCCACCAACTGTATGAACATAGGTGCATGTATGTTCTAATGTGTAGTAAACTAGAGCCATCAATTGTATGAACATAGGTGCATGTATGTTCTAATGTGTAGTAAACTAGAGCCATCAACTGTATGAACATAGGTGCATGTATGTTCTAATGTGTAGTAAACTAGAGCCATCAACTGCATATATATTGATAACTATTAGACTTTGAAAAAATCCCACTGGTATCACTTGATAAAGTCAGTCAGATTTTTTAACTTAATTAAACTAAAAGGGTACAATTTGGTTTTGAATAGACGGACCAATTAAATGTTATCGTTTTGGATTCAGTTGTGTTATTTTCCTCCTTATTGGGTCGTATGAACCGATATTTTGAGCATTACTTTTTTTATTTATATTAGGGCAGCGTTTTTCACCCGGTGTGCCGCGAAGGATCAGCAGGCGTTCCGGAGGAGTTTATGGGCAGATCTAAAAGAGGCGAAAAACTAATAGAGGAACAAATAAATATTTTGCAATCCATGATCAGTATTATTTATAAAAATAGCACAATTATTAGAATTTTAGCTATTTAACTTTCAAATACAATCTTAATATGCTTTTCTTTATAAAAAAAAACCCAGCGCGTCTTACTACCCGTTCGGGTTTTACCCTTATGTACTAAATATGCTACTGGTTTTAGGGATGAGGAAGGTTATATTTATAGGAAATGTACCCGAGTTTGTGTGGAGGGGTGGTGGAAAATCATTTTAGAAAAAAACCATCCACCAGTACACCCGACCGAGATTCGATCCTCGATATCCTCGTCATCGGCTGTGTAGTCTACTGCAAGAGTAGCGCGTTAGACTAATACTAGTTTTTTAATGATAAAATCTTTCCTTAAAAAAAAGATGGTGTGCCTTGACAGTTTTAGTGCCTTGTTCAGTATACCATGAGTCGAAAAAGGTTGGTACCACTGCGTTAGGACATGCTTCCACCGATGCGAGCTGCATTTTAATTGAGACGATCCCGAATGTAAAGCGTTCACACGAGTCGTCAAATGGGTTTCATTAACGCACCGCACACTTCCCGGACCATTAGAAATTGACGCCTATCCCACACAAAGATGTGCCGATAAAATTCCTTAATAAAAGCCGCCCATACATTCGCGAAGAGCGTAGAGAATGTTAGGGAAATAATAGAGCTGAGGAGGTCTTTGAACGAACTCGATGTCCTATTTACTTTAACGTCTCGTTTAATTAGTGTCCTCCGGGCTTTAAGGTGGGAATGTGGGAAATACGAGAAAAGGTCGGAGTTTTTGCCATTTTTATGACACAATTTTTTTTCCACCAAAATAAATAAAATATTTCTTTATTATAAACATAAAATTTAATTTTCTTCACACGGTGATATCAAAAGTTGTTGAATATCTGTCAAGGGTGTCCTGGAATTTAATGACAACTTTTTTTTCCTTCGTTTAAAAAGTTTCCCATCTAATGTCGTTATTCTCATGACAGATATTAAACAACTGTTGATTTTACTACGTGAAACCCGCTTCGGTGGCGTAGTTGGCTAACGCGCTAGTCGTGTTGAGCTCGACCGCCGAGGACGTGGAGATCGAGGTTCGAATCTCGGTCGGGTGAACTGGGGAGGGTTTTTCTTAAATGGTTTTCCACTCTTCCTCCACGCAAATGCGGGTTCACTTCCTCTAAATTCAACCCTCCCATTTCCTAATCCATTAGTGTAATTAGTACTTAAGCGTATAATCCGAACGGGTAGTAAGACGCGGTGCTAAATATTTACTACGTGAAGAAAATTATAATAATAATAATAATAATAATATTTAGCACCACGTCTTACTACCCGTTCGGGTTATACGTTTAAGTACTAATTACTCTAATGGATTAGGAATTGGGAGGGTTGAATTTTTGAGGAAGTGAACCCGCATTTGCGTGGAGGGAGAGTGGAAAACCATTTAGGAAAAACCACCCCCAGTTCACCCGACCGAGATTCGAACCTCGATCTCCCCGTCCTCGGCGGTCGAGCTCAACACGACTAGCGCGTTAGCCAACTACGCCACCGAGGCGGGTAAGAAAATTATACTCTAAATGTTTTTACTGGGGTAGTATTTTATTTATTTTAGCCAAAAGAAGTTTTACTATAAAACTCGAGTCTCCTACACCCCCACCTTAATTAGTTCTCTGGTGGACCATCCATAAACCACCCAGTATTGTTGAAAGTGGAATAGAGGGGAAAGGGGTGGGTACATCAAACTGTTACGGAGCACAGATCTTATACTTAAATTATAATGTTGAAAAATAATATTATTTTAATCTACATGTTTTTACTGCTATAAACATACTTTTAGATAAATACCTATAATGAGTAATATTATGTGTCCCTCTTTTAGTGTCGCAAAAGAAAAGCTTCTCCTATGAAACAATTACATTCATCCTTAATGGGAAAAGTTACGTAACATAGGTTGGAGGTGGGGAGTTGTCAGGTTAAATCTCTTCATGGTGTGTGGATGGAAACGTGAAATTAGTAGGGTCTATCATAATTTTTTTTTACAAAAACATTCTTTGGTCAAAATAAAATTTTCTTAAGTAGATACATTTATTTTAATTTTCTAAACATAGTATTCTCAACAGGTCTTGAATATTTGTCATGGTTATTGCTTAACCCGCTTCGGTGGCCACATGGTCTAACGCGCTACTCTCGCAGTAGACTAGACTGCCAATGACAGGGAGATTGAGGTTCGAATCTCAGTCGGGTGTACTGAGATTTTTTCCACCAGCGTTTTTCCCTTTCCCTCCATGCAAAAGTGGGTACACTTCCTATAGATACAACCTACCTAATCCCTAAAACCATTTGAGTAGTTAGTACATAAGCGTATAACCCGAATGGGTAGTAAGATGCGGTGCTAAAAAAAAAAAGACATCGTTTAATTTGACCAGGACTATTTATCTTCATTTAAAAGTTTCTGGTCAAATGCCACTCCTGGTCAAGACAAATATTCAAGAGCTGTTGATATTACTATGTGTAAAAATTAAACTAAACTCACCTACTAAAGATATATTTCATTCATTTAAAAAAAAGTTTATCATCAAAAATGCATAAATATGGACTTGACTCGCGTTTCCTTCCATCCCACCTTAAATAAGATGGGCTACTAGCGCTTGGGACTCCTCTTGTGTCAATAGACTCATAATATTCTGTACAGACCCACTTTTATAGCGCGTGCAGACTAAATGCTTTGTTCAACTGGGATTTGAACTAAAGTCTCTGGAAAGCTGGATAGCTATGATCTAAAGACTACGACTTCAACGATCCTGACCACGGTGCTAGGTACCAAATTAAAATGCTTGCAAAATAAATCTTTCCTCTATGTTTATACATAACAAAAACTCCAAGGCGTCAGCCCACAATCGATCCATATATACCCAGTGGTCGCCATCTGCTGGCGCAGATAGTGCCAACTTCTGCGGATAGTGGGTGTCATATGGTCAGCACAACAAACTCTCCAGCCGTCAATCTCAGTTTTCTAGACCGAGGATGCTACTCCTTTATTCAAGTAGCTCCTCATTTTGTCCTGACGAAGCCGAGTTCAGTTCCAGACCCAATGCTTCATAGAAAAATCTGAAAGTGCCTGGGATCAAACTCGGGACCTTTGTATTTGTAATTCTCTAAGTTTATAAATTAAATAAATATAATACATTAAAAAAATGTAACTTCTCGTGTAGGCCTACTAAGTTCCGAATAATGCCCGCTAACAGCACCGGTGTTCACGTGGTAGAAGGCGTCAGACGCGCAATATACTAAACCGATGATGATGGGGAGTTTAAGGTTCGTATATTAGCCGGGTGCACATGGGAGTGTGGTTTTTCAATTCTCTCTACAAACTAAAGTGGGTGCACTTCCCCCATAGAAAACTCTCTCATCTTCACCTCTTAGATTAAGCCGTTATCACTCTTTGCGTTGAACGCAACAAACACCACGCAATGTTGGACGTGTGGGCTATGACGTCAACCTCATCTGGTCTAGTTTGTCGGGTGATGGGGCGGTCGGGGTTTGAATCCCAGCCGAGTGTAACGAGGTGAATTTGGTCCCTAAATAGTGTCACGTTCCACCAACCCCAAGTAAATGTGGGTACATCTTGTATATATTCTACCTTTCTAATCCAACATCTTATCTCAGTCGGTAGCGTGTCTGTCTGCCCAGCTACGGGTCCCAGCTTCGGTTCCCGGCGTGGCCCAAATATTTATTATTTGTGTAGCCGAGGTTTACTCTTTCATAGTAAAGAATTAACGGCCTGGGAGCTGGCTGTTGTATCAGTTCTATATTTACGTTGGTTTGTAAATAAAGCTGGGTCGAATCATATATTTCTAGAATCTTTAAAAAAGGATGATTGTATTATATCACTATTATTTTATAGGTATTGGTAACATTTATAAAAAGTTACAACTGCTGATCACATGATTTGATTTATGAACACGTAAAATTAAATCTAGTAAATTTTCTAGCCGTCAGATAAAACCATTCGAAAATTAGACTTAAGATATAATAACTTTTCTAGCTGTCAGATAAAACCCTTTCTATGAAAAGTGGACTTAGGATCTAGTAACTTTTCTAGCTGTCAGATAAAATCTCACATATGAAAAGTGGACTTAAGATCTAGTAACTTTTCTAGCAGTCAGATAAAAACCTTCCTATGAAAAGTGGACTTAAGATCTAGTAACTTTTCTAGCAGTCAGATAAAAACCTTCCTATGAAAAGTGGACTTAAGATCTAGTAACTTTTCTAGCAGTCAGATAAAAACCTTCCTATGAAAAGTGGACTTAAGATCTTGTAACTTTTCTAGCCGTCAGATAAGACCCTTCCTATGAAAATTGGACCATATAGATCTGTCCAATTTTCGTCGCGCATTCATTGCCCCAAGGATCAGTGAACTTTCTATTTTTTAAGAGACTGACACCAACACGCAATTAACTGTCGAGGAAACCTCGTCACTGAAATACGTGACAAGCCGCATTTCTGATTGGCAGCCTCCTTAGAAGGGTCAAACGAAACGATGGGTTGATTGACCACTACCCAGCCGAAAACAGATTTAAACAGAATGGTTTTAAGGCATTACTCTTGTGTTAGACTGGCTTGCTGATGATGGGGAGATCGGGGTTTTAATACCGGTTGGGTTTAAGGAGGGTGGGTTTTCCTGAATGGTTCCTCCCTCTCCTTCCACGTAAATGTGGGTAGATTACATATAAATATTTGCATACCCATTAAAAGGATCCTTTAATAGCCTTTCTCATCCTCCGAATAACACCTAACTTAGATAGTACAGCTTGAACCCAGTAACCTGTTTTCTAACATTTTAGAAAACATCCTAAGGAGCGATAAGATAATATTTGAAAATAAATAAGACTTGAAAATAAGTCTGTAATATATTGGGCCATAAAAAGTATGGAAACATTAAATAATGGTGTAAGAATTTAAAAGTGTGGTAAAACTATTTAATAATATTGAAAGTAAGCTGAAAAATGTTTAAGCAAGGTTTTGTATTTAAATTAGAGTACTGTATTCTGTTTAAAAAGCTAGAGTTATGCTTGTTAGATTTTATATTATTAAATATGTCAAATACATACATCAGCGAAAATGAAAAATTTGAGAGTAAGATAATATTTGAGGGAAAAAAATAATTTTTTAATGAACCATAAACAACATAAAATTAAGCAATAAAAAATAGTCAAGGATACATTTTTATGTTAGAAACAATTTGAATATTTTAAGAGACATGTAAAAAACAAATTGTAAATGCACAGTACATTCAGTAAAATAAGAGTAATTTGAAGATTACACTTAAAAATTAAAATAGATTGAATAAGTCAACGTTGCACATGACATAAAATAAGTAAAAATTGTAGTCGAACAATAAGAGGGTCAACCTGTTTTCTGACTTGATAAAATAGTGGAATTTAGACCAGTATAACAGTTTTACCGCATTGAATTTTTTTTTCCAATTAAAAACTATTAATCTGGTCCCAATTGTCTCTGTTGTCAGCGAAAGAATGCAATAAAAACCTTCATTTCGATACGTTTCAAACTTAGAGGTTAATTTAGTATCTAATTTCAAGATTAATCGGCCAATAGATGGGCTCTTTAAGAGGCCATCGCGGGTGACCTGGTGGTCTAGGGGTAAGGTGTTAGACTTTTGTGCTAGGTCCGGGGTTCAATCCTCGGTCCCGGCACAGATTTATCTGATGGCCAAACCCTTCCTTCACCTCTGACAAGATGTGTATTATTAATCACAACTTGTGAATGTGAGGAATGCCAGGCCTCCACCGTGGTTTGGATCCCACGTTAAACTGTAGGTCCTCCATTTCATCTCACAATCACCCTACCATTACACATTAGCGTAAGTGCGTATAACCCGGACGGGTAGTAAGACGCGGTGCTAATAATAATAAGAGGCCATCGCGCCCAGATCCGCATCCGCAGATCCATGAGTGCAGTCCTGGCCAGACAAATTTGTTTTTGTACAATTAATCATCATTTCAAACTAGTGCGTGCGATCTTCCGAGATACTGGATAAACTAACCTTCCATGTTTCAATCACTGCAACCCTACACGAAGATATATCTATAGTTTGTATTTATATGTCTATGAACAACCTTGTCTCATAACAGGTATACGTGGCCCAACTGTAATGTTTACGTAAAATGTGTACGTAGCCCAAATATTATATTTCGTGGCCCAATTGTAATGTGGGACTAATGTCATCCTTTTTAAACGCAGATCATAACATATTTACGTGGCCCAATTGTAATGTTTTGTGACCCAATTGTAATCTGGGATTAATGCCAACCTTTTTAAACGCAGATCATAACATGTTTTGTGGCCCAATTGTAATGTTTTGTGACCCAATTGTAATCTGGGATTAATGCCAACCTTTTTAAACGCAGATCATAACATGTTTTGTGGCCCAATTGTAATGTGGGATTAATGCCATCCTTTTTAAACGCAGATCATAACATATTTACGTGGCCCAATTGTAGGGTTTTGTGGCCCAATTGTAATGTTTTGTGGCCCAATTGTAATGTGCCCACGCAAATGTAGGTAGAGTTACTCTTAATTCTATCTCCTTATCCCTTACCTCACTAGCGGAGTTTTTTTTTAGCACCACGTCTTACTAACCGTTCAGGTTATACACTTATGTAATAGTTACGCTAATGGATTTAGTGATTAGGAAGGCTATATTTATAGGAAGTGTACCCGTATTTGCGTGAAGAGAAAATGGAAAACAATTTTTTTTTAAACCCTCAGTGCATCTGACCGAAATCAGAATCTTTACCCCCCCCCCCTCGTTACCGGCAGTCTAGTCTACTGTGAGAGGTGAGAATAGCGCTTTAAACCACGCGGCCACCGAAGTGGGTTACTAGCGTGGTTAAAATACGTAAAAAATGGCGAGACAAAAAAAAAAGAAACTGTTAAAAAAAGGTCATAAATGTATGTTGAGTAGAGTATACTAAACCACTAATATCGAATACATAATTAGAATAAACGCTGATTATTCTAATACCATCACCGCTAATTAACTACCTGTCTTTGTTTGGTACACCTGGGTGTAGGCAGAACTGCTATACTGCAGCCCCTGCCACCAGAGAATACCTCCCGCCGACCCTTCCTGTCCAAACAGTTGCCACGAGTTTATGTTACGGCGCACACATGAGGTTTCTACTTGAGAGAGAGAGAGACGGAGAATGGACAAATAAAGGCAAAGAGCACAGGTTGACGGCAATTAGAGGGAGCGTGGACACAAGTCTTCTGTCCCCTGACAGTCAGTTGTCGTGTACAGGAACACCGAGGAGGTGGGGAAGGGGGATACAGCTTGTTAAAAAGGGGCTGGAACGTTACTTTTGAGTCTTTAAATGAAATATATAATTGTTATAGTATGAATTTAATGACAAATTAAGGCGATTGGCCTTTTTCATTTGGCGTGGAAATGCAGAGGCGTGGGAACAAACGGTTATCTTCTAGAATTTTTATTGTTTTGTCATTTTCTTTTGGAAACGGTTTGTTCAAGAATATAAGTATGTTGATTAAGTTATACTTTTTTTTATATACACACCTCCTCTATAATTTTAACAGTGATCGAATATTGATTAAATTGATATTTTTCAATAGAAAACTTCCGGCTTCATAACAAAAAATAAGAAAATCTAACAATTAATAAACATTGATACATTATCTTAGAAGGGGTGGTGAAAATATTAACATAAAAATTTCACTCGTTCTCTAGAAAACTGATATTTCCAAACGTATGATTTTTACGCAAGACCTGTCCGGTAGCTAGCGCCATCTACAGTTTCCGTGATCCATCTATTTTTGTTGGCGTGGAAGGATACTTTGGTCGGTTGTGAAGCCACGCCATGCCTTTCACCCACCCGTCCACCATTCCACAAAATAGGTTTTAGACTTGCAACCTTTTTATGTCCTAAGGCCAAAGTTTCTGTCTTTTGATGGCCGCAATACTGTACCGATGATATTAGGATTGAATAAAGAATAAAATATTCGTATTAACTCACATCCATTTACGCATTAATACACTTACACTCACACTAGGGATTAGGATTTCTCGTGTCCTCAGATTTTTTAAAACTATTTTTAGATTTTTCATGGCAGGTGGTAGCACGATTTGTCTTGTCTAATAGAGTTATCATTTATCGGTTCAAAGTACATTTGTGTTAAAAAGCTATACTTTTTTTCGCACAAAATAAAGCAATAATCATTTATAAAATAAGTATTTATTTTATTAGTTGATTATGTGAAATATATTATATCTGTATTTGTATTTTTATTTCTCTTGACATAATTTTATATTTTTCATTAGCAACAAAAAAATGCTACCACGGACCGCGAATGGCCCGCGGGACACGGGTTGAAGAACCCTGCTTTATGTGCTTACGTCTCATCCCTTTTCCCTCTACAGCTATACTACTGAGATTTAACTAAAAAGTATATATTTGAGTAGTAAGCTTCGGTAACATTTTTATGTTCCCACAGACACAAAGGACCCGGGTTCGATTCTCAGCATGGCCGTAAAATCTATCATTGGTGAAATGTGGTTTCCCCTTTCACAGATATGAAATGACGGCGGGGGTAGTGGCCTGGGGGGGGGGGGGGGCTGGGTGTTGTGTTTGTCTAACTTAAGATAAATCATAAGCCAAGTGTTGATATAGTCAGTCAGCTTAGAAAGTGCACGTTAAATACCTAAAATAAATAAAAAATAAAAATAATTTATTATTACATTTATATGACTTTTTATGATAGGAATAAAATAATTTAACTTCAAAACTTACTGTTACCAATCCACTTTTTAAAATATATTTTTTTTTTAGATTTTAATAATGTTAAAAAATAATTTCTTTTTTTATTATTAAATTGGATATGTTGCTAATGAGATGTATGTTTGTGAATTTTATCATACATATTTATAAGCAATAATAATGTTTCTACCGCCACTACACATAATTGTCTCACGGAACCCAGTTTGCCTTAAAGTACCTTTCCGATACTAGAAAATTATTGTAGGGCATTCAATTTTGACAAAAGTTAATTACATTTTGCTTCATACTTTCTCAAATAACCACAGCTGAATTCAAGACTTAACTCTGATAAACACTAAATAAATGGATAGATAGGCCTGTGCGAGTGGCTGAATGGTATAAGGCGTAGGACTCTAAATATTTACGAGACGACGGTGCGTTCAAAGGTTCGAATTTCGACCAGTTGCATTGGAAAAAGGGGAGGGGTAGTATTTTTCACATTCAATGTATCTCTATGGGCTTACCATTCCCTCTAAATGCTAATGCGGGTATATTTCTTCTATAACAAGTTTCCTCATTCTTGCCACTTAGATTAAGTCATGGTGTTAAAAATCTATAATAATAATAATAATAATAATAATAATAATATAATAATAATAATAATAATAATAATAATAATAATAATAATAATAATAATAATAATAATAAATAATAATAATAATAATAATAGTAGTAGTAGTAGTAGTAGTAGTATAGTATAAATAATATAATAATAATAATAATAATAATATAATAATAATAATAATAATAATAATAATAGGAAGGTTTGTCTGTGTGCGCTGCCCAGCCAAATCTACGGCACGCAGAGATCTGAAATTTTTTACATAGATGGACGGAAGGGGGTCCGAATGCACCTTGAAGTCGGATTTTTAAATTTGTAATTAGCTTTTTAATTAGGCTATTTTTTTAACAAATTTTTGAAGAAAATATTTTTAATCTGGTTTAAAATTACGTTTCAGAGATAACGTTTCAAAATAAAATCGGGCACAATGGTTGGGGGGGGGGGGGGGCTTAAATAATTCTTATAGCACAGTGGGTCACGGGCAGCGCCGTGCGGGATTGCTGGTAATACATAAAAAAATAAAATTTGACTGGGATATATATTTCCTTTTAAAACATTTGTTTGTTTGGTTGTGACAAAATTGTTTTTTTATTTTCAATATTACTGTCAGAAGTTAATTATATTTTTTAATTATTTGCATTACATTATTACAAAGTATTTTTTGTTCGTTACTTAAAAACTGTCAACATCAGACGATTAATATTCATCATGTAGCCGCTGGTCCCATGTTAACCTTAAGCAAATTTATAAACAAAGCTTCGAAGAGTGTTTTAAAATCTATCTTAAAATTAATTAGTGAGTATACTATGAATTTTGGAATATAAGAGTAAACAACATCCAAAGAACAATTTATGGCCTTTTAGTTTATAATTATATAGTTACCATTATATATGTTAAGCCAGCTGGTAAGATAAACTGGTCGACATCAAACTAGTTCTGATTATCTGTTCTTGTATGTGATAGTCCCAATTATTGTTCTTGTCTCTACTCTCTGATACAACCCCGAGATAGTGGAGTATGAACACATCAGCTTTAAGCTGTGATGCACTTGAGGTGAAACCGGTTGCGCAACTTAACAATGTCAAGTCCAACTATTCACACCATCTCGGAGCGTTGCCCTTATTTCAATGTGAGAGTTAATTTCCTCTCATTTATGTCCCTCCACGCTCCTTCCCCATAAATCACCACGCGCATGGGTGGGGGGGGGGGCATTTTCACGCCACCCAGGAGGAAGGAAAGGTTTGAAGAGGTGAGCGAGCTTCCGATGGGGAAAGAGGCTGGTTCACACGCGACGCCTTGTTCCAAAGAGTCGAGTAGGGCTGGTTCACACGCGACGCCATGTCCCAAGAGTATTATAGTAGGGCTGGTTCACACGCGACGCCTTGTTCCAAAGAGTAGAGTAGGGCTGGTTCACACGCGACGCCATGTCCCAAAGAGTATTATAGTAGGGCTGGTTTAGCCGCGACGCCTTGTTCCAAAGAGTCGAGTAGGGCTGGTTCACACGCGACGCCATGTCCCAAAGAGTAGAGTAGGGCTGGTTCACACGCGACGCCATGTCCCAAAGAGTAGAGTAGGGCTGGTTCAGACGCGACGCCATGTCCCAAAGAGTATTATAGTAGGGCTGGTTCACACGCGACGCCTTGTTCCAAAGAGTAGAGTAGGGCTGGTTCACACGCGACGCCATGTCCCAAAGAGTATTATAGTAGGGCTGGTTTAGCCGCGACGCCTTGTCCCAAAGAGTAGAGTAGGGCTGGTTCACACGCAACGCCTTGTCCCAAGGAGTAGAGCAAGGCTGGTGCACACGTGACGCCTTGTCCAAAGAGTAGAGTAGGGCTGGTTTAGCCGCGACGCCATGTCCCAAAGAGTAGAGTAGGGCTGGTTTAGCCGCGACGCCATGTCCCAAAGAGTAGAGTAGGGCTGGTTTAGCCGCGACGCCATGTCCCAAAGAGTAGAGTAGGGCTGGTTTAGCCGCGACGCCTTGTCCCAAAGAGTAGAGTAGGGCTGGTTCACACGCGACGCCATGTCCCAAAGAGTATTATAGTAGGGCTGGTTTAGCCGCGACGCCATGTCCCAAAGAGTAGAGTAGGGCTGGTGCACACGTGACACCATTTCTCAAAAGAAATATAGGGCCGGTTCACACGTGAAATCACACCTCAAAAGAAAGGTAGGGCTGGTTCACACGCTACACCTTATAATAAAGAGTAAAATAGGGCTGGTTCACATGCAGCACCGTATTCAAAGCGTAAGTTGGGCTGATTCACACGTGACACCTTATAATAATGACGAAGGTAAGGTGGTTCACACGTGACACCTATAATAATGACGAAGGTAAGGTTGGTTCACACGTGACACCTTATAATAAAGACGAGGTAGGGCTGATTCACACGTGACACCTTATAATAAAGACGAAGGTAGGGCTGGTTCACACGTGACACCATATAATAAAGACGAGGTAGGGTTGGTTCACATGCAGCACCGTATCTCAAAGCTCATAGCTCACACATTGAGATCGTGTTGCCTACTGTCCCAGTTAGCAACGATGCACAAATTCGGTAGCGATCCGTCTCATGTCGAGTTTCTCTGTGAGAATGCGTTGGAACGAGCCGAACGGTGCTGCAAATGTCGCCAATCCTTTGCCGACAGACCTAGATCATGCCCTGAAGCACCTTTTAAACATTCTAGTCTGTTCTGCTGTAGCCGCGTGTCGACCAAAGCGTTCGTCAATCCTCAAATGACGTATCGTTAGACCCACTAGAAACATGACGAACCACATAAGCTGCTCGTTTCAGTATGCCAATTTTCTTCCCTAATTAATCGTAGGGCATACCTAACACTAATGCACAAACGCTCACAAAAAAACAACCACTTAGGTGTATCAAAGTGAAACTCGGTACACCGCTTAGAGAATCTGCCGCCAATTGAAATTTAACATATTTATTATTGCCTTTCCATATTTGATAGAACTATCATCCCCAAAAATAAGACAATTCACCAGTTTCGGTGGCCGCGTGTCTAAAGTGCTACTCTCGCAGTAGACTAGACTGCCGATGACCGGGAAATCGAGGTTTCAATCTCAAACCACGTCATGGGAACCCGGCCTAAGATTTTCCAGCGGAAAGTATTAAGTATGACTCCTGAGAGAGAGCTCATAATATAAAAGGGAAAGTGGGGGGGGATAAAGAGTTGCGCGTCAGACTGTAGGAGTCACGTTACATATGGTGGAGTCGTTAAAACCGCAGGCAGGCGTTATTCCATCTTGTAACGGGGACTAGTCCACAGGAAATGGCTCCATCCAACGACACGTCGTTACATTCTTTTATGAGGTGATCCTCACCAATGTAAACAGATAGAATAAATAAAAAAAATAGCATGCTCATCCATCAAATATCGCCCGGCTTGAGAGAAACACTTCGATAACGGTAAAAAAAAAAAAAGCCGCTTCGGGTGTCGAACGGTCTAAAGGAGGGGTTTTTCCAAACTTTATGAGACCTCATCACCCTTCATATGTCAGAGTTTCTGTGCGACGCCGCTGTACCCAATATTTAAAAAAAAAAAATTGGTAAAATTTGATTTGGTGGCATTAAAAAAAAAAGAAGAAAATTGTCATTCACATTACTAGCTTTTATTCTTTTAAATGTAGATGTAATTAAGAGTAAATATATTTTTGCTGTACATCATGATCTCATGTGTGCAGTTTGTTCATAATGGCGAAACATATGTTTTCTTGTACTATTTATTCCATTCTTTAAAATATGTACGAGTACACGTATTGAAAATTTACATGTTGCATTTCACATACATTATAAATTTTAGTTTTTCCTTATAGCCACGACGCCCCGGACCAAGACCGGCGAACGCCCAGTTTTGGAACCCCTGGTCTAAGGAAATGGCATTCAACCTTCTTTGTTCTTGTACCCCCCAGATATAATTTCGCTTCAACTTTGTATATCCAAATTGTTGGTGCATAGTGACATTCATACAAATTTTATAATTTATTTTTAAAATAAATTACATTCAAAATGGTAAGATTATATATTATATTGTACATATCCCCCGAGATGTCTTCGTGTACCCCAATTTGAATACCACTGATGTAAGGTGTCCCTCTCACAATACACCGGACTACCGATGGAAGTGAGATTGAGGTTCGAATCTCGGTTGAGTGTACAGATGTTGGAGTTTCTTAAATGTGTTTACAATCTCCCTCCACTAAAATGCGGGTAAACTTCCTCTAAATTAAACTTTCTAATACCCAATTCAGTGGCCGAATGGTGTAAGACGTCACATTCGTGTTAGACTGGCCTGTTGGTGGCGGGGAGATTGGGGCTCGAATCCCGGTCGGGTCTACTGAGGTTTTTTTTTTTTGCTAAATGGTTTCTCCACTCTCCTTCCACGTGAATACGTGTAGATGACCTCTATATTTTTTTTCTTCCTCATCCTTACTTCATTAGAGTAATTATAATATATGCGTATAACCTAAACAGGTAGTAAGACGCGGTGAAAAAACTCCGTAAAAACCAAAATTGTGTCTTACGGTCGTCCGGGCGATCCGCATATTTAACTAATGTGGACAGGATTGAGCAACGTAGAGTTGAAAAGAAAATGTACTCACATTTTCATTATGAAGAGTGGTGAAACAATTTAAGGGGGGGGGGGGAATCAGCTATGCGAGATTCAAACGCCAACCTCCACCTCATCGGCGAAAGAGACAATATTTACGTCACCGATGTGGGTACAAAAAAAAACTTTTTCCCACTCAGTATAACTTACAACTATGTATTCCCCAACACATTTCCTAAGACAGTTTTTATATTTCAAAATCCATACAAAAAAAGTAAAAATTAAAAAAAAATTAATTACAGATACCGCTCTTACCCATGATCGAAAGTTCATTAGAAAGGTATCGTGATGTCTAACAGATGGCAGCACTGACTAAATTCCAGCTAAAATTGGACTTTATTCATTGTACGTTGTATTATTATTATTATTAGCACCGCGTCTTACTACCCGTTCGGTTATACGCACTTACGCTAATGTGCAATGGTAGGGTGATTGTGAGATGAAATGAGGACCTACAGTTTAACGTGGAATCCGAACCACGGTAGAGGCTGGCATTCCTCACATTCACAAGTTGTGATTAATACACATCTTGTCAGAGGTGAAGGAAGGGTTCGGCAATCAGATAAATCTATGCCGGGACCGAGGATTGAACCCCGTACCCTCAGCACAGAAGTCTGACACCTTACCCCTAGACCACCAGGTCACCTACGTTGTATATTAATAGAATGTATTTTATTGATGTAATTACTAATCAAGAAGTATACAATATAAATTAAATCCACGTTTAGATGACAAAGAGAGGTTGCTATAAAACATCATCAAAACATCATTAGTTTCTAATCAATCGATCCCATCTGAATTCCAACCGTTTCCTATCCAGCAGCGATGAGCGCCCGTGTTAAGTAAGGCGAGTGAGACATCAGCGCTCGTAGCGGCGGGTGAATCAAACTGTTATTCTCTTCCCCGGTAATACGAAGTGAAGGAGGCCTAGAGGGTACTCATCAGAGAGAGAGGATATAGAGAGAAGTGTGTCATCAACGAGACTCTCGGGACATCTTCCTAACTGCCTCGGGGGTGATATGGAGGGCTTCAGAGAGAACATGAAAATGACGCCCTCGACCCCCATCAAGATTCCCTGGGCTCCTTGTTGACGATAACGGCTGGCTCTGATTTGATGGAAGCTGCGGAGTCTACTAAGACGATAGCTTGGCATTGACGTCGATTGAAAGCATGCCTCTGCCGGGGATACAAACCAGAGACAATTACAGCAGACCCGATGCTAGTGACGCACTCAACCAACAAGCGCTGAAGTCAATACGCGAGTGTGAGAAGAAAACTGAAATCACTTTTATTGAACTCGTATAGATACTTACTTACTTTATTGTATTAGTAACTCGAAATTTTTAATGTCGTACTTACAAAAGTACAAACACCTATCCCTATCTTGAGCTAGTTCTATCCAGTCCACCTCATTGCACCATATCCCTATCCTGAGCCAGTTCTATCCAGTCCAAGTCATTTCAACCCTATCCCTATCTTGAGCTAGTTTTATCCAGTCCACCTCATTACACGATTCATCCATTCGCGCAGCATTTCCTGTCCACCGTAGCCTGAGAGATTTGATTACCATAACAATGTCTCGTGATAAGTACAGGGTATGTAACTCATCAAAATGTAACCTTCTCCACTCTTCAATATCTTCAGCCCTTTTATGAATCAAATATCTTCCTAAGAACTTTGTTTTAGAACATTTAACTAAACTGGAGTTTTTTTTCCAGGAAAAATTGATTTAAAACTTTACAAAATGGCAAATTCTAAAAAAATTCCGAAACGGAAAATTTTCGGTAGTGGTTTCCAACCTTTTTAATCTGATAGATATCTGATAGATAGATATCTGGTAGATAATTAGAATCCTAAACCCCCTCCACCTGTTTTTGGGGATTTTTATTTAAAAAATAATTGTATAATACCATCTAGTCACTTCTTTATTTTATACAAAAATCAATGTAATACTGGCAGGATAGTGGTAGAAAGAAAATGACTGAAGATTATCGTGATGGTTGGCCCGGTTTTGTTTGCATCAGTTCTTGAATATTGAGTTTGATATTTGATAGAGTACACCGCAAATTGCTTTACAATTCAAGTTGACAACACTGTTTAGTTTTTTTTTAGAGTAAGGGCTGAAGGAAGATTCGGTAGTGCTGCACGTGGCCGTAATAATAGATTAGGGCAGCGTTTTTCAAACTGTACACCACGGAGCCCTTGGGTTAGTTATTGCCGGGACTGCAGTTAAAAAAAAAAATTGAATAAAGGATATTTGCCAAAGGTACAGCCAGAAGATGTGAGATTTTCCATTTTGATGCCTACTTCTCTTCTTGGAAAAGTCAACTGTTGTTAATGAATGCTCATAAATCATAATATTAGTGTAAATAAAATATGCCATGTGGGCTTCAGTATGTAATTTTTTCTGGCACAAGGGTTCCTTTGGTCTAAAAAGTTTGGGAACCTCTGTCTACGGGAGAGGGTAGAGAGGAGAATTGAGGGGGGGGGGGGGGGGCGAATCAGAGGTTGGGAACTTGAAAATAAACACGCGCATGCACACTTTTGGCTTTTCACCGATTTTATTTACAACTGGTAGGCAGTGTTGCCAACACCCCAATAAATTATTAACACATTTATTACTTTAGAAAAGTGATTTAAATAAAGAATATCTTCAATTATATAATTTCTTAGCATTATTTCCGAATTATTTTACGGCCCCCCCTCTTCCCTCAGGAAGTACTTCACGCCCCCCCCCCCCCCCCCCCCCACAGGTTGGGAATCACTGCTCTAGATCGTAATAGGAATACATACAGGCCAAGAAGTTATTGTGAGGGCCTCCGGATGAATTTATTTCTAATACCCGGTATTTACAAATGGGAGATTTTTCCGTACTTAATTCAGTATAAGTCAACCACAACCATGTGAACTACCAAATATCTATCATCTGCCAGAAAAACGAGTAGCTACCATATAAATTTATGTGTAATTTGTAAGTAGGGGGAGGTCCACAGTTTTCAGGGATGTTTAAGTACAAACGCATGCGCAGAAAAGATATTTAAACAAATTGAACCGCGAATTCCTTGTATTTAAAACTAAAATAACTCGAGATATATTTGCTTTATAAAAAATAAAGGTTTGAGTGAAGTGGTTTTAATTAAATGTATTTATAGCCATATTATTCATAATTTAATAAAAACTTGCTAGATTATTTCAAAATATAGGTTAAACTTTTAATTTTTTATCCGTAAAAAACCCGCCTCGGTGGCGTAGTTGACTAACGCGCCAGTCGTGTTGAGCTCGACCGCCGAGGACGGGAGATCGAGGTTCGAATCTCGGTCGGGTGAACTGGGGTGGTTTTTCCTAAATGGTTTTCACTCTCCCTCCACGCAAATGCGGGTTCACTTCCTCTAAATTCAACCCTCCCAATTCCTAATCCATTAGAGTAATTAGTACTTAAGCGTATAACCCGAACGGGTAGTAAGACGCGGTGCTAAATATATATTCGTACAAAACATTAAATCAAGTATGGGGAAAGTTAACGCTTACTTTTTTTTGTTGTTTCAAAATTATTCACAATAAAAACCAACCGACGATATAAAAAGTAAAAATAAAATAAAACGGAATAAAAGTAACATGATAAGCGTGGGATTTATAAAACAAATGGTAAATCGAAACAATCTCATGACGCAAAATTTTTATCTGACAAGGCGCATTAAATACTTTTATATTCTTTGTTGATGGTTTTTTTTTAGCAATACATATCAGCTTCGTTTATTTTTACTAACTGACCCTCGTTAAACGAAAAAGTACAATAAAAATATGTTTTCTAGAAAATATTTAATGTTCCAGTTTTTTTTTGTTCCTTTGGTATTTATTTTAAATATCTGCACATGTGTGTACTTAGGGGCGGGGATTAGCATCGTATAGTGGCGTGTTCCAATATGTCAATAAAACAGCAACAAAAATAAATGTGCGATAGCAATAATCTAAAAATGGCGTGTCGAGCCAAACGCCGAAATTACACTCCAATAATATTAGGAAAAATTACCTTTTAGAAAATACAAGTATATTTTTTTGCTGTCAAAATAGATAACATTTCTTATTATTTTTTATGGGTATTGCTACTATCAATCAAAAACAACTGAAGATCTTATAAATTGATGTATGAATACTTGAAAGAAGATCTAACTTTTCTAGCTATCAAAAAATATCCTACTTATGAAAATTTGACTTATTAGATATATACACTTTTTTACCTTTGTGTGAAAATGTACTATATATACTCGTACCCATTTCTCCACATATTGTGAAAGTAGTTAAATAACGTCTTTGGACTAGTGCTAATACATTTTCCATTGGTTTGATAAATACGTTTTTTTTACTGTGGAAAGTAAAATCAGCTTTACGTAATAAATTTCTATTTTATAAAAATAAAAAAAATGCAAACATTTTATATACGTACATGATAATTGTATCACCGTTTATAATGGTGAAAGTCAAGGTCTAAAGGGGGGTGTAGGGAACGCAAGAAAAGGTAAGCGTTTTTGAAGTTTTTCAACAATTTCAAAATAAGACACGAAAATTAAATCATAGTAGTCACTATTTTTAAAAAAATATATCAAAATAGCCCCTAGAAATATTCAAGAATCGTACATTTTCTTCCAACCCTAAATTTTAAACTAGCTACGGCTTGAAAACAACAAACAGAATTTATCGACCTTTCCAGAAAAAAAAAACCCACCTGAGACAAATTGTGTTTTAAAGCGCATCTCCCCCCTACATAATTAAAAAACTATTCACCCATAGCCGCTCCTTTCACCCCTTTCCTTTGTTATCTTACCGTAGTTTCGAAATTATTCGTCCAAAGACACACACACACCCCCTCGATTGCCTTGATCAACTTGTCTCCCTTCCTCTGTCTTTGAAACAACCACCCCTTCCTTCTTCCCCCACTGCACAGGTCTTTGAAGCGGAAGTAAGTGCTTGTACCACAGTAAAGAGGGAGCTCTAAGTACTTCCCCACCACCTACCCCCTCACCTTCCTACGTTCTATAGTTATTACATACGCTAGACTTCACGAAGATTCTTTATAAAATAATAAATAACGAGCCTAGCATAGCAGACCCACCCACCCTTCCTCCCAGCAGCATATGTGTATGCTTGCTTGCTTGCCTCATCGTGTAAGTGGATCCACCTAGGGAAGGTTTTGATTTCCTTTATCAGGAGACAAGAGAAGTTGAGGAGGTGGTACTCACAACAGTCTTGGTACAATAGCGTTCTAAATCCAGATTATCTTGACCAAGGGTTTACCAGGGGGAGGGGGAAAGGCAGCCTTTCACGACTTACGTGTTGAGAGGGAAGGGCAAGGTTTTTAGAGTACCCTATACTCTAGAGGACCTTGGGGAAGGTCCTAATTTGGGGTCCACGTTTCTACGTTTTTGTTTATGAAAAAAAAAAGTTTCGACTTTGAGCTATATAATTCATTCAAGTCATTGAAAATAAAATTGATTGTTATTCTGTTTGGTGGACAGATATGTCCCTATTTTCTCAATGTTCTCTGTAACAGTGTATACATTTAATTTATGATCTTTGGTGGAATGTTCCCGCAACATTGTATATATTATTTCGTTCACAAATTAATCTTAAAAAAGAGGTTTTAATGAATGTTTCTATTTTAATATAAAATAAATAGAAAGTCTGAGCAGTGCACCGTATTATTTACTAAGAAAGTAAATATTCTAAAATTATTAATTTTATGGAGAGAGTTTAAAGGATTTCAGTCTAAAGTGATTGTCTATTTGGCAGCGCGACTAGACTAGATTTCAGTGAGATCATTGAGACATTAAAATATCTCCTTACACCAATGCAGTTTAAAATTGTTGTGATACACTTCCTATAACGTAATCGAATTCTCGCGCATGCGCATAGCCATATCCAAATTTTGGGTTAAACACGCTCGTAGAGGGGTGGAAAGACAAGAAAATCAAATGTTGACTTTGAAAATTGAGATTAGCAGGACCTATGTTCGACTGGCTAAAAGAGATTTGTGGTGTGTATTAAATGGAATAGAAATGTTATTTTGACTTTTAGTGCCAAGTATTTATGTTTAGTGAGTAGATAAAAATTCCCTGACTTTTCCCTGTTTTTATAGGTTGTTGGACACACTGTGACAGTTGCAGATGCCACGACTTTGCCTATAAATAAATCAAAATTGTTTTATAACTTTATAATAAATGTTGAAATGTTTCTTTGTCTCTAAATCAGATGAGATATTTCTGTACCCCATGTTTTTTTAAATAAGTCTAGTTTTGTTAAAACAGAGTTTACATGTTCACCCTTTTCAAACGCTTTACAATAATTAAAAAAAGTATATTGACGTCATAAACAAAAAAAAAAACCTGCCCTGTTTTAAGTCTAAATACTGATCGAAATGTCCTCTCTCCAAGTGCCGTAAAGCGAACTGTTAAATCAAGCAATTATCGAAATGGAAAGGCCCAGCAGGTCAGCCAGCTCTCTGTATGACCTATTTTACTATCTCTGCGCATGCGCAACTACCCCTCAAGGCAGAACGAAGCGCGCGTGTCCGAAGGTAGTATTGTAAACCCCGCTTCACGCATCACTCACGATGAAGGGGTCTGATATGATAGCGGCGGGCGCGGCCCGGGCTCGTGACAATTCGCGACAGTCACGCCGTGGGGGGCAGGGGGATAGGGGGGATCGTGACTGCGTGTGTTCACAAGGAGAGGAGGGGAGAAGGGCATAGATGGAGGGAGACTAGGATTGCATAGCTAGTGTACAAACCAATTTTCATTTAAATAACTTTTTTTTAGCAACCAATTCAGTTTACATGCCTATGTACTAGCTACGCCAGTGTGTTATGGATGAGGAAAGTTGAATTTAGAGGAATTGTATCCGTATTTGCGTGGAAGGAGAGTGAAAAACTATTTAGTGAAAAAATACCCTCAGTACACCCGACCAAGAATCGAACCCCGATATCCCTGTCATAGGTAGTCTAATCTATTGAGAGAATGACGCCTCTAAACCAAGGGCTAAGTAACCTTCTGGGGCCACGATAGCCATAAAAAACTTATCAAAGTTCTCGCGATCATCTAACGCTTTACCCCTCCAATTTTGATTAATTTTTTTAAAGTCATAGCTTAAAATCAATCGTTCCTTAAATAATAATGTTCTTTTTCTAGAAAAAAAATTATAGACTAAATAAAATTTAGGCTACATTTTCATAGTAAGATATTTCATTTTCTTATACGAATACCAATTATGACCGATCAAGGTTATTGAGTCACCCAAATATTATTTGAAAGTACTTGATATATTTGCGAGTTTATAAGATTCAAAGATCGAATTTTAATGTCGATGCAGTTTTCCTATGAGACCGACTGAAAATGGCCGCGAGATCGACCCGGTCGTTCACGATCAACTAGTTGCCGACTCCTGCCTTTGAACCATTCTGCCGAGGCGGGTAGGGAATAACCTAATATGACCGGAATGTGACTAGAGTCTAGATCTTCTTTCACATATTCATACGTCAAGTCATGAGATCTGCAACTGTCATTTTCGATGGATATCGATACCTATGTACCAATAGGGAGGGTGAGTCGGGTGAGGGGTGGGGGGGGTGGTGTGAAGCCTCTAAATACCGAAGTTGAAGTCGAAGGTTAAATCTCCTTTGCATCGACTTCGACACAAACAATAACTCGCATCTTGCAAACACTTGAATGAAGGAAGAATAAAATATCGATATATTACGGAGAGTTTTAGAATATTTCACTAAATATGACATATTTCACCATACATAGAACTAATGATGAGCTGCATACCTTGGACTCATCATAAGACATTGTTGGGGTAGTTGAGTCTTGCAGATTACGGTGGGGAGTACATGCAGACCTAATGGAAGAATCTAGAACTATGTTCTAGGTATTGACTGGTACCAAATAGGAAGACGTAGGCGCAGATGGGATAGCATTAGAATGGACTTGAAAGAGATAGGATGTAATGAAGGGGACTGGATAGAACTAGCTCAAGATAGGAATAAGGTGTAATGTGGTGGACTGGATAGAAGTAGCTCAAGATAGGAATAGGGTGTAATGTGGTGGACTGGATAGAACTAGCTCAAGATAGGAATAGGGTGTAATGTGGTGGACTGGATAGAACTAGCTCAAGATAGGAATAGGGTGTAATGTGGCGTACTGGATAGAACTATCTCAATATAGGGATATGGTGTAGTGAGGTATACTGGATATAACTAGATCAAGATAGGGATAGGGTATAATGAAGTGGATTGGTTTAAAAAAGTACAAGATAGGGATAGAATGTAATGAGGTGGACTGGATGAGACTAGCCCACGATAGGGATAGGGTGTAATGAGGTGGAGTGGATAGAATTAGCTCAAGATATAAATAGGGTGTAATGTGGTGGACTGGATAGAACTAGCTCAAGATAGAGATAGGGTGTAATGTGGTGGACTGGATAGAATTAGCTCAAGATATAAATAGGGTGTAATGAGGTGGACTGGATAGAACTAGCTCAAGATAGGAATAGGGTGTAATGAGGTGGACTGGATACAAGGTAGGTATAGGGTTTAGTTTATTGAAATATACCAATTTATCCCTGTCTTCCTATATATATATATATATATATATATATATATATATATATAAAACTAGCATTATAAAAAAACTCTTACTTAACTCTTACTTAAACTCAGGTTGAGACATTTTAAAAATTGTCATATCAAGAGCAAAAAAATATTTCGATGGCGTGAGTAGCTCACATAACATCAAACCTCCTTTGCTTTAGAAAGGACGTCTTTGGGCTGGTTATCGCTATCAGTGAAAGCAAATGGTAATATTGCGACCCACCCTTTTCTCCGTTTGGTTTCGTGATTTCTTTTGTACTTTTAGGTAAAGAATTAGTTGGTACCCGGCGCGCAAATAGCCCTGGGTCTCTTATATATGAGGCGAAAGGTCACCTATAGATCAATTTTCATAGGGAGTGCATTTAGGAAAATACAAACATATTTTTGGCGTTGAAAATTGACAATACTTTAATCTATGTAGTTTTATAGGTGCGTATAAAGGTCACTTTTTAAATGCGAAACAAAGCTTACCTATGGTTACGCTACAGATGTCATTTACTGAATAGTCGTTAAAAAAGGCTGTTCTAAAATGATTACTTACTTACTCCATGGCATTAGAAACTAGAAAGCTCCTTTCCGCACTCAAAAAAGTACGCCACCTATCTATATCTTGAGCTAGTTCTATCCAGTCCACCTCATTACACCCTATCCATATCTTGAGCTAATTATATCCAGCCATCTATTACACCCTATCCCTATCTTTGGATGGTTCTATCCAGTCCGCCTTGTTACACCCTATTCCTATCTTGAGCTAGTTCTATCCAGCCCACTTCATTACATCCTATCCCTATCTTGAGCTAGTTCTATACAGTCCACCTAATTACGCCCTATCCATATCTTGAAATAGTTCTAGCCAGTCCACCTTGTTACACCCTATCCCTATCTTGAGCTAATTCTATCCAGTCAACCTCATTACATCCTATCCCTATCTTGAGCTAGTTCTATCCAGTTCACTTCATTACATCTTACCCCTATCTTGAGCTAGTTCTATCCAGTCCACCTCATTACGCCCTATCCATATCTCGTTGGTCAATAAATACCCTGAACACGGTCCTATATTCTCCTATTCGCACTGCATGTCTCACCCACCGTAATCTACGAGACTTGTTTATCCCAACAATGTCTTGCGATGAGTACAGGGTATGTAACTCATCAGTATGTAACTTATTCAACGCTTCATTAACTTAATCTGGCGGTCTCTCCATCTTTCTCTAAACCGCGAGCAGGTCGAACGGGTTGAGTCCGGTGACCCAGAGGTATAAGAGGTGTGTCTCTTCCTCTTGTCGTTGCTCCGAGGCGTTGCGGGTTAACCTACCGGCTCTTACGCCGCGGGGCGGGACGGGGATCAATAGCTAAACCGCTCTATCTCGCTCGGGACTCGATAAGGGGACTACGGGAGCTCTAGTGACTCGCACACTGCGGCTTTCATGGCCAGGTTGCTGAGGGGGAAGGGGACTGGAAACACTGTTTGGAAGATATCAGTTAAAGTGGGGATGTAGGGAACGCGAGTTAAGGGAAGTGTTTTTGCAGTTTTTATAGAAAAACCTTTTTTTTGGGGGGTAAAAACTAAATTAAATAATTCTCCAGTACTCAGTACATACATAGAGTTTATTTATCTTCACATGGTGACCTCATATATGAATATCCGTCAAGGGCGTCCTAGAAATTAATGACAACTTTTTCTCTTCGTTCAGAAAGTTTCTCCTCTAACGCCACCCCCATATGCACCTCTATTCGTGCGGTGGTGGTTCAAGATCTTTTTATTCGAAAAATTGGCGGATTGGGCACTGTCAAGTCGATTAGAAGGCATTATACCATGTTGAATTGGGCACTTCATAGTAGATTATAATCGAAATTGAATACAATAAATCGCTAGCAGACTTCAGTTCAGTATAAGACATCCAGCTGAACGTTTGCTACTTCGTAAAGTTTGTCCAAGGTAAAATTATTTCTTGGCGAGAGGTGGAGCAAGTTTAGGTTAGGTTAGGTTAGGTTAGTTGTGCCCAATATATCTTGGCAGATAAATTGCGGTGTAAGATTGCAAGGCCTAATCCACCTTGGGAGGGAAATCAAGTGGTGAGATAGCAGTGCATAGTGCCTAATCCACCTTGGGAGGGAAATAATGGTACAATGTTGCAGTGCCTAGTGCCTAATCCACCTTGGGAGGGAAATCAAGTGGTGAGATAGCAGTGCATAGTGCATAATCCACCTTGAGAGGGAAATAATGGTACAATGTTGCAGTGCCTAGTGCCTAATCCACCTTGGGAGGGAAATCAAGTGGTGAGATAGCAGTGCATAGTGCCTAATCCACCTTGGGAGGGAAATAATGGTACAATGTTGCAGTGCCTAGTGCCTAATCCACCTTGGGAGGGAAATCAAGTGGTGAGATAGCAGTGCATAGTGCCTAATCCACCTTGGGAGGGAAATAATGGTACAATGTTGCAGTGCCTAGTGCCTAATCCACCTTGGGAGGGAAATCAAGTGGTGAGATAGCAGTGCATAGTGCATAATCCACCTTGGGAGGGAACTCATGGTGCAATGTTGCAGTGCCTAGTGCCTAATCCACCTTGGGAGGGAAATCAAGTGGTGAGATAGCAGTGCATAGTGCCTAATCCACCTTGGGAGGGAAATAATGGTACAATGTTGCAGTGCCTAGTGCCTAATCCACCTTGGGAGGGAAATCAAGTGGTGAGATAGCAGTGCATAGTGCCTAATCCACCTTGGGAGGGAAATAATGGTACAATGTTGCAGTGCCTAGTGCCTAATCCACCTTGGGAGGGAAATCAAGTGGTGAGATAGCAGTGCATAGTGCATAATCCACCTTGGGAGGGAACTCATGGTGCAATGTTGCAGTGCCTAGTGCCTAATCCACCTTGGGAGGGAAATCAAGTGGTGAGATAGCAGTGCATAGTGCATAATCCACCTTGGGAGGGAACTCATGGTGCAATGTTGCAGTGCCTAGTGCCTAATCCACCTTGGGAGGGAAATCAAGTGGTGAGATAGCAGTGCATAGTGCATAATCCACCTTGGGAGGGAACTCATGGTGCAATGTTGCAGTGCCTAGTGCCTAATCCACCTTGAGAGGAAAATCGTGTTATAAGATAGGAAGGTCTAATTCACCTTTGGGTAGAAGCCATGTTGCCATGAAGCCTAGTGCCTAATCCACCTTGAGAGGAAAATCGTGTTATAAGATAGCAAGGTCTAATTCACCTTTAGGTAGAAGCCATGTTGCCATGAAGCCTAGTGCCTAATCCACCTCGAGAGGGAAATCATAGTGCCAGGTAGCAGTGTCCAGTACACTTACGTCCACCTATACTTATTACACATCCTCACAAGCTTGGCCGCCGAAGACCTAAGGCGATTTTACTTCCAACACCAGTTTCGTAATTTCCTCTAAAAGGAAGTTTCCAAACACACATAGCGGGAGACTATTTCTGTCATACTCTTTTCTTAAAAAAACAAACAAACAAAAAAGAAGTTTTGGACCGTAAAAGTGAGTCTCGGGACTCTCGGCGGGGTTGAACGTCCATGAAAGCCCAATTTAGAGAAATGTAGCGATTCATCATCGTTGGCTGTCTTGCTCTGTACTGTTCGTTACTCACGCTAGGAGGGTAGAAGGGTGACCTGGAAAATATGGTCAGCGTGCCTGAGAATTTGAGATAGACAATTTTACGTTTAAGAAAACTTACCTTAAAATTGTACGTTTTGGAAAATTCCCCAATTTTTTTTTCAGTAAAAAAAATACCAGGTACTTCCTGTAAACACTTAAACATCGGACAGTTGAACAAATGTTTCTACTACAGCAATTACAGCGAATCTAGTTATTTTCTCACACTCACGTATCGACTACAGTGTTTGGTGGTTGAGCCTGTCGCTAAAGTCGGGTCTGCCGTGGACCAATTAAGTTTTTCACCCCTTCTTTACCCCCTCAAACTATTGAATGTATATCACTAGTGACATGATCATCCGGCCAAAAGTGGTGGCATTCCGGGCCGGAAAATACGAAATCCGATTGTAAATAATTTTCAGTATGGGTTTGCCTCACGCAGACCTCCTTTGACACAGCTTCTGTTTGACCTAAAGGTATATCCATACAACATCTAAATATCAAGTTTCAACGAAATCCAGGTTTCAGTCGTAGCCCCATTTAGACAGATGGGCAGATAGATGGACAGACAGACAGATAGTACATCATGAGGGACATACATAATAATGTAAAACCTATTTTTTTTTAATTTGGGGGCACATAATACGTCAAGATTTATAAAAATCTCAAAGTCGAAAATTTTCACGATACAATTCATACGCCATTTGGGAAAGTAAATCTTAAGAAATTGAAAGAAAAAAAAAAGAAGCTATATAGAGCGACAAGGACAGAAATGTCAGTAGTAAATCATTATAATAGCCGAGAGTATTATGTAAAGTACTAAAACAAAAACAAACAAAAAAGTACGATGAGATGTAAGGAAAACATAAGACTCGAAGCAAACAAGTTCGCAAATTCATATTTGCATTTTAAATGTAGTTGGAAAGGAGAACGCCCGGAAAGGAAGATTAATTTCATTATTAGATACTGAGGAATCTTAACATATTTTGTATTCAAGTGAGGATGTTGTTTGCTAGTCGACGATTTGTTGAGAGATTCCTTGACGAACAAACAAAACATTTGGAACAAGGAATAAACTTTACTGAATTTGAAAATACTTCAGTCACTCTCTCATATCTACATAGTAAACAGTAAAACATAGAAATAACATTTTATATTATTATTCGTCGAAAAAAATCACATAAACAGCTGAGCCTTTATTTTTTATCCGAAAGGAAAAATGAATGATGCGATTGAAAGTTCTATGTTTGTCACCAACTAATCAACGAACTTCTTTAGAATATGAAATATGCTTCCGCGAAAACGTTCTTGGTTTATTTATTTTCGAACTATTTTATTTTTTGGGTCATTGTTTGGGCATGGGAAGTGTTTCTATTTTTTAGTTATTTTCGTACCCCTACAATGAATCCCAAGATAAACAATATAATAATGGGTTAAATAGCCAAGCTATTATAGACGCAACAAAATATCATATTATTAAATTGAAAAATCACATCTGGACACGGGAATCGAGCCCAGGACCTTTGACTTAATACACCGATGCTCTTACCACTAAGCTATCCAGGAGACATCTCGTGCCCAGGGTAATTCCTCACTCCTACTCCTGGATAGCTCAGTGTTAAAGAGCATTGTCCTACTAAATCAAAGGTCAATGGTGTCCTGGAATTTAATAACTTTTTCTCTTCATTTAAAAAGTTTCTCATTTAATTCCGCTATGCTCATGACAGATATCCAACAACTGTTAATATCATCACGTGAAGAAAATTAAACTTTATCTTTCTACTGGAGAAATATTTGATTTATTTTGGCAAAAAAAAAAAGTTTTGCTATAAAAACTGCAAAAATACCGACCTTTTTTCGCCTCCATAACCCCCACCTTTGAACGTCAAATTTAGTAATATAGAATGTTCAGAATGTTGTAGAAATGTAAGTACATTCCGTTTACCCTGGATGGCAAGAGTCTTACCTTGACGTATTACAATATGCTCCTTCTTATAACCTGCACCATAGTGGAATCAAACAGGGTAAACGAAGCCAGCGTTCTTTCGGAGCGTGTACGAATCAAAACTAAGAAATACATTGACCCAATTGCACCTCGAGTCACTTATGATTCTGTGCATTGAATAGAATCGGCTTCGTCGGTTAGTTACGAAGATATATGATTTGAGGAATTTTGAGTCAATAACACCTTCAGGTGAATGTCGTATCATTTTCTAGGAAGGAATATGAACAAACCCTCACCTGGTATTGGTTTAACTTGTCATGTTTGGTGTTATTTTATTTGGAATACAACTTACTTTAAATGGGAAGGTTATGGGGACTCTTATCTGTAAACCTATATGATGAGGGTTCGTGTACATATATTTAATATAGTATTTAAATTGAACATTGATGACATATTAATCATTATCAAATTAATATAATTATTTAATAATAAGAATTTAATATTAATATACTAACTTTATATTATAAATAGTTAAACAATATGGATTAGGTACTTGTGATTCGCCATTTTTCTATAAATAAATATGATACAATACTTGTGATTTTATTTCAGCTGTTCTGCTCCTATCCATGTGTAAATGTAAAACAAGCTCTCAACATTATTTTGAAGTCATGCTGGTATCTAATAGGACTGTTTATTATTATTATTTAGACAGTCTGACGAAGGGGGTATGGGATATATTTGGCAATACAGTGGTGAGTCTATAATCGTAACCCCTGGTCTAAGCGATATCTACGACCTTTTACTCCATCGATGGTATAAATATTGCGCGTCTGGCCACATTAATCGTAGCCCAGTTTGTGGAATGATTAGCAGTACTAATGTACTGTTGTCCAGGGAATACCAGAATGTACTAATCGTACATCCTTTCAGTGGAGGATCTTTCTATGTCCCTTAGATGAGACGAGGGTGATAGTGATGAGGGTGTGGAAACCAGTGGAAACACTTAAACCTAACTAAACAAACCATGGCGACATTTGGGGTGATTCCCCTTTATGGGAAAATACCCAAGTTACCAGCCGGGAATTTGACCGGGACCTCTAGTTCGTAGCCAGGTGTATTGACCACCGCACAACGGGGCCGGTTTGACTCCGGTGGTGATTCCGTATCAATCGCAACCAAATGAACTCCAACTTGTAGGTCATCACTCACCCTGAACTCCCCTCCATTCCCGTCGTCCAACTCCAGCACGTAGCCCTCCACGTAGGAGGTTGGAGGGGGCTGCCATGCGATGGTCACACTGTTGTTCTCCGCGCTGCACTCTTCAGGTATGACGGCGGGGGCACAAGGGGCTGTAAAAACCAACACTCGTCACAAAGGGCCGTATTTATAGTCCGGTCTCTGGAGTCAACCAATATCCCAATAACAAGTAGCTCAGGTCGAATGAGAGATTAATTGACCTCCGACAGTAAGTCATTCCAGCATCCAGTTCAAAAAGATCCACAAGAAAAAGTGAGTTAAATTCTGTATTTTTTGCATTTTTTGTAAATCAAATATTTTTACTTTCTCTCGACACCTCCGAGTATTGTGCTCGTCAAAAAAACTCGAACTCAAAATTTTGATAAATGTCAACGTTTCATGATCCCTTGGAACAAAAAAAAAAATTGGTTTCGCAATGCCGTCTGTCTGACCGTACCGCGGGCTAGAGCCGAAACTGTTTAACCGATTGGCCTAAAACTTGGTATCTGGTGTTTTTATAGGCTTCTCCTCGAGGGGTTTTTGGAATTAGAAACCTAATCTTACAACTATGGGTAGTTTACTTAAGGGCAAAATGAGAAAAAAAAAATCATTTTATCTAAATTTGCTCTCTCTGCCGCGCTTTCAACGTCCGTATGGAACGTGCCTAGTCCTAATCCGTGAAGACTGAATTTATCCCCCCCCCCCACTTACTCAACCTAGTAAATATTTCTTGGGGGAGCCCCTTAGATCTTTACTTACACCTCCACGTGGCCTGGCGTTGAAGTGCGCGAGTAAAAACCAGTTATAAACAACAATAAGAAAACACCAAAATGATTTATTAGTCCAGCCTTTCAAGGGAAATGCCGCAATAAACCCGAAAACGCACTTTTCCCGTGGTGGACGCAACTTTACCCCCCTCCTTTTTTCCCACCCTCCTTACTCCCACCCCCAAGGCAACATTAGCATTTATGACAAGAGGGAGAAGAAGAAATGTCGTGTGAGGTTGGCTCCCCTGTTAATAATCGCGTGCGTCATATAAACTTCTCATTTCTGGTCCCCACTTCCCCCCCAACCCTCAGGCCTTCTCGCTCTTATGAAGTAAGCCCAGTGGTGTGAAAAGCTTGAAAGGGGGGCCCGGGGGGGGGGCAAATGGCACCATAAAACGTCCGTCTATCCAGGCTCGACAACCGACGACCACTCGTAGAATAAAATATTCACACACGATCAATTACACGTTAGGTTAGTGTGTGTGGTGTTGTGTGTGTGATTGCCTCAAGTTAATATGATCTCAATCAATCACGGTCCCGAAGATCTCACAGTGTGATAGACGCGATAGTTTGTCGAAAGAACCATTTTGGAAGACGTGGCGATCAAAAGTAGTACAGAGAACAAATATTTTCATTCATAATAAGTCAAGTGTAAACAAAATGTAACAGTTGATAAAGGCAAAAAATAAATTTAAAAAGCCGTGGCATTAGGTACAAGTTGGGTTTAATGTACTTATGTTCATTCTCTAGTAAACATGTTTGAAGTGAACTGTATTATTTTAAGTGTCCTGTTGTAGGCTAGTTCTCACTTCAAGTGTATAACACGTGCATGCGTGTTGAAAGGTCAATCTCAACTTGAGCGCCAGGCCATTTGCCTGGCAGAATGAAGTTTGACCTTATCTGATGCCACAGCTAACACTTATCAACCCTTTCACCTCAAGGTGGATAGGCAATTTTGACCTCAGACTACAACCAATCATTTCTCCCAAGGAGGTATTGGGCATTGCTATCTTACAAAAACTATTTCCCTCTCAAGATGGGTCTTATCCATTCTTTATCACAACATATTCCTCTCCAAAGGTATTTGGGCATGCTATTTACACAACTATTCCTCCAAGGGGATTGGGCACTGCTATCTTAAACAAATTAATAAACACCCCAAGGAGATGGGCTGGGATTAACCATACCTAATTTTCCAAGGTATATTGGGCACTGCCTATCTTACACAACTTTCCTCACAAGGAGGATTGGCATTTTACTAGAAAAACTATTTCCCTTCCAGGAGGATGTGGCACTGTTTCTTATCAGCATATTTACAGCAAGGTACATGGGCAATAACATCGTAAACAAAATATTGTTCCCAAGGAGGTTGGGCACTGCTATCTACACACTTTCCCTCCCAAGGTATATGGGCACTGCTATTTGACAATTATTTCATTCCCAAGGAGGAATTGGCACTGCTATCTTACACAACTATTTCCTCCCAAAGATTGGGCATTGTAATCTAACAACTATTTCAACCCTAAGGAATTGAGCATTGCTATCTTACACAACTATTTCCCCCCAAGTAATTAGGGCAGCTATCTTACAAACTATTCCCTCCCAGGAGGATTGAGCACTTGTTATTTACAAACTATTTCCTCAAAGGAGATTGGGCACTTCTTAACAACCAATAAATATTCCTCCCAAGATAATTGTGCACTGCTATCTTACAACTTTTTTCCCTCCCAAGGATACTTGGCCAGCGTATCTGTAACTATTTCCAAAGGATTTGCACTGCTATCTTACAAACATTTTCTCTCAAGGGGATTTGGCCACTGCTATCTCAACTATTTCCCTCCCAAGGAGGATTGGGCATTGCTATCTTACACAACTATTTCCCTCCCAAGGTATATTGGGCACTGCTATCTTACACAACTATTTCCCTCCCAAGGTATATTGGGCACTGCTATCTTACACAACTATTTCCCTCCCAAGGAGGATTGGGCACTGCTATCTTACACAACTATTTCCCTCCCAAGGAGGATTGGGCATTGCTATCTTACACAACTATTTCCCTCCCAAGGAGGATTGGGCACTGCTATCTTACACAACTATTTCCCTCCCAAGGAGGATTGGGCACTGCTATCTTACACAACTATTTCCCTCCCAAGGTGGATTGGGCACTGCTATCTTACACAACTATTTCCCTCCCAAGGAGGATTGGGCATTGCTATCTTACACAACTATTTCCCTCCCAAGGAGGATTGGGCACTGCTATCTTACACAACTATTTCCCTCCCAAGGAGGATTGGGCACTGCTATCTTACACAACTATTTCCCTCCATTGCAAACTTGATAGATAAGTAGATGCTATATGGTCGAGACCAAATCTTTATTTTATTATCCTAACCCTAAAAATTAAGGGTAGTTAACTTAAAATTTTGGAAAATAACCCTGAATATTATGTTAAAAAAAGGGGTATCTGGTGATTTTTGATATGATAAATAACACTATTTTTTTGTTTCAAGCACGGCGTCTTATTATCCATTCGGTTTGTACGCAAATGTCCTACTTTAGCAAACGTATTAGGAATGAGTAAGGTTGAATTGAGAGAAAGCGTACCCGTATTTGCGTGAAGAGAGAGAGAGAAACATAATTTAGGATAAAAAAACACCCCCAGTACAGCCGACTGGGGATTCGAACCTCAATATCTCCATAATCTATTTCCAGTATATTAAGTGAGTGAGGTTTTATAATTAGATCATTCGACTACCGAAGCTGGTCAGATTTATTTTATATAAGGAGAATAATCTATTTAAGTTTAGTTTACTGATGATTAAGTTTTTTAATGTGTGGCTGTATTATAAGCAAGGCGATCAACCCATAGAAAAAACACGTCGAAGAAAAACAAAAACAAAGGGTGTTTTAATATTGTTTTAGTTTGATCAACACTGCTGCAACAATATTACATTATGCATAACGTGTGTGGAAATATTTCACACCTCTTGTAAATTGTTTCAACAGACCCCGTGGGGAATAATGATAGCTCCATCTTTTAATGACTCCAGTAAACAATACGAATGACGGTCGTAATCCAATCCAACTCCGTATACAAACACGTAATGTTATTAAAACGACCAATGGAAATAACATTACACTATTCCACGCCCCGAAAATTACCAAAATTACCTCATGATAATCATCACTGTGTATGGCGAGAAGATTAGAGTTGTTTGATCATGAGTATTTGATTGTAATATTAATAATATTGTTCATTTTTAACAACACGGAATCAAACCAGCTGAAGAATAATTTGTATATTTTCCAGTAATGGATTTTTATACGCACAAGTCTAACACCTTAACTCAGTCGGTAGTGTGTATATCTACTAAGATAAGTGTCCCGGTTCGATTCCTAACATGGATGAAAAATTTATCATTGATAAATGTGGGTTTCCCCTTTCACAGTGATGAATTTACGGCTGTGGGGGCTGGATGTTTGTGTCTATTCTAGATTTAAGTTATTTTTTAAGTCGTATGCTGTATAATCAGTCGGCTTAGAAAGTGCACGTTAAATACCTTTAAATAAACAATTTCAAAGACCTGGTAAAAAAATATATTAGCTTATAGTTCAGAAAATATTGGTTTTATAAAAAAAAACTTCGAATAAAGGATTTTTACATTTAATGTTACTACAACTTTATAATAGTAAGCTATTTATATCTCAAATAGTTGCAGAAATATTGATAAAAATTTGGAAATATTGGCTTCTCTAAAGTGGCCTTAAAATAATTTTCATGGAAAAACGAAGATTGCCATTTTGTTTGTAGTGAAAAAACAATGCCTGGATACAAAATTTAATAAAAATCGCTACAGTAGATTTTGAAAAAATCAATTTTTATCTCATTTTGCCAAGAAGTAAACTACCCTTAATTTTAGGGTTGGCTACTTAATTCCAAAAACTCCTCGTGGAAACCTTAATAAAACCCTAAATATCCAGTTTTAGCCCGATAGGTAAAATGGTTTCGGCTCTAGACTGATGTACAGACAGACGACAGACAGACAGAGAATGGCGAAAACAGATTTTAGGTTTTAAGGGGCCATGAAACGTCAAAATTTATCAAAATCTAGAGTTCGATTTTTTTTTTTTACAATCACAATTATTTCTCTCTTCGAGGGATTGAGAGAAAGTAAAAAAAGACGCTATTTATAAAGTTGCAAATAAGAAATTTTATGAAACACTTTTCTTTAGTTCTGGCAGTTCAAATGGAATCTTCGATGCACCATAAAAAAAAGAGTTATATTTATATTTGGTTGAAGCAAAAAAAAAAGTTCAAATCGTTTCAAAACAAAGCCATTTATAAATTAACTAACCAATGTACAAACTTACAAAACACCAAATTAATGGAAGCCAACTTATGTTACACGGTCACAACATATCACAAACAAACAAACAATTTAATTCCTCTGTGGTTTACTGTCAACTTCTGTGAAATACAGGTACACGCGATAATAATCCCCACCCCTCCAATCAATAACAATAAAATTATGACACCCCCACCTCCTAACCCTTAAAAAAAAAGAGTTAACAAGACTAATAAATCCACCCTTGTCAAAGAGGTGGAGTGGAATTAATTTCTAAAAGTGTGGGGAGATAGGAAACCACACACAACTGTCTGTGATGTGGCAGCAACTGATGAAGATGAGGGGTGAGAAGGGAGGAACAAAGGATAAGGACAGGGGGGGAGACAAAGAGAGAACAAGAAGGACGAGTATACCAACTAGAAGCGAATGGAGGGTCAGAATAAAGAACAATAAGACTAGAGGTCTAAACAAGGTTGGATTAACAAGCTACAATCGGCACAAGACTACAAATATAACGGCCCCGGTCAGTGAGAAAGTAACAATCGCTGTCAGGCTGTGTGTCGTTTTCTGGAACTACTTCTCTATTCTGACTAAGCATATCCTCCTTTTCACCCTTCACTTACAACCACTCTTTGTCATATCAATAAGAAAGAAGGTAAAGAAAACTACAAAACTTATTATCTCAAGGTGGAAAGTTCACTTCTATTTCTCAAATATCTTAAAATTTTATGTTGTGAGCCTATACAAAAATTACTGTATTTGTTATCTAGAGCCCTTTTTTCCACTGAGCTCCGCAAATATGATAAAATTCGTTGAAAATTTAGATACAAGTGTGAATATGATACTTTTAATTTATTATTTAATGTACTATAATACCTCTTGTTGCACAACCAAAAACAAAAATAATAGTTTTATAAATATATTTTGTTACTTCAATAAGTTACGAGAAAGGCTACTAAACAGTAATCCTTAGAGAAGTATTATTATAAGCTTTTTACAACACTTTTGATAGATAATATAGTATTACTAATAACATTACTTATTAGTGACGTTCAACCAATGTTTGCAATAAAAAAATCTTCCGCTAGCTATGACCTACCAACACTCCTACGGCTTTGCATTCTGTATATGTGAGTTGCGGCCTAATCTTGAAATCATGTACGAGTAGCGGCCCGGCTTTTTTTAGAGACACATACGAATTGCAGTCCCACTCACTTGAGAGAGAGAGAGAGAGGTATGAGTTACGTCACCTAATTAGCAGTATACTTTCTATCGTGCTGTCTTAAATTTCAGATAGAAATTATCATCGTCTCATGTCGACATCCCTCGAAATATCCAAACTTCCTCAGTCATTGTCCTTCAATGGTTTTGGCCAAAATTTGATGGTTTGTTAAGTTAGGTTAGGATAGGTTAGGTCAACAGGCCGCAATTCGTAAGTGGCTCTAAGAAGGCTGCAATTAACTGTCTCTGTAGAGGTAAACAACTCGTGCGGCCGCAACTCACCTGCAGCCTTTGCATCAACATAGCAGCGTTTGATAAAAGAGATAGATAGATAATAGATAGATAGATATAGAAAAATGTTACCTGCTGGTTGCCGCTCCTCCCCGTTCCTGGCAGCTTGTAGACACCAACAAAACCAGGGTTAGTTAAGGTGCAAGGTGGGTTAATTAGTGAACAGTACATTCACAACAGCTCAAAGACTTTCATGACAATTGAAAATATATTTAAAACAGTTCATCCTCAAGCCGTTAAAATTGTCTAAGGACAACAATTTTTTTGAGGAGAGATTTTATCAGTAAAAAAATTAGTATTAAAACTGTGTCCAAAAGTTCAATAGCTAAAATTCAAATAATTGTGTTATTTTTAAAAAAAAAAGTCTATGAATTTAAAACTATTTATTTTCCATCCCTGAAATTTTTTCTCACTTCTTTTTGTTCTTCCCTAAAACTCCCTTGAGTCACACTTACCAGCACTTTGTGACACACTGGTTGAAAAACGCTAAATTAGAGCATTCAACCACCGAATAAGGTTATCTATCTATTTATCATATTTACGAATAGTAATATAAATTGACGACTTATCGCCCTATAAACGCTACTTGGAAAAAAAAGTTATAACACTTTATGTACTAAAGTAACTTTTTTTGGTTATAGTCCCAGAATATTTATTTAGTTTGCATCTAGATATTCCATTAATGGTCCCTAGAACATTTTTACAACATAAAGCCTCAAGTACAGCAACAACTCGGAGGGAAACATTTTGTTCGGCCCCTGTATTTACGTCTAAAAATGGTCCATTATTGGTTTTTATGTCTGCATATGGCTCTCATTTCAGCGATTTAAATATTTCCAAGTATCCAGTTTTACGACATTTTATTACCACCTGTTCCGTTCTCGTGCACACGCATCATAATCACGCCATCCCGGCAATATATATATAGACCGCAATGAAACCTGGACTTTATTTTATTTTGTTTTGTTTAGGAAGACAACCCATAGACATCCGAAAAAGATAAAGAAATAAAAGGATAAGTATATGATGCTAGTAAAAGCATAATATCAACTTAGTATGTGAAGCTTTAATACAATATTTTATTAAAGCGAAGTCTTACACTCACACACACACACCATCCATACATTTTTTGACCCAATACGTCTCAGTACCCATTCGGAATACACGCATATATTAGCGTAATTTGTAGATAACTTAACCTAATTTGTGTGTGTGCATATTTATGTTGTATTAGCGTAATTTTAATATATACTAGCATGGTTTGTATATATTCTAGCGTAATTTGTGCGTGCATGCATATTTACTATATTTGTGCAATTTGTATAGATATGCTATATCAGCGTAAATTGTATGTATAAAAGTGTACTTTGTGTGAGTGCAATATTTATGCTAAATTAGCAAAATTTGATTATATATATTAAACTGTATTAGCGTAATATAGTTATATAATCTGCCTAATTTACATATATTAGCGTAATTTATACATATTAACGTTATATATATCTGTAGGCCTTTATAAATAATTACACTTATAAATATGGTAGTAAATATGGTAGATGAAGAAGTAGAAGTTAGAGGAAGTGCATCTCCATTTGCATGGAAAGATAGTGGGAAACCATTTAAAAAAATAACACCTTCAGTACACTTTCATGGGATTCGAACCCCAATATTTTTACTATCATGAAACCAGACTTCACGTGTTTCTTTTAATAAATAGTTTTTCCACTCTCCTTGGACGCAAATACAGGTGTACATTTACTTTAAATTCAACCTTACACATTCCTAACCTATCTTGATTAATATGTTAGTACATTAGTACAATCCGAAGAGTAGTAAGACGTGGTGCTAAAATAGATAAATATATCTTTACCACAAATAAAGTTTCCAAATATATTATATTATTATTATTATTATTAGCACCACGTCTTACTACCCATTCGGGTTGTACGCACTTACGCTAATGTGCAATGGTAGGGTGATTGTGAGATGAAATGGAGGACCTACAGTTTAACGTGGGATCCGAACCACTGTGAAGGCCTGGCATTCCACACATTCACAAGTTATGATTAATACACGTCTTTTCAGAGGTGAAGAAAGGGTTTGGCAATCAGATAAATCTGTGCCGGGACCGAGGATTGAACCCCTGACCCCCAGCACAGAAGTCTGAGACCTTACCCCTAGACCACCAGGTCAACAATATATTATATTCAGTTAAGATAATAGAATATTAAAAGTGTTACTATGTGTGTGTGTGTGTGTGTGTGTGTTCAAAACTAAATGATGCGTTATGGCATATCTTATTTATCTCCTGTCAGTAATAGTGTCTCGCGGGGCCCGCGCCCGTCCGCGGCCCACCACGTTGTGAAGCAGTACCGCTCATGCGCATGGTAGAGTCTGTTCATGATAGGTTTTTACCTGGATGACAGATCAAAAATCATATGTTTAGGTTTTGGGTTGCCAACACTTGTAAAAGATCACTGTTTTGTTATAAATGTCAAGTTTTTAAACTACCTGTTATATTTTACATTTAAAATAACGTAAACTTAAGTTTTCTCATACTATTTCATTACTTTTAATAATTTCTTTTTATCTAACTCGAAACAATATTTTAAACATAATTGAAAGTACTTAATCTTCGTTTTGGAACGTTATTGACTGAGTAATATTGTGCATACATCAATACCTTTAAATACAGGCATCATATTTACTTGGAAAAGAGAAAATACTTGTCATATATATTAAATTATTTTATGATTATTTTATCGTATTTTGAAATATATAAAATATTTTTATCATTGTAAAAAACTTGATTCCGTCATGTTCAACACACATGGTTTAGATTCGTCGGTCGCCATTTTGAAGCTATGTTCGTTATACCTTTTGTGAAAGTACTGTGAATATTAATTTTTTTAAGTGGAATAAAACGATGAATAAGCTTTGTGTCCGACCTCAAATAAATATATAAATAATATTGGCCAAAATTACTGTGGTTAACTATCACATTCATATATTAACATCTGTTTTCATTACATTTATCCAAAGTGATAGATGTCAGCTGTTGGCTTAGGGATATATTAGGGATTATTTCTAGTAACATTTCGAGCTGTCATCCAAGTAAACTAAGGTCGTGAATGAATTATAGTAAGCTTTTAAACAAAATTGACCGCCACCCCGGCCTACCCTCTCCCCAAACCCCTCCCTCCTAATCTAGCCTTCGCTGTCCACTTACGTTTCATCTGTATAAAGTTGAGCTGCTCAATGGATCTGAGCACTGACTTATCCTCCAAGGTCAAGTCGAACTCGTGGGATATCCGCGGTGACGTCACCACGTCCTTGTGCCACGTGATGTCTATGTTGGCCACCCTGTTGATCAGCATCGAGCCAACCTGATAAAACAACAACAAAAAAGTGTTATTTTAACTAGAGAATAATATTATTTTAAATTAATCCAAATCTTAAATTTTATTTCAACTCTCGAATCCAAATTCAAATCCTAGAATCTTTACAAAGGTTCGATTTAATTTAAAGTAAAAATCTTTAAAAGTGGATTAAAAAATAAGTTTTTTTAAAGGCTGGGTGCCCCTGACAAATGATATTTTGTTTATCATGCCTATTACGTCACAAACAACAAAGTGAACATTTTTTTTAGTAAATTGATTATATTAATACAATTTGATCCTTTTTTAAATTTTGCTATTTTCGCAAAGGCACAAGTCAAGGTCTTCATAATTATTGTCGAAGAGATAATATATGAGATATAATTGTTCGCTATCTATTCTCACCAAGTCTATTTTCGTCTACGTGCGTTAATAAAATTAGTTTAACTGTGGAAATGTCCGTTGCAGCCCATATAAAAGTTTGAATTTTATGAAAGAGAAGAATGAAATCCATACATAAACTATAATTGGAATCGATTGAACTTCATATTTAAGTCAAAACGTAAATGAAGTTTTCCCTGTGCCGTTGTACGTTGGTCTGTACGTTATATGCGTGTAAGAAAATACACAATAAGTGGCAAATATCAATAAATTGAAGGTCCGTGAAGTTGGCAGCACCACTAACGGCACAAATTATGAAACCTATGCCAATATTTAGTGCTGAATTTGTGCCACAAGAATATTCTATCCCCATAATTTGTGCCGCCATAGTTTTCGTGAAAACGCAAAAAAGCTCTGGGTGCTGCCAACTTCACGTAGCAGCACCCATAGCGGCACAAATTTTGAAACCTATGCCAATATTTAGTGCTGAATTTGTGCCACAAGAATATCCCATCCCCATAATTTGTGCCACCATAGTTTTCGTGAAAACACCAAAAAACAGTGGGTGCTGCTGGCAGCACCCATAACGGCACAAATTATTAAACCTATGCCAATATTAAGTGCTGAATTTGTGCCACAAGAATATCCCATCCCCATAATTTGTGCCACCATAGTTTTCGTGAAAACACCAAAAAACAGTGGGTGCTGCTGGCAGCACCCATAACGGCACAAATTATGAAACCTATGCCATTATTTAGTGCTGAATTTGTGCCACAAGAATATCCCATCCCCATAATTTGTGCCGCCATAGTTTTCGTGAAAACGTCAAAAAAACACAGTGGGTGCTGCTGGCAGCACCCATAACGGCACGAATTCTGAAACCTATGCCAATATTTAGTGCTGAATTTGTGCCACAAGAATATCCCATCCCCATAATTTGTGCCGCCATAGTTTTCGTGAAAACGCTAAAAAAACACAGTGGGTGCTGCTGGCAGCACCCATAACGGCACAAATTATGAAACCTATGCCAATATTTAGTGCTGAATTTGTGCCACAATAATATCCCATCCCCATAATTTGTGCCACCATAGTTTTCGTGAAAACACCAAAAAACAGTGGGTGCTGCCAGCAGCACCCATAACGGCACAAATTATTAAACTTATGCCAATATTTAGTGCTGAATTTGTGCCACAAGAATATCCCATCCCCATAATTTGTGCCGCCATAGTTTTCGTGAAAACGCCAAAAAAACACAGTGGGTGCTGCTGGCAGCACCCAAAACGGCACGAATTCTGAAACCTATGCCAATATTTAGTGCTGAATTTGTGCCATAAGAATATCCCATCCCCATAATTTGTGCCGCCATAGTTTTCGTGAAAACACCAAAAAAAAGTGGGTGCTGCTGGCAGCACCCATAACGGCACAAATTATGAAACCTATACCAATATTTAGTGCTAAATTTGTGCCACAAGAATATCTTACTCTCATAATTTGTACCGCCATATGTTCCATGAAAACACCCTAAAACGATAAGTTGTGTTAACACCACGTTGTACTCAGTACTGGCCAGCCCTCACTTCAATGCCGACCTTAGTTTTCTCCCGCCTGTGCACCCATTTACGTCATAATGGTATCCAACAGTTACTGGGATCCACGATAATTATTTGAGGTTGCATCAAAGCTTAGACATATATATGAGTGCCATATATTTATGACCATAGAAGGAAAAAAATCTAGGAACTTGAATATAGCTGTTCAATATATTGATGAAATAATTTTTAAAATACACTCTTTTCTTTGAATAGCTAATGTTGATTTATTATAAAAGTTTCTAAATAATTTATAAAAAGTATCCCATTTTATTTATTAGTTGTAGATTGATTATTGTACACACCTAATTCTAGATGAAGACTAATTTGAGGTAATTAATTCCTAAATGTAATAGTTTGCAATTAAGCATTATTCTTACCATTATTATACTAAAAATTATATTTTTAAAAATGTATTTCTTTACCATCGGTAAAAATTATGGAGCACTATGTTTAAATTGCGAATGTGAATACATAGCACTGTCATATGCTGATTTTGTGCCACAATTCTCAAATTATGTTCTGCCATAGTTTTCATTTAAACGCATTCAAGCTTTGGGCGCTGCTAAATTCTTAAACCTATGCAAATATGTAGTGCTCAATGTGTCCAAAATATTGTACATTCTCATAATTTTTGCCGTTAGCCCGCAATAGTGTTCGTAAAAATATTCAAACACGTTAGGTGCTGCTAACTTCGCATAGTATTATCACTAAATTAATAACACAAATTTCTTAGTTTATACCACAAAGACATCCATCTCCTGTAATTTGTGACCTCATGCTTTTCTGGAAAATATTAAAATACTGTGAATGTGGCTGGGAGCACCATCAACAGTACAAATTCTGAGGCCTATGCCAACATTGAATACCAAATTTGAGTGGTAAAGAATATCCCACACCTATTATTTGTGTTGTCATAGTTTTCATGAAAATACCAGTAGCCTTGTTCAAATTAAGGAAGGTCGTTTAGAGGAAGTGCACCCACATTAGCGTGGAGTGTGTGTGTGTCTGTGTGTGTAAAATGGAGTAGATGTGATAAATCATAATATGTTCTGAACCACCTGGCTAAGATTATTGCCTTGTCCTCACAGTCAGCGGCAGTCAGTATATCACGAGGCTGACTCCTTTTAAACCACGCGACCGCTGATGCAGATAACCCCTCGTTTTCAAATAAGCTTCTAGCCTTATCTGATGTCACTGCCTATGTTACACATTTGAGAAACACGTACAGATATTTAGTGCTGAACTAGTTTTTTATGTGAATAGTTGGCATTTTAATATTTTTCGTGAAAATGACAGAAAACTTTCGTTAGCTACCAGCAGCAGTTTAATACCACAAACTACGAAAATGTTGCCAGTAATATTTGCTGAATTTGTTCTTCAAAAACCCATTTTCATAGTTGGTGCTGCCTTAATTTTCCATAAAACACTTTAATGCACTACCGCCTATCACTACTACTTGTGTAACCCAAATAAAAAAATCTTTAAATACAGGTCAATGGATAATATTTACTATTACTTAGGTTGTGCTACATAAATAAATCAGTTTTATAAAATTGTGCCATCATTGGTTTTAGGAGAAAAGAAGAACAAAACTGCTAAGTGAAACATGCAGCACCAATATTTTAAAACTATAAATTATATTAACAACACTGGCGTCACAAATTAATAATAAAATATAAATATGACTTGTATAGTTGTGATAATATTCTTAATTATTTAAAATGTCATGAAAATATTATAGCTTAATATATCAGTATTAGCTCACATTTTCTTATGTGTAAGATTGTGGCTGTGTATATATAATGTGTGTGTGTGTGTGTGTGTGTGTGTGTGTGTGTGTGTGTGTGTGTGTGTGTGTGTGTGTGTGTGTGTGTGTGTGTGTGTGTGTGTGTGTGTGTGTGTGTGTGTGTGTGTGTGTGTGTGTGGTGTTTACACAAGATGCAAGAGTCGACATATTCATACAAAGGAACTGTTGATAAATGCCTTAGGGGTGGCTAGAGGGTGAGGCAGAGAAACAGATTAGTCACACTTGTCAAGCCTTCGAGAGATCTCATGTATCCCAAAAGGATGTTTGATCTATTTTATTTACAAACCCTTTTCAATTGTAAGATATACTTTTGGGATGTAACTCTCACAATAAACTGAGCCACCAATGTTGGAGAAATCAGGGTTTGAATCTCATTCAGGTGTATTGAGGGTGTTTGTTTCTAAATAATTGTTTCACAATCTCCTCCAACGCAAATTCGGGTACACTTCCTATAAATTCAATCCCTCTCATTCTTAAAACACTAGTGCAACTTGCAGGGCCCACATAGGCCTAAGCATATAACCCGAACGCGGTGCTGATAGTAAAATAATAATTATTATCTTCATTTTAATTTCCTATATTATAGTGGTGGCCAACAGTCACAAGAGCTATATAACATCCGCTTCGGTGGTCACGGGGCCTAACGCGCTAATCTCGTGTTGGGCTAGACTGCCGAAGACGGGCATATTGGGGTTCGATCCCAGTTGGGTGCACTGAGGGTTTTTTCCTTAAAAAAATTCCACTCTCCCTCCAAGCAAATGCGGGTATACTTCGTCTAAATCAAGCCTTCCTATTTCCTAGCAAATTAGTGTAATTAGTGCATAGGCGTATAACCTGAACAGGTAGTACATAGGACGTGGTTATAAAAAAAGTTACATAACAGGCCATCACTGAGTAACACACAAGTATGACATAGAAGTAGAGCTGCATAAGAATATAAAATAAACAATTATAGGTAACTAGAGATATATGTGACGGAAAATTTTGTAATTATTATGTCTGTAAAATAATTTCAACTGATTAAATGGATAATAATAATAATAACAGTAATAATAATTAGTGGTGGTGATGATAGTAGTAGTAGTATTAGTAAAGAAACACCTGCATCGGTGGCCGCATGGTCTAACGCACTACTATCGCAATAGACTAAACTACCGATGACAGGGAAATCGGAGTCCGATCCTGGTCGGGTATCCTGAGGACGATTTTCCTAAATGGTTTTCCACTTTCAAACCACGCAAATGCGGGTGCAATTCCTTTAAATTCAAACTTCCTCATCCCTAACACATTGGCGTATTAGTACATAAGCGTATAAGCCGAACGGGTGGTAAGATATGGTGATTAAAAAGTATTAAAGAAACAAATAAATGATAGAGTTTGTAGACACGTTATGTTCATAAATCATACTCCAAATTTTGGTCATCAATAAGTTAACTAAAATAATTTTAAGGTTGACCCGACATTTCCCCCCCCCCCCCCCCCTCTCATCCTCCGTGCTTCCTATCTACCCCTCTCCCACCCCCAATCCACGCCTTCTTTTAACACACTCGTCTCCTAGCACACTATATTTTGAAGTATAATAGGCTCAAAGTGTCACCTTTTAACCCCCAACCACAAGCCGCCACTGAAGTAAATTTTCATCTCTATAATGATAACTAAATAATGGTGCATTACAATCATAAAAAAAACAGTAAGAAGAAGAAGAATGTCAATTTAGAACATGTACTGAGTGAATTGATGATAAGAGAGCTCCTTTAATAATAATAATAATAATAATAATAATAATAATAATAATAATAATAATAATAACAAATACTCAATCTGTTATCGTTAATGGGATGTATGCAACTGTCCAAAATCCTTCAGGTGACACAAATCGGTGACGCAGGTCGCATGCGGCCCGTAGTTTCCTGCTGATCTAGATCATGACCTTCAAGCTCCTTCTCCTCGCAGTTAAGAAAAATTAATCAATATACATTCTTACAATATCCCCATGGAAACTGCATCCGTCGAGTATGTTTCATAATCTATACTAAAAATTGGAAATACTAGCACGTACAAAGTACCCTCTAAAGCATTTTCCCGAGAAAATGAGATACGCCAATTTGTTAGTAATATTATATTGTACCAAAATATGAATTTTAATCAAAATCGTTAAAGCGAATCACAATAGAATAATTTTTTTCTCTTTTCATCCTTAAGTAAACTACTCTTAGTTTTTTTAAGGGTAAGTTAGATCTTTAACTTTAAAAGAAAACGTTGTGTGACCTTATGAAACCCCCAAGACACCAAGTCAATATTATCACTGTGCATAATTTCAGCTTTCTAGGTAATCTAGGGGATTCTTAATTATGTGGAAATACACAAAACATTAGGAAATCATATGTAGAGATACATTACCAAACCGTGTGTATTTTAATTAATTAAAATAAAAATAATTTTTAAATCATACATTTTTGATATTAATTAACCAATCTCATCGATATATATAATTTTAACGCACTATTAAATTTTGGTAAGAGTTTGTAAAACTTTACTGTGCAACAGTAAAATCAGTGTGAAGTCTTAAAAGGAATCCGCGAAGGGACATGCGATGCGGACTTCCAGTGTTAAAAGGTTTCCCACCCTTGGGTTAAACATTCACTCAAAGACAGAGATGTTTAGTCAGCATAATGTTTTGAAAGGGGAATGAGAAATGCAACGGCCTTCGAGGAGGGAATTAGAGCTTGAAGCTACAAAGTTTTTAGGTGTTTGATTGAAAATTATCTTGGCACAAATTTTTAAGAATAGAATATTCTTGTGGCACAAATTCAGCTTTAAGTATTAGTATAGGTCTCATCATTTGTGCCGTTATGGGTGCTGCCCGCAACATCCACTGTTTTTTTGGCATTTTCACGAAAACTACCACGGCGCAAATTATGGGGATAGGATATTCTTGTGGCACAAATTCAGCACTTGATATTGGCATAGGTTTCAGAATTTGTGCCGTTATGGGAGCTGCCAGCAGCACCCACTGTTTTTTGGTGTTTACACGAAAACTATGGCGGCACAAATTATGGAATAGGATATTCTTGTGGCACAAATTCAGCACTAAATATTGGCATAGGTTTAATAATTTGTGCCGTTATGGGTGCTGCCAGCAGCACCCAATGTGTTTTTTTGGCGTTTTCACGAAGAATATGGCGGCACAAATTATGGGGATGGAATATTCTTGTGGCACAAATTCAGCACTAAATATTGGCATAGGTTTCAGAATTTGTGCCGTTATGGGTGCTGCCAGCAGCACCCACTGTGTTTTTTTGGCGTTTTCACGAAGAATATGGCGGCACAAATTATGGGGATGGAATATTCTTGTGGCACAAATTCAGCACTAAATATTGGCATAGGTTTCATAATTTGTGCCGTTATGGGTGCTGCCAGCAGCACCCACTGTGTTTTTTTGGCGTTTTCACGAAGAATATGGCGGCACAAATTATGGGGATGGAATATTCTTGTGGCACAAATTCAGCACTAAATATTGGCATAGGTTTCATAATTTGTGCCGTTATGGGTGCTGCTGGCAGCACCCACTGTTTTTTGGTGTTTTCACGAAAACTATGGCGGCACAAATTATGGGAATAGGATATTCTTGTGGCACAAATTCAGCACTAAATATTGGCATAGGTTTCAGAATTTGTGCCGTTATGGGTGCTGCCAGCAGCACCCACTGTGTTTTTTTAGCGTTTTCACGAAAACTATGGCGGCACAAACTATGGGGATGGGATATTCTTGTGGCACAAATTCAGCACTAAATATTGGCATAGGTTTCATAATTTGTGCCGTTATGGGTGCTGCCAGCAGCACCCACTGTGTTTTTTTGGTGTTTTCACGAAAACTATGGCGGCACAAATTATGGGGATGGGATATTCTTGTGGCACAAATTCAGCACTAAATATTGGCATATGTTTCAGAATTTGTACCGTTATGGGTGCTGCTACGTGAAGTTGGCAGCACCCAGAGCTTTTTTGCGTTTTCACGAAAACTATGGCGGCACAAATTATGGGGATAGAATATTCTTGTGGCACAAATTTAGCACTAAATATTGGCATAGGTTTCATAATTTGTGCCGTTAGTGGTGCTGCCAACTTCACGGACCTATAAATTGAGCCTATTTTTTTTTTGTATTTGCTTCGATTATTAGCAAAAGAGAACACCACTGGATAACCCAACGTAGGATTTTTTTTCATCTAAAATGTAGTTCTAGATCAAATGAAACCCCTAAAAAGTGGTATGCACGTTTGTATTTACAAAGTATTCGTTTCTACAAATTGTTATAATTTGGTTTACAAATAACTTTAATACTAGATTGCGTTAATAAAGTTCCCAGTACATAAGATAATATTAAAAATACCATAGCTAAAAACACACGTTTCAAACTTTCGCCTTTTAATATGACCCACCTTCCCAAAATGCTATAGAATAAGAAAGTTTTCCCGAGTTAAAAGTGACATTGTCAGATCATTTAAAAGTGTACAATTATTTACTGTATATTAAGTTTTTCTGTGTTTAGAAGGCTTACTTCGAAAAAAAATTGTTTCCAAAAACTTTTCCAATTACAAGAGTCTTGTCGGAACTCAAATCACAACGACTGTTTAGTTACTGTCTAATTAATAACACAATTATGACAAAAGATTGTCTGGATGACTTTCTCAACTGTGTGACATTCTACACCTGCTTGTGTTTGATGTTGTATAACTCGAATATCCTTTGTTGAAGAAAACATATACCAGAAGTCTCACGCATTCTTGGAATACAAAGCGTAACCGGAAACGAAACGAAATGGGAAGTATTTGACTCAATTTACCGAGCAAAGTGTTATTCTGTCTCAACTTGAACAGTTGGCATTTCGTCTGTCCGGATCTTTATTGTACGAAAAATGTAAGAATACCTATATTCCATTCACGGTAGGAATTACTCTCTGAAAGATCTTTTTTCTTACCAATATCCCACCATATAATAGCTTTCTGGTAGGGAAAAAGGCCTTTCAGAAAACAATTCCTACGGTGAACAAACTTTAAACAAATATTAACAACATTTTGCAGGGATATTCTTTGATTCTAGGCTAAACAATGGGCACAAGTTTTTTCGCCCCAGCTTATCCGTTTCAATATGGCGGCCACTCAAAAATGGGTCTTGTTTGTTCGGCGATAGCTGCCAAATGCGGGGACCAATTATAACCAAATTTGGCAGGGATAGTCTATGAACGTTTGTCAAATTATGTATGATAATAATTTTTAATCTGGTTATCAGTTTCAATATAGTGGTATCTCAAAAGTATTTTTCATTTAATAGCTCATCTCAAGTGACTTGAATTTATAATTCCAAGTAATTGATCGAATATCTAAGGAATACTTAAATATTTTTTTAAAACATATATTGCATGACTGACGTCTTAAATCGCGTGAAAAACGGTTTTTCTCTATCAAAATATTGTCATTATGATTATAGTATTAATTGGTTTTCTGTCTATCTTTATCACTAAGGAAAATAAATGGTACGGCGCACCGCACAGACTTTCTCTCTCTTTCTATAAACTCGTAAGATTTCTGAACGGAATAATGTACATTGTATCATCACCACTCCACATAAGAACACGCATAAAATAATATACAATGATATAGAATCAATGAGAAAAGAGGCGCATCTTTGTCCACCTTAGAACATTTCAAACAGTTTAATGTCTTCCACAAGGGTCAACACTTAGTATTAAAATTTCGATTTCTGGTTAAAATTTTAACATTTTAAAAGATGTTGCAGATCTTCAAGTCATCGCATTGATATTTAATTATTCATTTATACATTTTGACTAATAAAAAATGTAAATATTGACTATTGAGTCTAAAATGGAGATAGATCATTGCTATGCAAACATTTCTCCTAAGAGATTTAAGGAAAAATAACATACTTTTTTTAGATACTTACTTATATTTAATTACTCTATGGCATTGGAGTATTATTGCGTTAAGACTTAAGTAGTATATGTTTACAACTAAAGCTCACAAAATTGTATTAATATATTTGCAAATATCTCAGAAACTGCTGTTTTTATAAAAATATATGTCAAATAAAAGTTTTTTATTTCTAATAGTCCTACAATTTTGCAATGATAAGTTGTTTAGTTTCTCCAATAGTTGTGGAGATACGGAAATTAACGCTTCTGCAATGTACCCTAAAAATCATTTTCATAGGAAAATGAAAATAGCCAGTTTATTTATAATCTTAATCAACGCCTAGATACGAATTTTAATCAAAATCGTTTAAGCAGATTTTGAGAAAACCAAATTTTTCTCTTTTTGCCATTCAGTAAACTACCCTTAATTTTAAGTTTTAATAGACACACAGACAGACGGCATTGCAAAGACTATTTTTAAGGGTTCGGGGGGTCATGAGACGTCGACATCCATCAACATTTCAGGTTAGTTTTTCTTACGGTCGCAATACTTAAGCTTTAATGCCCAAAAAGTTAAAAATATATATATAATTGCGTATATATTGAAAGTTATTGATTTTATAAAAATATGTTTCGAATAAAATATTTGTATTATAAATATATATACATATTTGTAATGCTAAGTAATTTCATATCTCAAATAGTTTCGGAGCTATTATAAAAAATGTTAATTTACGCATCAGACCGGAGCCCTTAAAACGATTTTGCCGAAATATTGAGAGTAGCCATTTTGTTTGGAATATTTATTTATGTTCATAAATGAAAATTAATCAAAATCGTTAGAGCCGATTTTGAGAAAATCGACTTTTTCTCTTTATGCCCTTCAGTAAACTACCCTTAATTTTAGGGGTAGATATCCAATTCCAAAAACCCCTCGGGGCAACCCTATGAAAACCCTAGATATCAAGTTTCAGCTCAATCGGTAAAATAGTTTAGGCTCTAGTTGGAGGTACAGACAGACAGACAGACAGACAGACGGAAATTCAAAAACCACTTTTTCGGATTCAGGAAGTCATGAAACGTCAAAATTCATCAAAATCTCGAGTTCGATTTTTTTGACGATCACAATACTTTCTCTACCTGTAAGATAGAGAGAAAGTAAATATCAACCTGAAATTCAAGGAGAAATTCAAGGAGGCATTTCAACTTTAAATACAAAGAGAAATGTTAATACTATATATATATATATATATATATATATATATATATATATATATATATATATATATATATATATATATATATAGTAACGATACTAATAAGAATGGATCAAGGCCTACTGTTACTATCAAAACGGATAGAAAAAAAAAAATTAAAATATACCTTTATGGTCTGTAATACAATGACAAAGTCCGGCGCTTGACACTAAATGCTGGGCCACCCTGTCCTTGAAAATCTAGTCCACCTGTTGATTTCAAAACACAATATCTGCTTCACGGAGACACCTCGACAGTTTATACCCCCATTGATTTTCAACTAAAGCCGAACGTTCAATGCAAGGCTGGCTTGAAAGTTTCAAAATTGAAAAAATATCCCACCCGAAACCCTTTTAGCTCCAGCATAGGCCAATAGTAGACATTCCATGGGAAGAACCTCATATGACATCTAGCAAGGCTACTAAATCTATTTTTACCAATACCTATAAAATAACACTAGTAATAAAGTAAAATGTTATCAACTTTGGCCACAAAAAAATTCTGTATTTTCTAAAAATCTTCTTTATACACAAATCCTACTATAAAACTTAAAGATATATTTTATATATATATTTTAGCACCGCGTCTTACTACCCGTTCGGGTTATACGCCTAAGTACTAATTACGCTAATGGATTAGGAATGGGGAAGGTTGAATTTAGAGGAAGTGAACCCGCATTTGCGTGGAGGGAGAGTGGAAAACCATTTAGGAAAAACCACCCCCAGTTCACCCGACCGAGATTCGAACCTCGATCTCCCCGTCCTCAAAAACTTAAAGAGATCGTGATCATGAGAATTAGAAATTGCCTAGATTAGTTTATTCATTTCGAAAATGGAATACATTTAATAATTATATTTAAAGGTTTGGTCACTCGGACTGATATACTTTACTTTGTTTCCGCTTCTGGTCACATTCGAACCAATGGTCGGATTTTTACCAAATTAATAAAACACCAACCTCACAAGACACACTCCCCAGTAACATGCCAATTCTATAAATATGGTTTCAACGTAGCTGTTGGAATTGTGATACTGTGAAACTATCCTAGAAATGATAGAAGATCACACATTGCAAAGGCTACATATTAAGTTTGACTTAACGATCGATACATCTTTGAAATAGATTGATTTTTAAACTTCTTCGCCCAGAACTTACTGTAATATATTTTAAAATAAAGGCATGCCAAAACGTGTATTTTTTATTTATTTTTTATCGTTGCATTTTACTACCTGTTCAGGTTATAAGCGTAAATGATAATTACTCTAATGAGGTAGGGATGAGGAAGAAAGCATTTTAGAGGCAATCTACACTAATTTGCGTGGAAGGTGGGAAACGGTTTAGGAAAAAAAAAAACCCACCCTCATTAGACCCGACTGGGATTCGAATCTGGATCTCCCAGTCTTCAGACTAGTCTAACACGAGACTAACGAATTAGACCATGGAGCCACTGAAATAGACAACGTGTATCGTTAATTAAAAATATTAGTACCATTGAAACTTTTAAAAATTTACCAATTTCCACAAGTATGAAGCATAAACGGTAAATGTATAGTTTTTGATCAAAGAGTCTATCCCAACATTTGTAATAAAACCAATTTTATACCCTCAAGAGTGACTTAAACTGTATAGCATGAGAAATAAGGTCGAAGAAAGTGAATTTAAGTGAATGGGCTAACGTTTAACATTAGAGAATATGGCTGACATATCCCATTGTAGGAATATAATAATAATAATATTTAGCACCGCGTCTTACTACCCGTTCGGGTTATACGCTTAAGTACTAATTACTCTAATGGATTAGGAATTGGGAGTGTTGAATTTAGAGGAAGCGAACCCGCATTTGCGTGGAGGGAGAGTGGAAAACCATTTAGAAAAAAAAACAAGTTTACCCGACCGAGATTCGAACCTCGATCTCCCCGTCCTTGACGGTCAAGCTCAACACGACTAGCGTGTTAGCCAGCTACGCCACCGAGGCGGGTCATTTTAAAAAGATGATACTAAAGCGTAACCAGTTTGGAATTAACTTTGGCTGAACAATTTAGAGTCAAGCATAATAATTAGATAAAGTATGTTATTGGAAAAATACTTTCACATGTAATGTGTAGTTTCCAAACATCAGAGCGACGTTGTTTTGTCGGAATATGTATCACGTGACTACTCGGCCATGTTAACTATACAAGGGACAGACAAATGTTGCCAACCTTTTCATGTAGTAATTACCTGGTGTGAAATCCTCCACTAACAACCAAAGAAATAGTAGCCCTACCACCTTAGCCTTCTGTATCTCTTAACATGACCACGTGATTTACTAATTACAGTTCTCTCGCATCGTGGAAATAAATCTAGAAAAAAAAAAGCGATCAAAACTTTTTTTTTCGAGTGAAACCTAATTAAACGCGTCGTTTTTCAAAGTTGGCCAGAAGAGAGACTTGAAATGGGATTCGCTTTCATCCTCCCGCTTCTACAAGTAGATTAGAAAATGTCAGAAGATTAATAACCCGACCGTCAGAATTTTCAACACGCTTTTCCTGCCCGTTTCCCGTCCAAACTATTCAAAGAAAAATAAACGTCTTCTAATAATAGACCATTGGTATCGAGTTCGCGAATGAATGATAATGCAAGTCAAAAACAGCAAGACTTTTATCAAGACAATTATCAAGTTATCTCAGAATGGGTGGCTAAATTTTGAGTGAAATTATATTTCAATGCACCCTTTTTTTTTAGCACCGCGTCTTACTACCCGTTCGGTTTATAATCTTATGTACTAATTACGCTAGCTGTTTTTATGGATTGGTAAGGTTATAGTTAGAATAAGTGTACCCACATTTGCGTGGACGTAGAGTCGAAACCCATTTTGGAAAAAAAATACCCTTAGTATAGCTTACCTAGATTCGAACCTCGATCTCCACATCATCGGCAGTCTGGTCTACTGCGAGAAAATAGCGCCTTATACCATGCGGCCACCGAGACGGGTTTTCACGTATGTTATTTGGTACATAGTTTTCAGTTACTATATATTTAGTGTTGAAAAAAAAAACAAGATAAAAGTAAAAATAATTAAAAAAAAACTAAATATCATTCTAAAATTATGAAGAGGTAATAGTACCCTTATATATATATATATATATAATATAAATATTTTTTTTTAAACCAAACTTGCTTTTGGACTAGCTGTTAAATACACGAGGTGCAATAACACCCCTCAGCCCGTAACCCCCCTTATCATTAATAACTACCAGGAATTTTAACAAGTGAGGCGCGAAAAAAACCCCAAAAACATGCATCACCCGGCACTTGTTACAAAAAACCGGAACTGGGAAGTCAAATAAATAATACCCTTTAATTACAAAAAAAATAAAAATAATCTAAGTATGTTGGACTCTACAGCACGCAAAGGTATGTTTCTAGTTGTTTGGGGTCAAAGGGGTCAGAGAGGTTGGGGGGGGGGGGATGGAAGCACACGCCAAGTTTCAATTAGAGTAAAAACTGTTCTTAAAGTAACCTATGGTCATTATGAAAAAGAGTATGATTATAGTTATTGGTCTCTCTCGTGTTGAGGAAATAAAGAACAAGGATACAATCTTTGGATTTACATTTGTAAGTTGTTTTTCAGTTGTTGTGGTGTACAAGAGTTGGAGACAGTGGACAGGTGAGCTTTACTAAGTGGACTACTGGTCGGAAACTATTTTTATTTTTAGCACCACGTCTTACTACACGTTCGGCTTGGACGCCTATGTAATAATTACGATAGTGTTTTTAGAATGAAGAAGGTTATATTTAAAGGAAGTGTGCCCACATTGGCGTGAAGGGAGAGTGTAAAACGATTTTGAAGAAAAAAATACACTCCCTCAGTTCACCCGACCGAGGTTCGAACCTTGATCTCCCCGTAATCAGCAGTCTAGTCCAACACGAGAGTAGCGCGTTAGACCAAGCGGTCTCCTAAGCGGGTGTCAGAGACAGTTTTAGTCCACGTTTTTATTTTTCAAATTTCAATTTTAGAAAATACAAACCTATTTTTATGTAATCAAACATGATAATATTTTACTTACTTATTGGTATTTTTTTGATAGGTATTAAAACTAACAGCCTCAAATAACATAGCTTGACGTATGAATACGTGGAAATATATCTAGTAGCTTTATTAGATGTCAGATAAGGTCTTTCCTATGAAAATTGGGCTTAAGATTCTGTGTCTTCTTGAACGTCGTGTCCTTTTCATTTATTATTATTATTATTATTATTATTATTATTATCATCATCATCATCATGTCTTAATACCCGTCCGGGTTGTACGAACTTACGCTAATGTGTAATGGTAGGGTGATTGTGAGATGAAAATGGAGGACCTACAGTTTAACGTGGAATCCGAACCACCGTGGAGGCATAGTATTCCACACATTCACAAGTTGTGATTAATACACGTCTTGTCAGAGGGGAAGGAAGGGTTTGGGCAATCAGATAAATCTGTTCCGGGACCGGGGATTGAGCCCCGGACCCCCAACACAGAAGTCTGACACCTTACCCCTAGACCTCCAGGTCATCTACTCTTTCTTATAAAATGGTGCAAATATTCAAGAGCATTTGAAACCCGAAACTGGGAAACTGGATTACAAGGGCCTGAGTAAATTACTACAGTTATTTGACTCACACTGATTTAAGTTACGCGGATTCATAGATACAAGGTTGCGGTACTTTCAACGCAATCTATCAATTGTCATTTTAAATAAAGGTGACGTTCCTAGTAAAGTGATGCACAGATGATAATGTAATCACAATTTTGTTTGTTTCTACCTTGAGCGCAAGCCATTTTATCAGCGAGATTGATCTAAACTATTAGCAATATTCCCCCTCCTAGACCTATAAGTCAGACAGATAGTTCCAGTACTGGCTTTATTCCCCCTGTCCAAATAGTTTCACTACTGGCCTTATTCGTCTGGGTAGATAGTTCCAGCACTGGCTTTATTCCTCCTGGCTAGATAGTTCCAAAACTGGCTCTATTCCCTCTGGTTATATAGTTCCAGTACTGGCCTTATTCCTCTGGATAGATAGTTCTAGTAGTGGCTCTATTCCTCCTGGATAGATAGTTCCAGTACTAGCACTACTACCTCTGAATAGATAGTTCTACTGCCAGCTCTATTCATCCTGGCTAGATAGTTCTATTGCCAGCTCTATTCATCCTGGCTAGATAGTTCCAGAGCAGGCACGAGCACGCGACTCACCTGCAGGAAGGCCGCAGAGTCTGTCTCTTTGAGCGCCTCTATACAGAACTGCAACAGGCCGGTGGTGTGCTGCAGCTTGCAGGTGCAGGTGGACACCTGGTCCTTGAGCGTGCGCAGTTTCACATCCTTATCCTGGCGGATGAAGTCGAGCAGTTGCCTCTTTCGCTCGTGGATCGCCTGGATGAGGGCGTCGCACTGGGACGACACCACCACTTCGAACTCTGAGCAGTTCTCCTGGGAACATGGGGGGCGGCGTTACAGTGGGTGGTAGGTCGCTAGCATGAAAACATGGGGGGCGGTGTTACAGTGGGTGGTAGGTCGCTAGCATGAGGACATGGGGGGGGGTGGTGCTATGAGGGGTGGTGAGTTACTAGCATGGAAACATGAGGGGTGGTGTTACAGTGGGTGGTAGGTCGCTAGCATGAGGACATGGGGGTGTGGTGCTATGAGGGGTGGTGAGTTACTAGCATGGAAACATGAGGGGTGGTGTTACAGTGGGTGGTAGGTCGCTAGCATGAGAACATGGGGGGTGGCAGGTCGCTAGCATGAGAACATGGGGTGGTGTTACAGTGGGTGGTAGGTCGCTAGCATGAGAACATGGGGGGTGGTGTTACAGTGGGTGGCAGGTCGCTAGCATGAGAACATGGGGGGCGGCGTTACAGTGGGTGGCAGGTCGCTAGCATGAGGACATGGGGTGGTGTTACAGTGGGTGGCAGGTCGCTAGCATGAGGACATGGGGTGGTGTTACAGTGGGTGGTAGGTCGCTAGCATGAGAACATGGGGGGCGGTGTTACAGTGGGTGGTAGGTCGCTAGCATGAGAACATGGGGGTGGCGTTACAGTGGGTGGCAGGTCGCTAGCATGAGAACATGGGGGGTGGTGTTACAGTGGGTGGCAGGTCGCTAGCATGAGGACATGGGGGTGGCGTTACAGTGGGTGGTAGGTCGCTAGCATGAGGACATTGGGGGTGGCGTTACAGTGGGTGGCAGGTCGCTAGCATGAGGACATGGGGGGTGGCGTTACAGTGGGTGGTAGGTCGCTAGTATGAGAACATGGGGGGCGGTGTTACAGTGGGTGGTAGGTCGCTAGCATGAGAACATGGGGGGCGGTGTTACAGTGGGTGGTAGGTCGCTAGCATGAGAACATGGGGGCGGCGTTACAGTGGGTGGTAGGTCGCTAGCATGAGAACATGGGGGCGGCGTTACAGTGGGTGGTAGGTCGCTAGCATGAGGACATTGGGGGCGGCGTTACAGTGGGTGGCAGGTCGCTAGCATGAGGACATGGGGGGTGGCGTTACAGTGGGTGGCAGGTCGCTAGCATGAGAACATGGGGGTGGCGTTACAGTGGGTGGCAGGTCGCTAGCATGAGGACATGGGGGTGGCGTTACAGTGGCTGGTAGGTCGCTAGTATGAGGACATGGGGGCGGTGTTACAGTGGGTGGTAGGTCGCTAGCATGAGAACATGGGGGGTGGTGTTACAGTGGGTGGCAGGTCGCTAGCATGAGGACATGGGGGTGGCGTTACAGTGGCTGGTAGGTCGCTAGTATGAGGACATGGGGGCGGTGTTACAGTGGGTGGTAGGTCGCTAGCATGAGGACATGGGGGTGGCGTTACAGTGGGTGGCAGGTCGCTATTATGAGGACATGGGGGTGGCGTTACAGTGGGTGGCAGGTCGCTAGCATGAGGACATGGGGGTGGCGTTACAGTGGCTGGTAGGTCGCTAGTATGAGGACATGGGGGCGGTGTTACAGTGGGTGGTAGGTCGCTAGCATGAGGACATGGGGGTGGCGTTACAGTGGCTGGTAGGTCGCTAGTATGAGGACATGGGGGCGGTGTTACAGTGGGTGGTAGGTCGCTAGCATGAGGACATGGGGGTGGCGTTACAGTGGGTGGCAGGTCGCTAGCATGAGGACATGGGGGTGGCGTTACAGTGGCTGGTAGGTCGCTAGTATGAGGACATGGGGGCGGTGTTACAGTGGGTGGTAGGTCGCTAGCATGAGAACATGGGGGGTGGTGTTACAGTGGGTGGCAGGTCGCTAGCATGAGGACATGGGGGTGGCGTTACAGTGGGTGGCAGGTTGCTAGCATGAGGACATGGGGGTGGCGTTACAGTGGCTGGTAGGTCGCTAGTATGAGGACATGGGGGCGGTGTTACAGTGGGTGGCAGGTCGCTAGCATGAGAACATGGGGGTGGTGTTACAGTGGGTGGTAGGTCGCTAGCATGAGAACATGGGGGGTGGTGCTACGAGGGGTGGTGAGTTACTAGCATTGAAACATGAGGGGTGGTAAGTTTCTAATATGAGGGGCTGTACTAAAGGGGGTGGTGGGTTGCATTTTCTTTTGTGAGCCTATCGAAAAACATTGTATTTGTTAGAGGAAGGCTAAATATAGAGCCCTTATTCATCAAGCCTAGTCTCATTGCTCCACAAATATGCTTAAAAAATAATTGAAAATTAGCTAATGTCATATTTTCGCACATTTTTTCTATTAATAAAAATCAAATATAAGGTTGTTATGGAAAAAAAAAAGCCCTGTTGGAATCTTTCGATTATATTTTGACGTGAACCATATTGAAAATAAGACATTTGCAAACTACCCTTAATTTTAACTATGGGGTTAAAAAATCACGATTTGTACTCGAGGTATGACCATAAAAACTCTAGCTATCAAGTTTGGACAAAATATACCAAACAGTTTAGGCTGTCGCTCCGTGTAAAGAAAGACAGAATGGTAAGATCCGTTTGTGTGTGTGTGTTCGGAGGCACATAAAACGTCAAGCCATCAATTTGAAACAACGCCTCCTAGAATCAAATACTGCGTCAGTACTGAACGTCTGCTTGGCAGTTTCTGACTTACCGAGGCGTCTCCTCTTAAAGCGACATTCCGAGAGGGAGAATGTTTTGGTACTCACGTTAACTTTGTCCGCCATCCCTTTCAGTCGCTGGATGAACTCAGTCGTGGATCTCGCCTTCTCCGACAGCTGTTGGAGGTTCTGTGACAGTTCCGTCTGTGAACAAACAAACATGACGTTCTTTAGACTGAACCTTTTTGTGTTTACATTTGAACACAGGGGTTATAGACTCTAATGGCTTCAGCTAGTGTTTTTAAAAAATTCTTTTTGTATCGTTTAGTACTACCCCCTCTCCCCTCATTTGTAAATACTTATCTCAAGTATGCAAAGTGTTTATTTTGTTTAAATAAATACATTAATTAGTTAAAACTCTTTTCTATATTTATGAGAGATTTTATAAAACTTAACACTAAATTTAGGAAGAGAGATTAAATAGACAAACTATTATAGTTTTTTTTATCGCCACGTATCTGTACAGGTTACATGTATATATGATAATTACTCTAATGGCGGAAGGTATGAGGAAGGAAGCATTTTAGAGGTAATCTACGCGCATTTGCATGGAAGGAGAAAGCGAAACAATTAAGGAAAAACTACCGCGAGTAAGACCGGCCGAGATTAAAACCCTGATCTCTCCGTCATCAGCGGGCCAGTCTAACACTAGAGTGACGCCTTAGACCAATTCAAACCCACTGAAGGGTCAATTATAAGTTGTTGAGCGGTTATAGCCGCATCTATTATATTCATTAAATTGAAAAATTAATCTGTAATCAGAATCGAACCCACATGTCCGTACGTCCATCACAGACTCGGCCTTAAAATATGAATGTAGACTGACCCTGGGCATGGGACGGTTCCTGGATAGCTCAGTGGTATGGGCATTGGCGTACTAACCCAAAGGTCCCGGGTTCGATTTCCGTGTCTGAGTGTCATTTTTCAATGTACCGATGCCTCACTCCCCGATAGTTCCAGCGCCTATGATGCTGCCAATAGTACAGTTAGAATCATAATATGTGCATTCGTATTATCATTGTACTATAGGCAGCATAAAGCCCTGCTGAGTCGTAGGTGGCTGCATTATCCATAGCTCGCGATCTTAATTGAATTCCACACGTCCATTCCAGACTCTGCCTTAAAATATGAGTTAATTTATAAAAAAAGTTATATTTTATTTAGTTATATTATTTGCATATTAGTATAATTTTTTAGAAACATCTCACATAACTTGGGTCGAAATTATTTGCAGCTTAAGCATAAAAACATATGGAGGAAAAAATTAACGCAAATACAAAACTCATAATTGAGTTAAAATAAATTGCCAATGAGAGCGCCGGACTCGTTTCAAAGAATCGGAGAATCAGACCAGTGACGACACCAACGCCTCAACCCGCTGTCATGGTCTAGTTAAGTTTTTTTTTTTCACAGAAGGGAGTTTTTTCCGAAAAAAATATTGAAGTATAGAAAAGGGAAATTTAATTTCCCATAAAATTAAATGGTGTGAAGGTTACAGTAAATAGGCTCTAATTTAGGTTTAAAATATGTTTTTATTTTATATTGTAGGGTGAATATATAGTCTTCACGCATCTCAATGTTTCAGGAGGGGGAATGGGGAGGAGCTGGAGTAGGGGGGTAGTAAGACAGGTGTTCGAATTGGCGTACTTAGTTCTTTAATTAGCTTTTTATTCTTATGTAATTTTAACATAGCCCCACTTCGGGGGCCACATGATCTAACACGCTACTCTCGCAGTAGACTTGACTGCTGAGGACGAGGAGATCGAAATTCAAACCTCGGTCGGGTGTATTGAGAGTTGTTTTCCCTAAATGGTTTTCCACTTTCCCTCGACGCAAATGAAGGTACACTTCCTTTAAATATAACATTCCTAATCCCTAAAACCATTAGCATAATTAATACATAAGCGTATGAACCAAACGGGTAGTAAGATGCGGTGCTAAAAAAATATAAATAGTTATAAATCAAAGTAGAAGTAATAATATTAATCTATACACTATAAGTAGTACATAGCCACTAATTTAAATTAAACCGCAACCAAAATTATTGAACCTGAGACAAAAGATACTACATGAGCATGAACTGACTAAAAAAAGTAGGTATTTTAATTAAAAAGGCTAAGATTATTCCAACATAAAAAAAATTAGATTGTTAAATTTTATTTACAAAATAAAATAAACGATAAATAACCTCTTAAAGAATACAAATATAGCATTTCTACTAATAGAGGAAATTACACAAATAAAAAAGATAAATTAATCTCACCAATATTCAAGTTTATTTTCCCCTTAAAAATTAACCGTGTTTTTCCGCTTTTCCAAGAAGCGTGGCAGCGCCTAAAGGGCCCAAATTAGCATAACGTCCTGTACACAGAAAACATATGAGCCATAAGGTTTTACCCCCGAAGTGGTACAAAAGCAAGAACTTCTTTTATCTCCCTCATCTTCCCCTTCTCTTACACACACATCACTCCACCCCCCCCGGCCTCCCATCTCTCACTTCAACCCTTTGTTGTAATCTGCATGTGTTTCAATAATAAATGTTGCAATCTGAGCTAGAATGTTTTAAGGGATGGTAGGGGGAGTTGTCTCTTCTCGTTCTAGTAATTAGCCTGGCTAGAGCAATGCAATTATATAACTCCACACACTACAATTTCACCCTGTTTTACTGACAGACGGGGAAGGGGGGTAAAAAAAAACCTCATGAAGATCCTCCCCCCCTAGTGATTGTAATGTAATGTTTCAGGTGTCAGATTAGTGTAGGCTGATGAAAACCAATATGCCGCGTTATACACAATAAATGGTATTATATTTCGTAGATGGAGTGTTCGTCAAAACTAGATGGAGTGCTAATTTAAATTATGGATATCGAGTAACGCACGCACAGAGTTGTTACAGGGAGTAAATTCCATTAAGTGTGTTCGATGAAATGACAGATTAAGTGGTAATTGGAATGACGAATGGCGGCTGTTTTCTAATTCTAGGATATTGTGGGCCTACTATGTGACGGTATTAGCTATGATAACACTGCCAGAAAATGACGTGGTGAGGTTTGATTGTTCGGCTCTCTAACACCTTTGTTTAAAAATGGAGATATTTATTTAGAACTCGGGGTACGAATTGATATACAGTGTTGCGTGGAAAAAAAAATAGCATCACATTTCACCAAAGAGTATAACACTCAAATCCCCAACTCTCAGACCTCAAATTAAAAATATAGATGTTTGTCAATAGCTCAGAAACAATTTTATAAAGATATGTTTCAAACAAAAGTGTATTATTTTTATTTTTAATAGTATTACAACTTTGTAATGATAAATGATTTAGTATCTCTAAACTCTTTGAGTAAAATGACAAATATTAACAAAAAAATACTTATTCAAAACTGAGTTGTCCATGCACTTTTAAATTCCTCATGCACTATTTAAATACACTAAATATACCAATTTGTTGATTCTGTCTTGGATTAACACAAACATATTTTTATTTACAGGCAAATAATTGTATCACTGAATTATAGAGTAGAAAAATGACGACCTACAAATCAACAAACTTGCGATTTTAATACATCGAAATTTAGATTTTTTTCATTACAAAGCTAAAATACTGATAAGATTATATATTTGTACAAATATTTAACAGATATATGTATATATATTACCAAGTGCAAAAGAGTGTACACTTTTGTTTCAATTAACAATAATTCGTGAATAAAGTTTCACAGTTGATTTTCTTATTAGTCCATATTAAACCAACTTTTACGTATTCATACATGCATGCATGCATTCAGTTATTGACTTTATTTTTAAAGAAAATAATTAACCATAATTTGAGCTTAAGTTATTATTCTTAGTAACTGTCAAATATCCCAAAACCTATCAACTGTCCAACCATACAACTATTTAGTGAATTTGAAGAACGCCTACACGTTAGACCAGAAGCAGCTTTGAAGTGTATTGCATATAATATAACTAAATGTTTTAAGGCGTTCTAGTGAAAAATCAATCGCGGCACTTGCCGTTTATTAGATAAAATTGACATTATTTAGTAAATATATTCTTAAATTTTCGATAGAAACATAATGATAAAAATCTCAATGTATACACCTTCAAACAAAGACACTTTTAAAATACAACAGAGTGAAAGATTATTTCTTTTAAGCACCACGTCTTACTTCCCGTTCGGGTTGTATGCTTATATACTAATTACATTAATGGCTTTAGGGATTAGGAAGTGTATCCACATTTGCGTGGAGGGAGAGTGGGAAATCATTTTGAAAAAAATCATCAGTACAACCAACCGAGATACGAAACTGGATCTCCCCGACATCGGCAGTCTAGTCTACTGTGAGAGTAGCGCCTTAAGCTATGCGGCCACCGAAGTGGATAGTAATGATTTAAATAAAAGTATGATAATTTTAATAAACTCATAGAGTTATATAAATAAAGAAATGTGTGTTTATTACAATATTTACTTTTAAACCTTACAATTTAAAATTATTCGTGTTAGAATAAAAAAAACGTGAGTTAAAAAAAGATTAAAACTACATTTTGTCGTAATGCCTTTGTAGTAAAATAAAATACAGGTATAATTTACTTTCTACTTGAAATGTTTAGCTTAATAGCCACAAAAATGTCAGTAACAATCTCCTTTGTTCTCAGCCCTTTTTAAAAGAATAAAAAAAGATTGCTTTGTTTCGTATTATTCCATTAAATGAGGCCTTCTTGAAACAGAATATGCGGACGGCGTTTTAAAATCTCTTCTTAACGATAGTAACAAGCAGACAACAACACAAAAGAATAACCACTTGAAGTAAACCGGTCTTCTCTGTCCTTTTCCCTTCTTCAAAGACAGAACTCGGTTTAAGAACACAAGCCTAAAGGGGAAGCCAATAAAATGACGTCAAACGCCACGGAATGCCGCTAAAATAAAACGCGTCAAATCCAAAATACTAAAAAAAAAAGAGGGACGATTTTACCACCGTAAATGAATTAAAAAATATAACTAATTATATCCACAGTAGATATGTTTATTCCTAAGACAAATATTTGAAGGAAAAAACTACAAAAATATCGATGTGATTGAATTTGAATTAGACGAACAAGATTAGTCTAATTAAGTTTAAAATAGAGTATTCTGGCTCCATTCCAATCAAGTGGCTCCCATTTAAGCGTTATGGCCAAAATCGTCCCATTACAACGGGTAAGGAATATGAGGCATTATGCCACAATTCAGCAGTCCATATTTCGATTTATTCTGACCAGCTTCGGTGGCCGCGTGGTCTAACGCGCTACTCTCGCAGTAGACTGGACTGCCGATGACTGGGAGATTGAGGTTCGACTCTTGGTCAAATGTACTGAGGGGTGTTTTTCCAAAATGGTTTCCACTCATCCTTGACGCAATACGGGCACACTTCCTCTAAATATTACCTTCCTAATCCCTAAAACCATTAGCATAATTTAGTACATTGGCATATAACCCGAACGGGTAGTATGACGTGGTACGGAAAAAAAGTTTTGCTTTAAAAAAGTAGTTAAAACAGTAATTGCTATCAACTAAATTATTATTATTACTAGCACCGCGTCTTACTACCCGTTCGGGTTATACGCACTTACGCCTATGTGTAATGGTAGGGTGATTGTGAGATGAAATGGAGGACCTACAGATCCGAACCACGGTGGAGGCCTGGCATTCCACACATTCACAAGTTGTGATTAATACACGTCTTGTCAGAGGTGAAGGAAGGGTTTGGCAATCAGATAAATCTATGCTGTGCCGAGGATTGAATCCCCGGACCCCAACAAATATGTCTGACACCTTACCCCTAGACCACAAGTCACTTATAGACTAAAAAAGGCTTACCTTTAGATGTCTCTATCGTTTTTAATGTCCGATTAATGATGACTAAATTGGCATTGTGTAAAAAAAAAAAAAAGATTGAGTTTCTGTACACAAATGAAAAATATAATGAAGAAACGGGCGTTTATATGATAATTTCTGATTCTGGGTGGCATGTCTAAATAAATATACGGAGGCGCACAAGTGGGGCACGTCACCCCTATCACCCCCCCCCCTCACTTGACGCGTTCTCTCTTTAGAACGATAGCACTTTTCCCTCACACTTCCCCCTTACAGCTTCACTCCCAACCTGATATTCACTCGACGACTCAAACTTTTTTAATTTCATCTCGCTGTATCACTTTGTCCGCTGTCTAGTGGAGTGTTTCCCCCCCTCACCACTAGGGGAACCAGGATGAACTGCGGAGATGTCCCAGGGGAGGGATACAGATTGATATATGGTACCTATGAGGCGGCGGGAAGAAATATCAACGCCGAGTCATGCAGGAGCCGCTGCACCAAAACCTCGCCCTTCCATTACTATCTCTCTCTCTTTCTTTCTTTTAACTTTCTCCCAAATTTTGATTGTTTTTTTCACACCTCTTTCTTGGTCTTGATAGCCAACATGTTTTGATACCCGCTTCGGTGACCGCATGGTCTAACGCGCTACTCTCGTATTAGATTAGTTAGTCTGCCTGCCGAAGATGGGGTGATCGGGGTTCGATCCTGATCAGGCGCACCAAGAGGTTTTTTTTTCAAATGATTTTCCACTCTTCTTTCACAAAAATTTGGGTACACTTCCTCTAAATTAAACCGTTCTAAACCCTAACACATTCAATGTAATTAGTACATAAGCGTATAATCTGAACAAGTAGTAAGACGCGGTGGAAAAACAAAATAAAAACAAGTTTGTGTCAATGCCACTTGTTGTGTTCTCTGAATATCTCGTTTCATTTTTCTCTCCCTCATTTTTGACACCTATCATTGGGATCCAAATCAGAGACCCTAAAAAGAGAGGAATAATCATTCCTTGCTTTCATCCATGGAAGCGCCTTTATATTGCATTGATTTTAAAAATGGAACGAATAAATTTTTTTTTTTCTTTTTAGTAGTTGGCTACCCTGTTTGAAACGGGTTCCTCGTCTACCTGAAAGATCGTGTACCTACCTACAACATCTTGCTGGTAAATTCGGTACAATCTATCGCATTTACCACCAAAAGCACAAAAGCAAAAAAAAAAAAAAATGAAATTAAAGAAAATTACCAACAAATATACTCATACACAAAGATATCACGTCTAAATACTAACTAATAACATGAAGTGTCAATTTTTTTTTTAATGTATATTTTTAGCTTATGCCATCAGAGTTTGTCGGCTAACTGGACAATTCCTGGTGTTCTACTGTCAGTGGCGGATATATACCGGTCTTCTGAGGTTGGGGTTCTATGCAGATATGGTTACTTCATCCCGATGAGATGACGATAATTATGATTATGTGGTGCCAGTAAAAGTTTATAAATCTAACTTAAGGCTTATTAACCATACCATGGCAACCATAAGAACAAATCCACTTCTGAAAAAAAAAAACCTATGGTACCAATGAGAATCGAACCTGGGAACTGAATATATTAGTAATCAGGAATGTTGACCACTTTAGACCAAGAGACTGGCCGTTGAATAATTTATCAAATAAAATAACCAAACTGTAATTAAAAACATAAAATTGATTTGCTTTGGCCGTGTGCGGAATATGTTTGTATTTAACTCGCGGTTTTAACGTCGGATTATGTTAAATATAAGTATTATATTCATCGATTTTTTTTACGTATATGTTCTGTGTATAAAAAGTTTTCAAAGGCCTATCAGAAGCTGCTTGAATAAACATATTTAAATATTTTAATTTTTTCTTTCTTTAAAATTAAAAATTACTTTTTACATTTTCCAGTCAAAATAAGATTATATTTCTGCGCATCTGTTCAACGACTCTGAAATATTTTTTTAAAGAGGGGAAGGATGTAATAAAAATTCAGAAGGTGAATTAACTTATCCGACTCAATCATGCTTTTTATATTTAACATTGAACTTCTTTTTTTTTTTTTAGAGAGAGAGAGAGAAAGAGTAAATGACGGGAGTGAAAGCAGGTTGGCCAACATCACGGAGCAATCTGTGCGCGTCACGGGGAAAAGGGCGTTACCATGGTAACCAACAAACTGCCTGTAGCTACTGTGGCATAGGCCTGTGTATGTACGGCCGAGGTCGTGCCACTAGCTCTGTGTGGGATAAACGGGAACTAAAACAAGGGAGAAAAGATAATGGAAATAGCAAAGTCTTGATGTTGCCCCAAGCTTAGGAAAATATTATTTCTACGTGTACATAATATATTTTTTTTGTGATACTTTGTATTTCTTCAATCTGCTATTTATTTAATTTTGTAATCGACTTGCCCTAAATTGGGGTGTTTGTTTATTCTGACATTGTAATGTCGTGAAGTGCAAGCAACGTATTTTGATGAGTGAGTAGACAATAATACACAAGTGCTGACGTCCAGAATGTCTAGTCAGTATTCCTTTTGATGATCAGGCCAAGTTGTAGTATATATAATACTAAATTACGAGCTAACAGGGCTGACAATTCCAATATCTCGCAGACACAAAGAAGACAGCAAATTGTTCTGAATCCAGATAAAAAAAATTATTAACATAACTTAATGTGAAAATTTTACTTTAAAAATTATTTATTTATCAAAATTGATAATTTGAAGGTTTGTGATTCTAATAAATAATAGCAATATTATTCAGTTCAGTACTTAGTTGAACTATAAAAATCAAACAGTTGATGACTCCTATCAAACATATGAATAAATACTATAGACAAACAGAACATTTAAGAGCATACACCAACAATTCGAGCAATAAAGTAATTAGTCTAATCTTTGATATGATTTGCTTATAAATAGCGTTTGAAAGTAGTTAGAGTCTAAAAAATTTCAATAAAAATTGAATCTAATACTCACTCACCGCTTCATCGAGAGTAGCCAACAAATAACTATAAAAAAAACAGACAGCCGTTCTTGTAAGTTTGAGTTATTGTTTATATGGTAGATTGATTGCTCCGGTTTTAACTGTGTTTTGAGAGAGAATAAAGCTTTATTGGGTGTTAAAAGTGTTTCTATTGTGTTCATAAGTGTTTAATTAGTTCGTGGTAGTATTTTTGAGTTGATTCGTTCTGTTGACTTGTGAGCACTACGAGAGGGAAAGAAGGATTCTGGAGTTGGAGGCCTGCGAGGACGGAGAGGCGCTTTCAAGGAGGGTGTTGGTGAGGAACGCTAGGAACTCCGCGTGCTCTCTGAAGTACGCCATGGTGGTCGGTAAGTAGAGGGAAATAAGATTGTAAGGTAAGGTAGGGGTTGTATTATTTGGGGAGATTTTTGCTGGCGATGTTCTTTCTTTTCGGGAAGGGAGGTATTAGTGAGTTACACATGCTCAGACTTGTTATTGTTTGTAAACTCTGCTTCAAATATTCAAAATTTAAATGCAATTCAGAATCGCTTGCTCTCTTTCGGTGTAAATTCAATCTACGAAGGCAGCTCTTCAGAAGGGCCAGGGTGGGTACCTCCACGAAGTTCCCGTTGGGCAACGTAGGGTAAGGACATTCTGTTGATCCCTACGGCTGAATCTCACCTCCTCCACGTGGTGAACACCAACTTCAGGGGGTCCTCCTACTCTCGGATACGGGTGAATGCGTGTACGAGGGGTTTTCGTTGTAGCGTCACTGTCCCTTGAAGTCGTGGTTACACTGCGAAAAGTATCTGACTTATGTGTGGTGTAGTGGAAAGAGATCCCAATTGGGCGATAGAGGGAGTCCTTCAATGCCCGTTTTGGGTAATACGCAGGTTAGGGCGCCGGATTGTCATCCAAGGTATCGGGGTTCATAGCCGTGTAGGACCACCTAGAGTGTCAGTTAGGCCATTGGTTAAGCATTCCTTACTATATTTCGTTCTGTCACTAGCCCTTGAATAAGTTCGAATCCTTGTTATGTCTTTTTAGTAAATTCTTAACAATATCACATTTTGTAGTAGTGCAAAGTGGTACAATGAAACCCTGAAAACCAAAGCCGTCAGTCAGATATCCAGTCACCATCCTTATCCTCGGCCGCAACACATCCCGACAGATTAGGCCCACAAAGGGGGAGGTGACAGTTCAGAATTTTAGTCAAACAACTTGATCCTGTAGTCGAGTGGTCAGGGATAACAACTACTAGTATAGATTAACCTGATTAAATCTCAGACGGTGTTAGTGTTTGCACCTGGGACTTCCTAGTCAACAGAAACTAAAACTATGGAGTCTGCGTCACGATATTTTAGATTAAAAAAAACAAATCCGCATCTGTGGGCACACGTACTCAGTCGTTAAGTTCGTTTGTGTGTGTGTGTGTGTGTGCAATGCATCTTACTACCCGTTACATTAATTTCACCAACGGGCTAGGAATAAGGAATGTAGATCTTAGAGAATATGTATCCGCATTTACGTGGAGAGAGAGAGTAAGAAACCATTTAGGAAAAACCACCCTTGGTACATCTAGCTGGGATTCGAACCCAGGCTTTCTCCCACCCCAAAAGTCCAGTCTTTGGTGAGAGTGACGTATTTACATACTTAACCACCGATGTGGGTTTGATATTAATCTACACCCGCTTCGATGATTGAATGGTCTAAGGCGTCACTCTCGTAATAGAATGCACTACCGATGATGGAGAGAATGGGGTTCTAATCCCGGTTGGCTGTACTGAGAGTGGATTTTCATAAATGGTTTTACACTCTTGCTTATCGCAAATTCGGGTGCACTTCCTCTATATTCAACCTTCCTCATTTTAATAAATCTGCTTTATTTATTAGTGGATATGCGTATAACCTAAACGGGTTGTAAGTAAAAAAAATTTAAGTTTTTTTCTAACAATTTAAAACTGTCCTTATAACCCTACTTTCAATACAAAATTTTGTTCAAAATAGTTTAGCAGGAATTCCAATTATTTTGAATCCTCACACGATTAAATTAAAATTTAAAAAAATGGAGAGAATTTTGATATAAAAAGCGAAATCGATGATTCCCGCATGTTTCAAATTGTCTTTCCTAACGGTCGCTTGGCTACCAAAGTTGTGCCCCCCTCTTTCCTCCCTCCCCTAAAAGTTCCCCCCAGTCATTATCCAGCGGCAGCAAGTTCGGTGTGAAGACGGTGAGACGAGAACCGAAACACTTCTCATTGGGGGTTTTAATGGTCTATTGATTTCCGGACCGGCGCGGACAACGTAATAGGAATTACTAATAGCGCGTGGAACTTCTATACAGAGAAACATTTCCATATTAAAGTTTCCAAATAGAAGTAGGGGGGGGGGGGGGTACGGGAGGGTTAAGAGCAAATGAACGCAGTACTTCAAGAGCGTTCCCCATTTAGGAAATTTCAATTTCAATTTCCAGTTTGTTTTTTTTGTTTTACTTTCACACTAGTGTGAGCGAGTAGTCAACATGAAAAATCTAAAAAAAAAAAAAAAAAGAAGATAATATTACATTAAATAATTAAATTCGGATGGATGGGATATGAATTAGGGTTCATAATAATTATACTATTTTTTTTTCCGACAGAAAAGATTTTTGACCAAAATAACTAAAATATTGTTTTTGTAAATATAATATTTAGTTTAATTTTATATGCATACTAGCGGACCCGACAGACGTTGTCCTGCCCGTAAGTTGGCTTTTCATTTGGCTAGCATAAGAGATTTTGATAATAAAACAAATACTATGTGATCATCACAATTACAAATTCACAATGAAATCCAATTAGTGAATAATACAAATATGACAAATTCAGTGTTTGTCAAGACAACACACAAAATAAAACATCTTTTCATTTTTGGCATTTCGCCCACAGCCCCACAAATATCAGTTGTATCGAAAAACAAACATAAATATGAATTATTCTCAGAAGTTCAATTATTCATGAACTTTTCAGAAGGTTTTAACGGTCAATTATTGATGAACTTATGATTTTTTTAACGGTCAATTATTAATATTATATTCATTATTATAAATATTGGGGAGTGTTGGTGGTGGGGGTGAAATTTTGAGGTCACATGTTCTGATATGCAAAAACTCTAAACCCCCCCCCCCCAAAAAAAAATCCCCAAAAAATAAAAAATAATTCCTAGAACCCGATTACAGCTCCACCTACCGGGTCCAATTGTGAATCTAAACCATCCATGGACCCAATCAAACACACACAAAAAATTTCATCAAAATCGGTCCATCCGTTTAGGAGGAGTTCAGTGACATACACACGTACAGAAGAATTATATATATAAAGATTAATATAAACAGCAGAGGTGGCTCTACCATAAGTCAAACTAGGCGACCACGCCTTCAGGGAACCCCCGCACCATCAGTGAGTGAGCGATTGAGTAATGAAGTTTACGGTGATCAATGAGGAAAAAAACTTCTTTCCTACTAAATAACTTAAGATTATTTGAAGAAGCCAGGCCTCCACCGTGGTTCGGATTCCACGTTAAACTGTAGGTCCTCCATTTCCCCTCACAATCACCCTACCATTACACATTAGCGTAAGTGCGTATAACCCGAACGGGTAGTAAGACGCGGTGCTAATAATAATAATAATAATAATAATAATATATTTGAAGAAAAAACTCATTTTTCCGTAACTCTAAAAATTAATTATTTCAATATTGTTTTCCAAAAAATTGCTGTAAAAATCCTCATATCTTATATTAATTTTTCCCCAATCACTTATTAATGTTATATTGCTCTGAGTTTACGTGGCTACGTTATTATTTTCCTCTTAGTTCTTATAGCCATATATATAATTCCGAATTTAGACTAGTTAGCGCAATTTTAGGTTAGATTAATTTATTGGGGGCTCCGCAAATGACCCCACTTAAGAGCCTTGCATACCCTAGAGCCGCCTCTGATTAACAGTTCTTGGATAAGGCTGGGGTAGGAATGATAAACAGAGAGCTTTAGAGGCAATTTTCCCGCATTTTCGTGGAAGGAGAGTTGAAAAAGAAAACCTCAGAAGACCCGAACCTCATTATCTCCATCATCAGCAGGCCACTCCAACACGAGAGTGTCGCCTTAAGACTGCTCGGTCACTGAAGCAGGCCAGAAACATTTCAAATGAAAACAGAAATTCCTGTTCAAATTCGCACGATACTCAGGACAAATATACAATAACTGTTGATATTACTGTGTGACGAAAATTAAACTAAACGTAGCTAATAAGGAAATATTTGATTCATTTGGACCAATAAATATTTATTTTTTTAAATCATGATAACTGCAAATTTCTCTCACTTACAACCCACTTTAAGGCGTCCACCTCGATAAGCGAGAAATTTCCTCGTAAACGTTCAGCTCTTAACGCAATATGGCGTGTTATTTTAAAATTTGGTTCACGCCAAAATAAAGTCGAAAGAATCCAAAAGGGCTCTTTTTCATTAACAGCCTTGAGTTTTATTAATATAAAAAATATAGTAATTTTTTATAGGATCACAACAGAGGATTTTAAAATATTTGAGAACTAGCATCGAGCTTTCCTCTTTAAAAAAAAAGTTTTTTAGGTTTATATCCCCTCTTTCTTATTGACAAGTCAAAAAGTGGTTATGTCAAAAAGTGGTTATAGGTGAAGGTCTAAAGGGAGCATAAGACAGAATAGATAAGTAGTTCCAGAAAAATACACAGACCGTTTTAAGCCAAGAGACCTGACAGTGAATGATACTTTCCAGTTAATCGAGGCGGCAGCCTTAAGTTAGGAGATGTTCGCTACTATAGCTTTCGTCCCTTTTTACCGGCGAGTGATTATGTAAATAGTTGGCCCAAGTCTTTATCCACTTTTTTTTTACTAAGTTAAATGGTTCAAGCCGCTCATAGGAGCTAAAACGCATGACAAAAAAACCAATGGAACACACAAATACACTTGCTAATATCACTAGAAGCGATTAATGTTAAGAGCAACTCACAAACACACAAAAACTGGCCCGATTTAGAAATAGAAGCCAGTCCAGCATGACACCGAGGTTTAATGTGATAATTGCTGTTATTACGATGTTGATTGTTGTTTAAGTGCCTGACCACACGTTACAAGAGCAGCAAATTGCATGTTTTAGGCCACAGACACTTCTTACTGCGTGCGCCGTGTACAGCCTCATACAAAACGTGATACAACACTCGTTATGCGACGGGCCGTATTCAATCAGTATAAAACAGTATTTTAACCGGTGCGCCTCGGGAGTTTGGGGCAGGATCAAAAAAGAAATGATAAGAAAAACAATAGGAATAAAAATAGATATTTTTAAATCCATGATTAACATTATTTTTTTAAATAACACAATTATAAGAATTTCAGCTATTGGACTTTTAAACACAATCTTAATACTCGTTATATTATATTGACCCACTTAGGTAACCCCATGGTCTAACGCGCTACTCTAAGATTAGACTAGACTGCCGATGACGGGGAGATCGAGGTTCGAATCTTGGTCCGTTGTTGTGAGGGTGGTTTTTCCGAAATGGTTTTTCACTCTCCCTCCACGTAAATTCAGGTACACTTCCCCTAAATATAACCATACTAAATCCTAAAACCATTAGATTAATTAGTAGATAAGGTATAATCCGAACAGGTAGTAAGATGCGGTGCTAAAAAAAACTCGTTATCTTGCTGATAGAATCTCTCCTTGAAAAAAGTGTTGGTGTGCCTTGACAATGTTAGTGCCTTATTCAGCGTGCCGTAGGTTGAAAAGTCTGGAGGTTTAACAGGAAGATGTATAACATTCAATTTATGAAACACTTCAAACTCAAGACGCTGATACCAATTTAAAATTAATTTCAGGGAAGGGCTTTTTAAGGGAGCTGTCTAGGTAGCCGAGATATTGCCAATCAGATGTTGCACTTAGATTAAATACTAATAAAACCTATAACAGCGCATGAGTTTGGTGTTAGCTGGAATGAGCACTAAAATATGTTCTGTGACCTAATACTTGTAAATATAATTTAAAAATTGACATTTTCTAATATTAAGAGCCCAAAATTCTATATATTTTTGTTATTATTATTATTACTAGCACCGAGTTTGGGTTGTACGCACTTGCATTAATGTGTAATGATAGGGTGATTGTGAGATGAAATGGATGACCTACAGTTTAACGTGGAATCCAAACCACGGTGGTAGGCCTGGGCATTCCACACATTCATAAGTTGTGATTAATACACGTCTTGTCAGAGGTGAAGGAAGGGTTTGGCAATTAGATAAATCTGTGCCGGGACCGAGGATTGAACCCCGGACCCCCAGCACAGAGATCCGACACCTTACCCCTAAACCGCCAGGTCACCCCATATTTTTTGTTGACCACTAAGACCCGCTCGGGAAACGAAAGGTAACCAATTTAGAATGGATATGTGTGAATCAAATGATGTTATTTAATAGAAGTTGCAACACGATGTAATGCCATTTGTATTTTCCTCCTTCCTGGTTTGTTCTCCTACTGCCGGAGAGCTCCACCGAGGAAGGTTATAAACCCACTTAGTTTCTGGCGTTTATGAATTTCTACTTGAATGTTCTAGGAATTGATAAGAACGTGAAATAATGTCCGTCGCTTCGGTTGTCGAATAAGCTAAGGCAGGAATGAGCAAACTACAGCCCGCGGGCAAAATATAGCCCACCGGTGTGTTCAATCCAACCCAAGGGATAAATAATTTAAATATGTTGTGTTGTTTTACGTTATTCTGCCGCTAAACATTTTCAAACTTGGTAAATCATGATCAAATATATATGTTGATGTTTGTATCCTCATTATTCATTCGAGCAAGTGTTTTAAACCATGAACCTTAGTAAAAGTGATGTTGTAAACCAACTCTGTCGTCTCTCTTGAGAATAATCTCAGAGTTTCACTCATCTCACACCATCTTATAACTCTCCTCAAAGAACTTTAAAACATACTAAGCCACTTAGATATTTATGATTGTTTTGTATTTTCGATGTAAACTTATTAATTTCAGTCAGTCAATTATGTGTGTCCATTACTGTTTCCTCCATTGGTGACCTGGTGGTCTAGGGGTAAGGTGTCGGACTTCTGAGCTGGTGACCGGGGTTCAATCCTCGGTCCCGGCACAGATTTATCTGATTACCAAACCCTTCCTTCACCTCTGACAAGACGTGTATTAATCACAACTTGTGAATGTGAGGAATGCCAGGCCTCCACCGTGGTTCGGATTCCACGTTAAACTGTAGGTCCTCCATTTCATCTCACAATCACCCTACCATTACACATTAGCGTAAGTGTGTATAACCCGAACGGGTAGTAAGACGCGGTGCTAATAATAATAATAATGTTTCCTCCAGCCTGTGGCAGTTTTTTATTCAAGCCATATATTTTCAACTACCGGTTTTCTAGGCCTGTCATAGCTTCTTATGCCTTATAATCTAACTTAAGACTAGGACAGGCACAACATCCAGTCCTCCGGCCGTTAATTCATCAGTGTGAAAGAGTAAACCCATATTTCACAAATGATACATTTTTTTGGCCATGTTGCGAAGTGAACCCGGGACCCTGAGATTAGTAGATAGACTCGCTACCGACTGAGCTAAGGTGTCAGAAGTCAATTATGTATGTTTGTATATTTTTTTAATTATAAAAAAAAGAGTAAAGTCTTTGAACCACCAACATTTTTTTTTTATTTGGCCCTCCTGTGAGTAAGTTTGCACATCCCTGATCCAAGGCGTCACTCTCACAATAAACTGTAGATCCGATGATAGAAAGAGCGGAGTTCAAATCCCGTTGGAGTGTACTAAATGAGGGTGGTTTTCCACAAATGGTTTTATGTTTCTCTGTCTCTCCACGCAAATGCGGGTAAACTTTCATTAAAATGAAACCTGCCTCAACACTAACACGTTAGTGCCATTAGTGTCTATAAACCGAGAGAGTAGTAAGATGCTGTGCTAAAAAAAAAGTTCAGTATTTTTTTTCAGTTTTTATATAAAAAAAATGCGCCCAAATAAATCATTTAGTGATTCATTAGGTACGTTTAGCTTAATTTTCTACAAATATAAATATCAAAAGTTTTAAATATGTCATGGCTATTGAGTTCAAAAAATACTTTTTACTTCATTTAAAAAGTTTTTGGTCAAATTCCACGATGCTCATGACAAGAATTCAAGAAGTGTTGAGATTACAATATAAAGAAAATTAAACTAAACGTATATACCAAATAAATATTTGATTAATTTTGGCCAAAAACGATTTATTGTCATCAAAACTAAAAAACTAAAAAAATAACGAACCTTAGCTCTTGTTTCCTTCCATCTGAATTTAAAGAGATGGTGTGAAGTTTTAAAAAAACGCCGTGACATAGATGTAATACAACATTTCATACAGTGATGTGCTGCAGGTTGTATTGCCAACAAACACAGGAGACACCATGTTAAATGTGAATAATAGCTTTGGAAGTTCGCGCTATTTAACTGAACCAAGCGGAAGGGCTGGATCAGCGCCAGATATATAAATTGGCGTGCTCAGTTCTGGCCCAGAAGCAAGGTATTCGGTTTGAATCTCAACCGGGTTGTAGTGGAGATTTTTTAATAGTATAATTTTTCCTGTGATTTCCCCATCCTCTCGTCAGATGAATTTTGGCAAACGCCTTTCAAATTCACTCCCCTCATCCTATGACATTAAATGAGAAATTTGCGGACTGCCCAAACAGTGAGAGGCGCCGTACTAAAACAAAACTTGTCCTAAACAAAGTGGTGGTAATTTTTGCGTAATAAAATGCAAAGTGAAAAATGAAAGAATAAGTTTTTAATCCATGTGTATTTTATTAAAAATCAAATTTTTTTTGGTCAAAAATTACAGAAAAAAGTTTTAATTTATAATCCTGTCACCATCTCTTGAATTGGTGTATTTACATTAAACAATGTCATCATTAGTAATATCTACACATATAAAAATGATAAATATTCTAATGAAATTATTCAATGAATACATAAAAGGTTTTTTCAAACAATTACAACCTATTATGTCACGTTTTATTTCCCTCGTATTTGGTTTAATTTAATGAGGTAATTACCCACGCCGTAATTACCCACATCAGTAAGCACGTGGTTTATATATCAGGTTTAATTAGTCTGGTTTTCTGAGTAACGGGGAGGTTGGGGTTGGAATACCGGGTGGGTTTAATCAAGGCTGGTTATTTCCTAAATTATTTTCCACTCTACCTCAAAACAAATTCGGGTACCTTTACTCTAAATTAAACCTTCCTCATCCTTACAAAATAAGTGTGATTAATATAATGAGCATAATCTGAACGGCCGTAAGATGCGGGGAGAAAATATACATAAAATAACAAGATAGTTAACTAAAGAGTTGAATTTTAATTTTAAGTAACAAGCCCAATTTAAATATTAAAATTCAAAAAGGATTAATATTTAAAATAAATAGTACGACACAATTGTATATATTTTTGATAGTGAAATTCTTAAAATTATTTTACCAGTGATTTCTCCTTAGTAAGATTTCCCCAGAAAAACAAAAATGTGATTTTTATAATCATATGGAAAGAGGCTTCAGACATAAATTTCAAACAACAATATTAAAGCTGTGCTTAAAAAAAATGTCAAATTTTCAAAAATTAGTTATTTGTGAACCACTCTTAATTTTATGGCCACAATCAAAATCAATCATTTGGCCTCCGGGGTATGAGCATTTAATTACTAAATATAAAGTTTTAACTAAACCCATTAAACTTTTAATTACATTTATTGAACCCCTCGGTGGCGTAGTTGGCTAACGTCAGTCGTGTTGAGCCCGATGCGAGGACGGGAGATCGAGGTTCGAATCTCGGTCGGGTGAACTGAGGGTGGTTTTTCCTAAATGTTCCACTCTCCTCCACGCAAATGCGGTTCACTTCCTCTATTCAACCATCCCAATTCCTAATCCATTAGCGTAATTAGTACTTAAGCGTATAACCGAACGGATAGTAAGACGCGGTGCTAAATTAAAAAAATACATTATTGAACTTCAAGATTCATCATATATTTGAGGACAGAAATGATCACGATTACAGTACTTTCTCTACATGCGAATAAAAACTGTAAGAGAATAAAATCACCGCTCCTTTCAAATTTTAGCGGATGTTTTCGGTGACAATGAGAGTTATGTGTAGGGTTTTATGAGAACATAAAATGAACGGTTGGGTGACCTCTAATAAAGTCTTCTTCAACTCCACCCACAACCGTTGTTAGGTAATTCGTTGCTCCCCGATTACTTTCCAAATAATTAGCCATAATGTTCCTCTAACATTTTCTTGCTCTCCTGACTGGTCAAGGTTCACGGAGGGGGGGGAGGAGGGGGGAGGCGATAACAGACTTGACCACATGACCGGGCTGTGTGTGAGAGCTTGTGTGGGCGGGTTGAGAGAGGGTGAGGTACCACCGTGTGTTTGTGACATGTCGTTAGCCAACCCGTCACAACTCTCTCCCCCATCACTCCACCCCCCAACCTAAAACAAAATTATGTCACAAGAAACTAAGTGGACTTCAACAGCAAGAAATACCGCTAAAAAAAAAAGAGTTGATTGTAACAGACTCAAAAAAAAAGGGTGAAGCAAACAAGTCCCCGATGTGGTGACGACCAGTCTTTGGTAGCCCTGAGTTTTACAAGTTGTAACAGTTTCCGCGAAGAAACTAAACAAAGATGTACCCCTTTATCTACCCTGAAAGGTAGCAAACTTACCTTTCATGGTAGACTGAGTGTACATTAAAATTAACGAAATCAGAGATAAATAAATGGCGCGTTGCATCGCACAGACTTTTTTCTATTTTATCTTACTATAAAGACATTTACTCAAAACTCTTTTAGATTTGTGAAATGAAATAATAATAATAACAATTGTTGCTAAAACACTCCACCGTAGAGCATACAAATCAACTTCATTTTCAAAGACCTGAATATAAATACACACAAACACACATGCATATGTATATTTGCTTATAGCTAAGAAAATATTGATTTTATAAAATATATTTCAAATACAAGATTTGTATCTTTAATAATACTACAACTCTACAAGGTTGAGTTCTGTCGTATCTCAAATAGTTGCGAAGATATAATCAAAATTGGAAATTTTCACTAATTTTAGATACCATAAAAGTATATTTAATGAAAAAAAAATTACCATTTTGTTTGTAAAGTTAAATTGTGTCTTGATACAAAGTTTAATCAATAGCGTTAGAGAGAGTTTCTATAACATCGATTCTTCCTATTTTCACCCTTCAGTAAACTACCCTTAGTTTTAGGGTTAGCTATCTAATTCCAAAAACACCTCAGGGAACCTTATTAAGAGGCTAGATTTTAAATTTTACCCCGATTGGATAGAATTGTTTCAGCTCTAGACTAAAGTATAAACAGAAAAATAGACGGGTGACATTGTGAAAACCACTTTCCGGTTTCAGGGGTTCATGAAACGTCAGCATTTATCAAAATCTCTAGTTCAATTGTTTTGAAGATCATAATACTTCTCTCTCCCAGGGGTGGACAAAAAGTAAAAAACAACTTTTAAGTCACAAATAACCGCTTCGGTGTCCGCGTGGTCTAAATCGTGCTACTCTCGCAGTAGACTAGACTAGCGATGACGGGAAGATCAAGGCTCGAATCTCGGTGGGTGTAAGTTACTGAGGGTGGTTTTTTACAAAATGGCTCCCCACTCTCCCTCCACGCAAATGTGAGTACATTTCCCTATAAATATAACCTTCCTAATCCCTAAAACCACTAGCGTGATTAATAATAATCGTATAACCCGAACGGGTAGTAAAACGTGTTGTCAAAAAAAAAGTTGCAAATATAATTAGATTCCGATTTCACCAAAATCAGTTAGCACGTGAACTAAACGTCAACCTAATCTGGTCTGGTTTGTCAATAAAGGAGAGGTTTAAGTTGGAATTCAGGAAAGTTTTACCGACGGTCTTTGCCCCCTCCTCTCAATTCCTTGACGCAAAAGTGGTTTCCTCGCATCCAACCCATTTGGTGTAATTAGATACGAAACGCCCAGAAGATAAACGATGACAAAAATTAAATAGTTGAGTTTTTAAAGTCAGGCAATAAGTTGAGTATTTATAAACTATCCAAACATTGCACGATTATTTGGTACATTTGAATGAGCCTTTAGTTCTTATAATACATCTTTTATTCACTATCTAATTAGAATCGAAGCAAGGGCCCCTCTTTGGGATAGCCTTAGGATGATTTAAACTCGTAATATATTAATTATATCGTTTTATTTAATAATATAAATTGGGGATTAACCTGTTGTTTAGAAACTTGTTATTTAACTTAAGGATCCATCAGGTTATTAAATTTTGGTATCAAATTTGAAAACTTTACTAAATTACGGGTTGATTCTCACTTTTATTATCAATTAATTTATTCTCCTGGTACGTTAATTTTGTGTCGTGAATTTGTACATTCAAATGCTCAGAGGTACAAAACATAAGGAGGCCACAAAACATGAAAAATATGTTGGAAAAAACAGAATATAACAAATATATTTAACTACTGCAAAAGTATTTAAACTAAAAAAAAGGTGTATATTGTGTTCTATTTCGGCTAAAAAACCAAATGAGAAATAAATTCAAACAAAATTCTAATATTTTGTGGTGTTGGTTGTAGGTCTCTTATACTTAGAACATTAAGAGCGGTCAAATTAAGAAAGATGAATGGAATGGAAAAAAAAATTGCGTAAGATAGCCAGATCCCGCCCATTATTGTTCTAAAAGTGCTCTAATTAGTATTTTTTTACCACCATAAATATATAATTTTTAATTTTCTAGATTGTAAATCACTTTTATTAGAATAACAAACTAACGAATGGCCTGTACAGTTTAAAATAAACTAAAACAAAACAACAAAACAAGAACCACAAATAAGAGTGTTTTTTTTTTACAGCCTACTCACTAAATGTATATAGGCTATACAGCCATCCGTACAAAACTTGTGACGAAAATTTAAAGAAACTTACTCGAGTATATAATATTGATGCTCTATCTTAATTTATTATTTAGCTTAGACAAATTAGCTAACATCGTTTATTACTATATTTTGAGAAGATAAATAAAATATGATAAAAAAATTCATTGTAAATTTAAACCCATGTTTTAATTGTAATATAATGCAGCCTAAGCTAAGAAGTAATAAATGTTTTATAAATATAATTGTTACTAAAATTTATTAAAATACAAACTTAATATTTTGCAGCAACACTCATTAAATGGACTACACATTTCCATTTTTTTTTTTTTTTTTTTCTTACCGCCCATCAGAGCTATCCTCATTTTAACAACAATGGCGTAGAACAGTGATTCCCAACCTTTTCTAGATCAGCCCCCCCCTTCCCTGAATACCAAGGTAATAATTCGCCCCCCCCCCCCCAATTTCCTCCACCATAAGAGGTGAAATTAAAAACCTAAGCCCACATTTCTAGTATTTTACATAATCTGTTTATTATTTATAAAATATGTTTAGTGAGAAAGTAATAGAAAAAATATATGTTTGAGTAAATTGTGAATAGCAAATAATGTGAACATACAAATAAATAATATATTAAAAATCCTATTTGTTTTGTGGACCACGGGCTGGGAGCTTCTGGTGTAAGGGAAGATGAGAGGTAGAATACTGTGTTAGAAACTATTATATTCACTTTCTTGTACAGACAATAGCAGTACCTACAATGCCAACATACTATTGTTTGTCTACTATTAATTATTGTGGTATGTTCTGCTGCCATGCTCCAAGATGTTGAGGTGTGCATTGCCACGCGCATAACTCCTATGCAACCTGTTGTACACGCATGCTTGCGCAGCTTTGCTCTCCCGGCGCTGTACGCTGAAACGTTGAACATAATTTAATGGTATTAGCATAGTTTTCCTGATTTAAGTGTACAGAGATGTTGTATTACTTTTAGTCCAAACAAACTATATGTGTGCAGTTTGGGCGTTGAGTTGCCAAACAATCGATATAGAGTAGAGTCTATGTATGTGTGGTCGAATGGGGAGCGAGTGAAGGAGAACATATATCAGGTCCAGTTTTAACAAACTTGGCTTACCCTGGCGACATTCCATAACGATACAAACGCTTGTCGAAAGTTCGGTGGACGTTCGAAGAACTTCGTTCAACACGGTTCGGCATAGAAAACAGAATTATAATTAATTCAATTAAAGTTTGTCTTCTAATACTATTTCTTCCGCTTGATGTATTTATAATATAGTTATTAATGGTACCTTAACTTTATTAATACAAGTAGATCCCAAGGAAACTAAACAGTAAAAATAATAATTGCATCATTCTTCTGTTTCCTCTCATATTTTGCGCCTGTGGGTGTAGATTCGTTTGAATGGCGCTCGGCGGTTACTCGTCATGAATGGCTGCTCTTTGTCCCAGGATTATGAGAGGATTTATTCAGTAACACTTTATACTACTTAAAGCCCCCCCTACCCCCCCGTTTCCCCTTTTCTCGCTTCAGGAAGGTTCGTTCACTAACCGAATGTGACGGAGCTGCTCTGGAGTGAGTATCCTGAGCCCGATTATAAATACACCCTCTGAGCAAATACTGATTACGCTTCGACAATTATTATTGGCTCACGCTGGATGTTTCCGTTTGACGCGACTGCTCTAGTAATTTAATTCCTAAAAATTATATAATAGGGATAAAATTTAAATTCTCGGATACGGAGATGGTGGCAATTTATTAAGAACGATCTTAATTTTGTTTTAAATAAATATGTCCATACAAATAAAAATGTTGGTCCAAGTGATTTTGAAAAAATAAAAAAAGCACCTGTGAGCGCGTGGGAAAAGGCCTGTCCTGTATAATTTATCAGTGACAGGGAGGTAAGGGTTCGAATCCCAGCTGTGGGTAAAGAGGATGTTTATCCTAAAGGGTTTGTTTCCTTATTCTACCAATAGATAAACGCAGACACACTTGCTCTAAATTCTTTCCTCCTCATCCCTATTACATCTGTGTAGATATACGGATAGCTCAGACGGGTAGTAAGACACGAGGCACACATACAAAAAATTAATACGTACAGTCACTGTCCCGAAAAAGTTTGGCTAACTTTTTTTTTAAAGGCGGTCTCTTTATATTTTATATTTTGATCTCCTGCGAAATTTTAACTAACTCTATCTACCATAATTTACAATAAATACTAAACGCGCTGAGACACTTAAAAAGAAATTATAAAGGCCCTGTGAAGTCTTAAAACATTATTTTACTACAGCAAGTGTTTTTAATTTATAAAACAATATCCATTAAAAAAAAAATGTCATCGCCATTATTTAAAAGTAAGCACTTCACGAAAGCCATTACATGACGCTAACAGAGAGAGTTTTTTTTTTCACGGAGCCAAATTGCGTTTATTCTTCCTTTTTTTTTTTTGTTCATAATTTCTTCGCTTGACGGGATTTTTTTTTTTTCTCTCTTGAGAAATTGATTTTTAAGAATATAACGCGAATACAAAAGAAGTTGTCCTAAGCAGCAGGTATGCCATTATACTTATTCATTCCACACCTTTCTCATTAACAAACACTACCTTCTTTATTATTATTATTATTATTATTATTATTATTATTATTATTATTATTTCCTCATTACGTCACTCTTTATATCCTCCATCTTTCTCTTTATCTCTCACACACATACACAATTTCCCGGAAAGCATTGACGTCATTATATAGTCAATACATTTAATAAAATACATTTCGAAGACGTCACAGTCGTTTGTGTTGATAAAAACTAAGAGCTAGAACTAGAAAATACGACCTTATGTTCCAATCCTGCTTATTTGTCAGCTAACCTATACGGCCATCTAAATACCAAACTTAAATATAAACTTTTGTTGTCATTGTTGTCAGAAATATCCTCAGCTGAGACAAGAGCATATAAATAACCACGTGTGGTGGTCGTATGTTCTAAGGCATCACACTCGCAAATAAGGTTGGATTGCCGATTGGGAGATCTGGGTTCGAATTATTGTTGGGTATAGGGAGGGTGATCTCCATGCAATCACGGGTACATTTACTATAAATTGTACCTTACTCATCTCTACAACATTAGAGTTGTTTATATATGTGGGTAAAAAGTCCGACTCCTTAGCTCAGTCGGTAGCGTGTCTGTCTATAGAGCTAAGGGTCTTGGGTTCGATTCCCGGTAGGGCCAAACATTTATCCGTTGATGAAAATATGGGTTAACCCTTTCACATTGATAAATTGACGACAAGGGACTGGATGTTGTGCCTGTCCTAGTCTTAAGTTAGATTATAAGGCATATGAAGCTACGACAGGCCTAACAAGTTGGTAATGGAAAATATACAGCTTGAATAAAAAAAATAACTCAGGCCATGAGCTGGAAACAATAATGAATTTAAATATATATATATATATATATATATATTATATATTACTGTTTCCAGCTTATGGCCTAAGTCAGTTTACTAAGTGTTTAACAACAATTTTACTCTAGTTTGTGTCTATTTTTTTCATCGTGTCTCTCTAAGTTTATACCTATATATATGTATATTATATATATATATAGGTATAAATATATATATACACACATATATATATGTGTGTGTGTGTGTGTGTGTGTATATATAAACTTAGAGAGACATGATGAAAAAAAAGACACTAGAATAAAATTGTTGTTAAACTCTTAGTAATTAACAGTTAAATCAAGATCACTGTTTAAGGTTTAGTTTCTCACAAATAGTGACTTGTTGTTTTACTAGGTAGGCAACTGACCAGTAATATTGAAAAAAACTTTTATTCCCATCATTTATCTGACTTAATATTGTTTAAAGGTGTTCTAAGGTGTTTTCCAAAATGGTTTTTGACTCCCCCCCCACGAAAACGTGGGTACACTCCTTATTCATAAAACCTCCCTAAAACCAAAAGTGTAGGCTACTCTTAAAATTAAATCACTGTCAACTTAGGCCTACTCACTTATTTACTTTATGGTACTAGGAACTTAAAAGATAATTGCCGCAATGTACGCCCCCCATATCTTAAGCTAGTTCTATCCAGTCCATCTCATTACACCCTTTATCTTTCAGGCCCATTATAATGCTTTCTTCCCATCTGTCTCTAGCTCTTCACAATAATCTCTTCCCATTGGGTTTACAGGGTGGCTACAAAACGCATTTTACAAAATTCCCTGACTTTTCCAGATTTTCCAGGCAACATTTTTCAATTTTCCCCGACTACGTTTTTCAAGTTTTAATGGTGGATGATGACTTGTTTTATTTATTATTGATCACATATTAAAAAAGTTTGTATCTACTAAACATAAACAGTTTTATCAGTTATTTAAAAAATTAAAATATTATTTTATTTAGGTATTATTAACTTTTGTTTTTGTGTTTAGTTTCGAAATTAATGGGATTCTTAGACATAATTTTTAATTCCATGACTTTTCCTTATTTTTAGTTAAATTCCCTGACATTCCCCTGTTTTCCCTGTCATTCAAAAATTCTCGGACTTTTCCAGGTTTTCCCGGTTTTCCCTGTCTATAGCCACCATGGTTTATTACTCACTCAATACCCTTAACACGGGTCTAGATTCTTCCATTCTCACTGTATGTTCTACATACACCTCAATATAAAAAAGTGTGTATTTTTTTATAAATTTATTAGAGGTGTAGCGTCCTCAGGCGAGGAGGCCACAAAATAATACAAGGAAAATACAAAAGGTTAAATAACAATAACAAGAGTGAGTGCACATGAGTTCAAGACTAGAAATGTTCCATAGAGAAACATTACGCGTCTAATCCCGCCACTCCCACCTGTTACTGAGAGTATCAAAATATATGGGAGTCGTCTATCACTAGAGAGCCTTAAAATGCGTCACCCTTCCTAACCACTGAAAAATATTAGATACATTACATTAAACAACCAAAAAACCTAGGACATGTGATGGTATATAGTAGTTAAAAATAAAAGAATTAGTCATGTTGAACCAATATTTATTTTGGATAGGACAATCCGAAGTTTAACAATTCAAATAAGTACTAATTATTGTTGTTATAACAATTATATGTACATTATGTACAAGTGCTTTGGACTTTAACATTGAAAATTAGCCCGCTATAACGGGTCTGGGCAGAAATGATATTCTGCCAACAATAAAGTTACAATTAGAGTAATATTTTCTTTACAAGTAAACAAAGAATGTACGGTTATATATATATATATATATAATAGAATAATAGTAAATATGGACAATACAATCGGTCTAATAATTATTTACCCTATCAATCCTGATTTGGTTCAATCAGTGCTGGCGTGTTGTATTGCGACAACATTGACTCTCAAGTCTAAAAGGTAAATATTTCTCAAGATGAAAACATTAATAGGTTGCGAAATAACCCCAAGAAATCTAAGTATTATATCAACTAGACTATTTAATATAAACATAACAGTAAATGTCAATAGTTCCCCTAACATAACAATTTGTATTAGTTATAAATCGTGACTACGCCCATTTCTCCCTGGCGTGTTGTAAAAAGACAACATAGGCTTATAAGTCCAATACCACAATATGAAGCAATAATTAATTTAGAGTTCCACCGTAATTAATACAAATAAATCATTACACCTCAACCGGTGACAAGACGCCATTACAAGTTAATTGCCAGACTTCTATTTAAATTTAATTTTTTAAGATAACAAAAAAATTAAGCCAAAAAGGAATTTTGAAATAATAAAAAAATATATAAAAAAAAGATGTTAAATTAGCCGAGATAGAATTTGGGTTCTTACATTTTCAAAAGCAGAAAGCCGAAGCTTGTACTAGTCCTAAACCAGCTCTGTCCCAATTGTGTCGAACATTGGGACAGACACAAATATATATACAGATACAACAAAAGAGGAGGGGCATGAAGGGTAAGCAAGAGGGGAAAGATTCTGGAATATCAAGGAACACTGTTATGCGCATTTCTACGTGCCTCGGGAGACCGGTGGTTTTTTCTGGCACAACCTAGAAGAGAATAACTATAACTGCGCATGCCCAGCCCACATGTGGGGTTTGCTAAATCGCCGTTCAATTCGCTCCGTCAGTATACTTTTTCTCTCGGGTGAAGGAAGGTGTGCATAGCAGAAGTTAGGTCGCTCTTCCACGTCGCCTCCAATCACGGACAAATGGGGTAAGGTTCAACCATCGATATAGCAGTTGTGTATTTTATTGACCATCCGATGCTACAAATCTCCCCCCCTTTCAGGGTTGACAGTAAGGGGGGAGAAGGTTGTCACATTCTTCTACTCGACCTTTGGAACATCCCATGGGGCAGCAACGGTGTACTCGGGAAGTTGTTCTCCAGGATGTCCCATCGTATATGATCTTTCTCCTCCTTGGCATCAGATCATTTTTTTGTTTTTTGAGTCCTTGTAGATCGGATGGGTTGATACGCCCTGGGCTGCCGCTGGGCTTCGGCACCGCTCTTTACGCCGGGCCCACAATAGCAGTGGGAGCTCCCAACTGTTCCTGCCGACCGTTGACTTGAGAGCCGTCACCATAGTCTTTCCCACACCACGCTCGCCTCTTCAGGATCTACCCACGAGGCATGCGCACCAAGACAAGGGAAGGGGAGGGAGAAGAAGGAGATGACAGGACTCCTCTGGGCTGTACAACAAACAAAAAACATAAGCAGTAAACTGACCAAAAAAATTTACACTCCTAACTAATAGGACCTATATCCAACGTCAAAAAAAAAAATATATATATATATATATAAAGTTTTTAACAAACTAGCCATCATATGCCGCAGCCAGTCTATGGTCACATGGCGCACTGGTCCATTAGGCGCGCACTCGTCACTTTCACGTAGATACTTCTTGATCAAGCATACACGTGTCCGGCACATTTCACCAATATTCCTCTTAATACCTTTTCAAGTTCTTTGCCCTGGGCCCAGGGAATTTGGTATTGCAAATCTAAATCAAGATATCGTCGACACAAAAGACTAAAAAACATTTACAAAATAATTTTTTTTTTTTTTTTTTTTAAATATTTATACCACACCATGTCACTAGGGACAATTGGGCTCAGGCTTTCTTTAAATGACTGACATGAGCTCGTCTACACATAGACGCATCTTTCACACTCTTAAGATAGACGGTCACGGGGGTTAAAAACTTATCAATGGTCCACGGGCCACTCCACCTCTGGCACAGCTTCGCTGATCTTCTATCTGCCGAGGAGCTCAAGGGGAATTCCTTACATAACACACAATCCCCTACAATATAAGGGACGGGGAGTCTACCCTTATTATAGGCGTTAGCCACCCTTTTTTGAGCCCTTTTTAGATGATCCAGGGCACGCCGACATCTCTCCTTATGGGAGGAATCATCGGAATTCTCTAACAGCGAATCAACGTTCCAAATCGCTAAGAGGGGGTGGTTTAATTCCCGACCAAGAAGGATAGAGGCTGGCGAACAGCCTATGGACTCATGGAAGGCAGAATTAAATGCTAAATTTAAGAAGTCTAAATCCTGATCCCACTTATGCTGTGCCTCACAGTGATAAATAGTAAGCGCTATTACCAAATTGCGGTTAAATCTTTCCACCTGATTGGGTCCCGGGTGGTAGGGGCTGGTAGTCACGTGCTTAATCCCCCAGTTAAAGCACATATTCTTAAAACCAAGAGAACGGAAACAAGGCCCATTGTCACTAACCACGACACGAGGTGCCCCAAAAAGATTCCAAACTCGTCTGCAGAGGGCGTTAACGGTAGTGGTCGCCTTCATATTGCGCAAGGGAATGAGCACTACAAACTTGGAAAAGGCGTCAACTAATATAAGAATACATGAATTGCCAAGAGTAGAACGGGTGATTGGCCCAATATAATCGATGAAGACTTTATCCCAGGGACGTTGGGCAACACCGGCCGAATGAAACCCAACTCTGGAATTTTGGGTTGGTTTAGCTTTCTGACAGCTCTCACACTTGCCAACCCACGCTTTTACATCGTTGTATAAACCTGGCCAAAAGAACTCATTAGAAATTTTCCGTACGGTTTTTAAAACTCCAAGATGACCACCAAAGGCAGAATCATGAAAATATCTAAGTAGCATTGGTCTGACCGCACCCGGTACAACCACTTTCCTATTCTTCCCTTTCGAATTAGTCACAACTAATAGCCCATTAAATACAGAATATGACCCTACCTTTTCTCCTCTAGATAATTTATCATGATATCAATACACCACGGATCACTATTTTGGTGATCCCCGATTGCCACAAAGGATTCAGGAATGGATCTAATGACGCAGGAGGCGGGAGCCACCTCGAGAGAACCAATGGGACACTTTTCCTCGGCCATGCGGGATAAGGCATCAGCTACTACGTTATGTTTACCGGATACATGATGAGTGGAGAACTTGAACCTAGATAACCTCCACACCCATCTCCCCACTTTCCCTAGTTGCTTGGGGTGGTTCAGCATCCACGCCAGGGCCTGGTTATCCGTGTACAGCTCAAACTCCCTCTGTTCGAGGTAGTCAGCGAAACGCTCAATGCCCGTGACGCAGGCAAGGCATTCCTTTTCATAGGTGCTATATCGCCTCTCAGCATCGGTGAGAGTTCGACTAGCAAAAGCTACCGGTCGGACTCCCTCCGATGACCTCTGAGACAATACAGCCCCAAGCGCCACAGAAGACGCGTCTACGTGGAGGAGGAAGGGGAGAGAAAAATCCGGCATTCTCAAAACCTCCGGAGAGATTAGCTTCTCCTTTAACAGGTTAAAAGCTCGTGCCTGCTCTTCACCCCAACTAAAGGCCACTCCTTTTCTTTTTAAGGCATTAAGGGGGGCAGTAATCTCCGAGAAGGACGGGACAAACCTGGCGTAATAGGCGCACATGCCCACAAAACGCATAAATCCCTTAAGATTAGAGGGGGGAGCAAAATTAATAATGGGACTGATCCTTTCGGGATCAATAAGAAGATTCCCCTCTGAAATGACGTACCCCAGGTATTTGATGGAGGGTTTAGCCCAAGTAACCTTGTCGGGATTCACGGTTAGTCCTACTCGCCGCAGCCTAGTCAAAACTTCCTCCAAATGCACCAAATGTTCCTCTAAAGTATTGCTGTACACACATATGTCATCCAAGTAGTTAAATACATACTCAAATTTAATGTCAGAAAAAACAAGATCTAATACGCGACTTAAGGCTTGTCCCCCAATGCTACACCCAAGGGGAACACAATTAAATTCGTATTGTCTCCAGGGAGTGACAAAGGCGGTAAACTTTTTTGACGATTCTGTCAAGGCACATTGTAAAAAACTCGCATTGAGGTCAATCAGACTAAATATTCTAGCTCTACCGAGATGCTGGAATGCCGACTCAATGCTCGGCATCGGGTATGGGTCGAACAGGATTTTCTTATTGACCTTCCTGTAATCTACAATTAACCTATATCCCTCCCCTTTTTTGGGTATGATGAACGCGGGACTAGCAAATGGTGAGTTAGAGGGGCGTATTACCCCTTTTGATTCCAAGTCATCAATCAATTTCCGGAAGATTTTCATCTTGGGAGGAGCGCACGAGTAAGGACCAGATCTTATGGGGATATTGTCAGTCATTACAATTTCGTACGGTAGGACCTCACACCTACCCCACCTGCTAGTAATGACGTCAGAAAATTTAGAAATCAGCTCCCTAATGGCTTCTTCCCCAATTCCAAACGAACATAAGCTAGGAACAATACAATCTTTACAAAAGGGGATTCTAACTCTGGGTGAGAACTCAAAACTTAAATCCCTTCTCGCCAGACTAATAACGGCCCCAGTTCCCCACAGGAAGTCGTTCCCCAAAATAATGTCAAAGGGAAGCAATGGAACACAAAACAAGCTTCTCTTCCACGAAAACCCCATAATTTTTATGGACAAGACTACTCTCTCGCTAACTCTTAAGAGATTACCATTACCCAAAACAAAGGTCCTAATACCAGTTTTTTCCACCGATATCTTCCCATTTTTCTTTAAGATATCCACAAAATTATTACTAATAAATGAACCACATGAGCCGGTATCAAGTAAGGCAGAGCCCGACACCGATCTGATAGAAAACTTAATGATGGGGGGAAGGGGGCTAGAATGTTTTGGAATCGTACGCGCGGTGGTCCCCTTGCTAACACCACGCGTTACGCGTTTCCCCCATTACAATCCCTCTGAAGATGCCCTAATTGGCGGCAACGGTAACATCGGACGCGAGTGATATCAAAAGGTCTCCTTGCCCTTATCGCGCCTACTTCCCTCACAGCAGAACTAGAACTGGCTCCCTCAGTAGGCCGGGTTATAGTTGAAAATGGGGGGGACCTTTCCTGTTTAAAGTTACGGGACACCTGTGTAGGGAACTCGTGCAAATACTCCCTCTCGGCTACCAGAGAACCCTCAATACAAGAAGCTAATGAGTAAAGCTCAGAAAGGGTAGAAGGCTTATTCAAAAACACAAAATGCCTTCTCGTCAGGGGGGACACATTTTCCAGAATGATTTCAACTACCTCTTCCTCCGGCATTTTGAGATCTAACACCCCAATAGCCTCTGAAATGGCCAAAATAAATAATCTAAAGGGTTCGTGTGGAAGTTGGAAGCGCCGAACCATTCGATTACATAGAGTATCCTTCTCTCTCTTAGATATTAGAGACTCTAATATTCGACTTTTCACTCTAACCCAGGGGAGACCTAGTTGGATGCATTCAGTGATTAGATGCGCCAAAAACCCTGACGTCTTGCCACGCATAGCGTGAGTAACTCCAAATCTCCTACAAGTCTCAATTTCCAAATCCTGTCCACCTCTAACAGAAAGTTAAATAAATCAGAGGACGATAACCCATCGCAAATCGGCCATAGTTTTACACGCTCGCTAGCTACAATACTTTGAGTTTTGGCAAGTGAATTAGATAACACTAAACTAGCGGTGGGAACACTAGGGGGGATCGGGAGCCCACTACCTCCCTCTATCCTTACAGCTTCTATTTTTTCCTGTTCCTTATCTTCAAGGGAAGGATGGCTAACGTCATCACGAGGTTCTAAATTAAAAGGATCGCTGGACTTACTAATAATGTTCTCGGACAGCAATGACCGCAACACGGCCATAGGAGCGTCGGGGGGGAATTGAATATCTCTTCTCTTGAGCTCCTGGCGAAGATCGGAGCTACTGAGCCGGTATACATCAGTTCTTGTGCTGATTACGCCTCCAGAGGTGGTGGTGTCCATGGCGGGAGTGATTCATGAAACAATTTCAAAGACAATTAACAAACAAAACTCACAAGGTGCCTTCACTCTGAAATATAGCAGAGTTTGCGCAGCTTTCTTTGTAGCGTCCTCAGGCGAGGAGGCCACAAAATAATACAAGGAAAATACAAAAGGTTAAATAACAATAACAAGAGTGAGTGCACATGAGTTCAAGACTAGAAATGTTCCATAGAGAAACATTACGCGTCTAATCCCGCCACTCCCACCTGTTACTGAGAGTATCAAAATATATGGGAGTCGTCTATCACTAGAGAGCCTTAAAATGCGTCACCCTTCCTAACCACTGAAAAATATTAGATACATTACATTAAACAACCAAAAAACCTAGGACATGTGATGGTATATAGTAGTTAAAAATAAAAGAATTAGTCATGTTGAACCAATATTTATTTTGGATAGGACAATCCGAAGTTTAACAATTCAAATAAGTACTAATTATTGTTGTTATAACAATTATATGTACATTATGTACAAGTGCTTTGGACTTTAACATTGAAAATTAGCCCGCTATAACGGGTCTGGGCAGAAATGATATTCTGCCAACAATAAAGTTACAATTAGAGTAATATTTTCTTTACAAGTAAACAAAGAATGTACGGTTATATATATATATATATATAATAGAATAATAGTAAATATGGACAATACAATCGGTCTAATAATTATTTACCCTATCAATCCTGATTTGGTTCAATCAGTGCTGGCGTGTTGTATTGCGACAACATTGACTCTCAAGTCTAAAAGGTAAATATTTCTCAAGATGAAAACATTAATAGGTTGCGAAATAACCCCAAGAAATCTAAGTATTATATCAACTAGACTATTTAATATAAACATAACAGTAAATGTCAATAGTTCCCCTAACATAACAATTTGTATTAGTTATAAATCGTGACTACGCCCATTTCTCCCTGGCGTGTTGTAAAAAGACAACATAGGCTTATAAGTCCAATACCACAATATGAAGCAATAATTAATTTAGAGTTCCACCGTAATTAATACAAATAAATCATTACACCTCAACCGGTGACAAGACGCCATTACAAGTTAATTGCCAGACTTCTATTTAAATTTAATTTTTTAAGATAACAAAAAAATTAAGCCAAAAAGGAATTTTGAAATAATAAAAAAATATATAAAAAAAAGATGTTAAATTAGCCGAGATAGAATTTGGGTTCTTACATTTTCAAAAGCAGAAAGCCGAAGCTTGTACTAGTCCTAAACCAGCTCTGTCCCAATTGTGTCGAACATTGGGACAGACACAAATATATATACAGATACAACAAAAGAGGAGGGGCATGAAGGGTAAGCAAGAGGGGAAAGATTCTGGAATATCAAGGAACACTGTTATGCGCATTTCTACGTGCCTCGGGAGACCGGTGGTTTTTTCTGGCACAACCTAGAAGAGAATAACTATAACTGCGCATGCCCAGCCCACATGTGGGGTTTGCTAAATCGCCGTTCAATTCGCTCCGTCAGTATACTTTTTCTCTCGGGTGAAGGAAGGTGTGCATAGCAGAAGTTAGGTCGCTCTTCCACGTCGCCTCCAATCACGGACAAATGGGGTAAGGTTCAACCATCGATATAGCAGTTGTGTATTTTATTGACCATCCGATGCTACAGAGGGAAGTCATAGGCTAGCAATGGGGAAAAATGGGGGGGGGGGGGGGGGATGTGAGTACCTCCTACCCTTCCTTTGGCTACTGGTCTACATATATTTTCAAAACTACTTGAAGAATCTCTGTTTGTAACTAATACACAACATATTTAAAGTTCATAAAGCCATCAGGAAAAAGAGTAGTGACCTTAAGTCGAAGAACATAAAAAATGGAGGCAAACAAATTAATAATCCTTTAAAATAGTTTATGTAGCCTATATTTCAAAAAGTAAGTTAAATAGTTCAATTTTTTTTATTTGAAATAGTAATTTCATGCCTAGTGCTCTTTGTGCAATTTGACACCAAACATCTCAAATTAAATTATGTAACATTTTTTTCTAATTTTGAGCTTACATAAAAAAAGACCTAAACATATATTTATAAATATATGGTTCATACATCTCCGGAATTGGAAATTTTTAGTGGAACCACCGTAAGATTGGACCTTACACTACTGAATGACGCGTCAATTAAAAAAAGTAATTAAGTTTGTCTTCCTTACCAAAGCTACATTGATTTAATGGACAGAGTATAAAGTACACAGGCTGCAGTTGATGAGTGGTTCTAGGGAACACACTGGTGGAGCTCCAAGCGTGATAGCAGACGAACCTCGCCCTTATGGCTCAGTCTGCAGCATTAGTGCCGCTGTGAGACACAGGTCAACTAAAAGGTCATTCACAAGCATCACTGGATGTCTTCCAAACACCAAACAAAAACAGCTTTTTTTTAAAAATTTTAATTAGTCATTTTTCTTATATAGTTAAAACACTATTAAAACTTAATTTCCAACCGACAGAAGAAGGTAGATTTTTTTTTTTAACCATTCACTCAAGCTACCCACATATTAACACTCATGGGATATAGGTAAAAATTAGAGAAAAAGTAACCGTACTTACGCGAAGGGAGCGTGAAAACGATTAAGGTGGGAGTGTAGGAGACGAAACAAAAAAGGTCGGTAGTAATTTTACAGTTTTTATGACAAAACTTTTTCTGTCCAAAAATAGATTAAATATTCCTTCAGTAGAATTAAAGAGTTAAATTTTCTTTCTTCACATGGTGAACTCAACAGTAGTTGACTATCTTGCCATGAGTATAGCGGTAGGCCTATTAGATGAGAAACTTTTTAAATGAAGAGAAAAAGTTGTCATTAAATTTCAGGACATCCTTGACAAATATTCAAGAAATGTTGAGGTCATCATGTGAATTAAATTAAACTATAATTTATGTTTCTGCTGCAGAATAACTTGATTTATTTTGACCAAAAAAATGTTTTGACATAAAAACTGCAAAAAACTGTTACCGTTTCTCGCGTTTCCTACACACAAATAAATGGTACGACACAATCGTACAAACTTCATCATATAGTAGGTAAATATTAACATCGCAAGATGAAAACAGGTTTAGCTTACGACGTACACAATATCTTAAACGTTGTGGTTAGTGTATGCATGACCGGGTTCGAGTCCTGGATAATTTAGTCATGCGTCTTTCTCTCCACTCAGACTATCCGTAGCTTAAACTAAGTTTATTATTATTATTATTTGAGGTACTTAACGTGCACTTTCTGAACCAATTGATTATATCAGCACACGACTTATAAACGAAACTTAAATCAAGAACAGCATCCAGCTCCCTGGCTGATAACTTATCAATGAGAAAGGGAGAAACTCAACATTTCACCAAAGATACATTTATAGGCAATGCTGGTAATTAGAACCCGGGACACCTTAAGTTCATTTGGTAACGTGTCTTCCGACTAAACTAAGGTATTGGACTTAAACTAATTAATCTAAGGAGTAGGATGAAGGGGGTGAAAATGAAGGAAACACTTGATACCGCTTGGAGGGAAGACGGAAAACTGCCCGGAGTCGCGGCAATGATTAGAACCTTTGAAATCTCGGGGATCTTTTGTCAAACCCACTCACGCTGAGGCAACCCCCCTCGCCCCCCCCCCTTGCAACTATTGTATTGTATGCGTCGTGCGACGAAGACAAGTTTAGTGTGTTGATGGAAAAGCAAACATCAAGGGGGAAACTATATTGTGCGGCGTTGTATAGCAGGTAACCTAATTATATTTGTTCAACATTTGTTTATGTGTGTGTTTTACGACCACAAATTAGTTTTATTCCCGCCTATTATTTGTTTAGGTTAATTATACATATAAAAAGGACAAAAATAACACACATACATACTAAAAAAAATATCATCAATTTAGATTCATAATTTAATTTCCACTATGACTATGTAAATTAACATCTAAATGTGAATACACGAACAATGGTCATCTGAAAAATTTAAAAGTTAACTTTAGTTCACGGTTATACACATAAAAGATCTCGTTTGGATTTATTTTTTTGTAGACAATTAGATTATGGTCTAAAAGGACTCTTTGGGAACAACCTCAATATTTTACTGTTTTCGTAAAGAATGCATTCATTTGAATTATAGCAGAATTTTGGTAAAAAGAAACCTGTATAAAATACAAACATATTTACTAGCGGTCAACAATGATAAAATTTTACTATATTATTGGTCTCATTTGATAGGGATTATAATATCTATCAAAAGTAACAGTTTAAGATCACATTACTTGTATGAATACGTTAAAGTAAATCTAATAACTTTTCTAGATATCTTATATTTGGTTCATCCTCATTTTTAAGTAAAAGGGTTTAAATTTTTACAAAGGAACTAGTTTTTGAACCGGGTATCATTTGAACACGAAAGGGAAATACGTTTTCTCGTCTATTTTAAGTTATCTTTGTTTTATTTTTAAAATGTTTCTCTTAATGAAACATAGCCATACAATCCCAATAAATGCATTAAGAGACGGATGACAAATTCTTAATGACAGCATTTGTATTGACATTATTACCGAAATATCTCCAGCACCTCATATATTTGTGTTGGTTTTGTGATTATGGTGATGGTTACTGTTTTGGTGATATTTTTCCGTCGTGCCTTATTATATCTACATCCTGACTATATGCATTTAACTACAATAATGGGGTGTATATTAAATAAATAGATTTTAGAGTTTTTTTTACCACTCGTACAAATATCACTATATGATAATAATTACTCTAATGGGGCAAGGATTTGGAAGGAATAATTTTAAAGGTAGTGTACCCGCATTTGCGTGGAACGAGATTAGGAAACCATTTAGGAAAAACACCTATCAGCAGACATGACCGGGATTCGAACCATGATCTCCCAATCATACACACGAGAGTGACGCCTTAGACTATTTGGCCACTGAAGTGGGTGAGTTTAGATACATTCTTTGTATTAATTTTGTTAGAAAGTCCGTTCCAAAATGTCAGTTTTTATCGTATTGGTGAAGTTTATTTTATTTTAAAATAACTTAATTTTGGATTATTTTAAAATAACTTGATTTGAAAAAAAATAATAAAAAAATTGTAGATTTAACTTGAACTACAAATTAAAACCTTATCCGACGGAAAAGTTACCAAATCTACCTTCACATATTCATACGTCAAGTCATGAGATCTGCAGCTGTCACTTTTGATCATCAATACATATAAAATAACACTATTAGTATGAGTAAAATGTTAGTAATATTGGCTGCAAAGAACTAGGTTTGAATTTTCATAATTTAGTTTACTATTTTATATTAAGAGCTTATCTAGCGCTAGTGTCGTGCATCAGAATGAGAGGTTATAGAGGGACGGGAGTGTGGATATATGTTGATAGAGAGAGAGAGAAGGAAAGAAACAAGGGGTTTGGGGGTCAGGGCAAGGTAGAAGGGGAATGGAGAATACAAATTTTGATGCGATGACTTGCGAAGGTAAATTATCTCGTCTCGTGCTATCGGTTGATAAATCAAATACCGTATGTGACTGCCATACGACAGGCACAGAGACATGAGAGAGACATATATATACGGGTAAATACAAGAGGGAACGAGGGAGAACAAAACACGTAAAAAAAATAATAATTTAAGAGCAAGAGAGGGAAAACCAAAATATTATTCAAAACGGACGGAATGAAATTTAGCGTTATTCCACGACCGAGTTGGTTATGTAATGAAATGAAAGTGGAAGGAAAGGGAAGAGGATGAATGAAATATTTTCACCCTACGGTGACCCGCATGAAATGTAAGCCCATCCTCTAGCTGGGATGCAGCTGCCTCTTCAACCCTCATCCCCCTCTTCTGAACTACACCCCCTGACCAGAGAGCGCATATATTATAGAGGCAGAGAGCGCGGACAGACAGCCGCTGCGGGACTGACACCTGGAAACACTGTATATCGCGTAAATAACTGCACGGCAGTAAATATTACATACTCCTTGACCATAAGAGCTGACACCTGGAAACACTGTATATCGCGTACATAACTACACGGCAGTAATTATTACATACTCCTTGACCATAAGAGCTGACACCTGGAAACACTGTATATCGCGTACATAACTGCACGACAGTAATTATTACATACTCCTTGACTATAAGAGCTGACACCGGGAAACACTGTATATCGTGTACTTAACTGCACGGCAGTAAATATTACATACTCCTTGAATATAAGAGCTGACACCTGGAAACACTGTATATCGTGTACTTAACTGCACGGCAGTAAATATTACATACTCCTTGACTATAAGAGCTGACACCTGGAAACACTGTATATCGTGTACATAACTGCACGGCAGTAAATATTACATACTCCTTGAACATAAGAGCTTACACCTGGACACACCGTATATCGTGTACATAACTGCACGGCAGTAAATATTACATACTCCTTGAACATAAGAGCTGACACCTGGAAACACTGTATATCGTGTACATAACTGCACGGCAGTAAATATTACATACTCCTTGAACATAAGAGCTGATACCTGGAAACACTGTATACGTGTAAATAACTGCACGGCAGTAAATATTACATACTCCTTGAACATAAGAGCTGACACCTGGAAACACTGTATATCGTGTACATAACTGCACGGCAGTAAATATTACATACTCCTTGAACATAAGAGCTGATACCTGGAAACACTGTATACCGTGTAAATAACTGCACGGCAGTAAATATTACATACTCCTTGAACATAAGAGCTGACACCTGGACACACCGTATATCGTGTACATAACTGCACGGCAGTAAATATTACATACTCCTTGAACATAAGAGCTGACACCTGGAAACACTGTAAATAACATCACTTGTTAACAAGTGTTCAATCGGTGATCTAGTGGTCTAGGGGTAAGGTGTCAGACTTTTGTACTGGGGTCCGGGGGTTCAATCCTCGGTCCCGGCACAGATTTATCTGATTGACCAAACCCTTCCTTCACCTCTGACAAGACGTGTATTAATCACAACTTGTGAATGTGGGGAATGCCAGGCTCCACCGTGGTTCGGATCCCACGTTAAACTGTAGGTCCTACATTTCATCTCAAAATTCCCTACCATTACATTTTAGCGTGTGTATAAACCAAACGGGTAATGGTGTATGTGTCATGTTGCATGTATCGTGTGTTTTGTGTCTGTTTCATCCCGTGTGAAAACAGACTTATCTGCGACCACAGAAGCGGGGGGGGGAGAGTGGGGGGGGGGGGGGGGTAGAATCAGTTTTCCATCCTCAAGTAGAAGAAAGTGTCATGAGTTTTCGTCTGTTCCCCCACCCCCAACCACACAAAATGCGGCCCGCCAATGTTTTGTCCTCGTTAAAGACTGTCGCAACCATGTTTTGTCCGGACTAGACACAAACTTGAGACAAGTTATAAAGAAAAAGATACGTAATCCCACCCAATCTTTTTTTTTTCGTCGGAAGTAAAAAAAAAAAAAGAAGAAAAATCAGGTCGTCCTGAAGGGTTCAAGAAGAGAAAGGACGAAAAGCCAGTTTTTGCTCCGACGCCTTCTATCAGGAAATAGAGCCAGGAGGGAGGGAGGGAGGGGTTACATTGTCAGAAGCAACAGCTTGTTGTTTCAAGGTTTGTCGACAGTGATGAGAGGGGATGACAATATTCAAGGGCGTAGAGAGTTAATATTTATAGGAAGGTCCATTAAAATTTTTACAATATACTTAGCCAATCATTTATACGTAGATATGAACCCCACTAAAGAAAATTCATCAAATTTCAGGGGAGGGGGGTTCGGACGATTTTCTTAGTGATATTTACACGCTCTGGTGGTAGAAGTGAAAATTAACAAATCATATCTTTTAACACCGTGTCTTACTAACCGTTTGGGCTGTAAGCTACTGTGTTAGGAATGAGAAAGGCTGAATTAAAAAAAAGTGTATCCACATTTGGGTAGAGGGAAAGTAGTAAAACGTTTAGGAAAAACTACCCTCAGTACACCCGACCGGGATTCAAACCTTGATCTCCCGTCATTGTCAATACAATTTATTGCGAGAGTGATGCTTAGACCATGTGGCCACCAAAGTGGGTATTATCTAATTAAATTAATGCAACAAGTTTGGGTCAATCCCGGATCTTAGTCTGGAGTGTTAACCATTCATCTAACTTACTTTGCCTTGGAGAATAATGGTCGATTCTGACACTTTATCTCAATCGGTAGCGTGTCTGCCTACTGAACTAAGGGTATCATGTCGATATCCTGCAAGGTATAAAATTGTATTATTGGTGAAATGTGGGTTTGCCCTTTTCACAATGATGAATTAACGGCATGAGATTTGGGTGTTGTGACTGTTTCAGATTCAAGTTTGTTTATAAGTGTGCTGATATAATCAGTCGGTTCAGAAAGTTCCCGTTAAATACTTCAAATAAAAGTTTAAAAAAATCATCAGTCTAAGTTAGAGTGACTAAATCTTGCCATAAATACTTTAAAACAAAGTTGTATACTGTAAAAGTATTAATTCATTTGATAAAGCAATTTTAATTAGTATAATTAACATATAAACATTGAACCACATGGGTGGTCGAGTGGTATAAGGCGTCACTCTCACTGAAAGACTGGATTTGCTGGTGACGAGGTCAGGGGATCGATTTATACAAAGAGGAATACCCAAAGACTCGTTCTCTATGTAGAAATGTCGGTGAACTGGTGGTCTAGAGGTAAGGTGTTGGACTTCTGTGCTAGGGGTCCGGGGTTCAATCCTCAGCCCCGGCACATATTTATCTGATTTCCAAATCCTTGCTTCACCTCTGACAAGACGAGTATTAATCACAACTTGTGAATGTGAGGAATGCCAGGCCTCCACCGTGGTTCGGGTCCACTTTAAAATGTAGGTCCTCCATTTCATCTCACAATCACCCTATCATTACACATTAGCGTAAGTGCGTACAATCCGAACGGGTAGTAAAACACGATGATAATAATAATAAATAATAATCTATGTGCAATTATGATGACCTTTATCTCTTTCAAAGTCATAAGAAAGATTTATTTCTACCAGAGACTGCTGGATCACTCTGTATATTACTTGAGTCTAGAAATCACCAGATATCTAGTAATGACCCAGTCGTTAAGGCCACATCATGATAATTTTTTTTGTTAAATATATAATAATTGTTAAGAATATTAATTTATATTTATACTTAGAAAAGATAAAAACCATTCCTTTCCCGAAATCTAAAGTAAAACTGTTTTTAAAATGGATCTCATGGGGATTCTGACCCCCCATTACCCCAAACTCCTCGCTGGATGAAGGTGGTAACTCATCAGCTAGTTTACCCCTCTCTCTCCACGCAAATGTGGGTAATAATTTAACTTTATGTATTATGATCGACCTTATTCTTAAAGTCTAAGGAGTTTTTCTGAGACGACTGGCCTGAGTACGGGGAGATCACGATTCAGTAATACCAGGCGTTAGGGCAACATGGTTAATTTTTTTGTTAAATATTATCATTCTTAAGAATATTATTTATATTTATACTTAATTAAACCCATTCCTTTCCGAATCTAAAGGAACTGTATTAAATAAATTCACGAGTCGAATACCCAAACCCGTGGTAAGGTGTACCATCGTAGTGCTTTACTCCACAAATAGGGATTACTTTATATTCTACCTTTCTAATCCTTACCCATTCGGTGTAAATAGTTGATATCCCAACAAAAACCACAAACAAATTATATGGTAGCTACTGGATTATTTTGCAATAGTTTTTATAATTTACTAAAGAGATCCATCAAATTTATACTAAATGTTTTTTTTAACTCACCATGTCCATAAAATATGTAAGGTAGTTCCAGTAAAAAATGAAAAACCCTTGTGGAAATTTTACATTTTCTGTACCAAATCTTGGGTTGCAATATAAATCCTCAGAGGACATAACAAATCAAAGCTCTCACTCACCTGCCATTTTTTATATCGCGAAGACTGTACAGGATTCTCCTTGTTCCAGGCAATTTTCGAAACATTATTTAGTAGAGCGAGAGAGAGAAAGATAAACGCGAGAATGCAGACAGAGATAGAAGCGCCCCTGCACAGTCGATAAGACTCCAGCTATTCCGTCAAATCGACTTGAAAATTGACGTCTAAAGGCAGAAGGGTGGGAAAATGGATCTCTTGTACCAAGATCCCCCCCTCCCCTTCCTCTTCCTCACTCATCCATGCTTTATTTCTTCTTTTTTAGCTTCTTGAAGCGAATCTAAAAAAAAAAACACGAAAAAGATAAATAAAATAGTCGCGTTTTATGATCAAAAGAAAGATTCATTCAAAAGTCAAATAAAATGACTTGCTTTCAAATAAAGCTTGGTTTGGGGGGGAGTTCCTCTAAAGCAAAACCATGAATAAAAAAAATATGCGTATAAAAGGTGTTTTCTATAACCACTAAATCAAGGAGATACTATTTCCTGCGTAGACGTGAACGGCTCTGGCTGACTACCTGTCGTATTTTCATCTCTACATATACAGACATTTTGTGAGAAATGTTTAAATTTCGTCATCATTATATCATCATCATCATAATTAACTGTTTACAGCCTACGGCCGAGTCAGTTTAGTGTGTCTCCATCTTTCTCTGTATTTCCACCATTCTTCTCTTCTCACTTTCACTCTTGTTGTAATCTCTTCCTTGGTCTCCTTTGGGTCTTTTGCCGCGTACTTCATCTCCATCATTCTACGCAGTTAAAGACGTTACTGAAAAAACTTTACGTTTGGACAGGGAAACAGTGCAATTATGTAAACTACAGTAGCCCCATGGCTTCTTTGGTGCTGGCTGACAGCTCACAGCTGACATCTGACGGCTTTGAAAAGCTACCAGGGCCAAATTATGTATTCCTACGCCGAACCATATGATCTACAAAAAACATGTGTTTAGCAGCTGTCACTTCTGACAGTAAAATTTAGGTATATACCTAAATGTTGACTGTCAGAAGTCAGTGTGAACTGTCAGTCAGCACCAAAGAAGCCATGGGGCTAGCTGTACATGGAGACGAAAACCTTAAGTGCCCTTTCACCCGAGAGGTTTTTATCGCGCGAATTTTATCCGCTGAGATACATTGGGTTCAAATGTGAGCGTCCACCACAGGGAGAGAACAATATCGCGTGGTAAAATTCTCGCGCCACCAGGTCTATCTGTATCTATCGCTTGTATCTAGCGACGAGATCATTGGTCGCGCGGGAAAAATACTGCACATCGACCTTGATATAGTTGAGTCAAATGTATGCTTTCAGACGAGAGGGAGTAAATCGCGCGATCAGTCTACTGTTGGAGCTCTTGGAGGTAGAACGTATCGATAGTTTTTAGGGCGACAGCATATTTAAACTGACGAACTGCACAGACTTGTCTGTACGTGTAGACGCTTCGCTCCATCTTATCCACAGACACGCTGTTGAATTTTCCTTCTATATTAGTGCAAGATCATTAATACGGAGTTCAAACATTTTTTCACCCTTTTTTTTCCTTGATCAATTTTTTGTTTGTTCGACGATGACTAATCTTCGTCAATGCTCCACGAGGTTCTTACACACATGAATTTGTGTTTGTTTCCAGCAGCCAAAGTCTGGACCATCGTGAGTGTCGCGTGCACTTAAAGACGTTTAATTTGTCTTCTTTTTTGTAACACGAATTGAAAAAAAAAAAAAAATTGCCAGACTAGTACTTCCTCCATGATGGATTCCGCTAGACCCAGTTGGAAAAATGCTGCTGAAAACTAAACTGGGGACACCCTTGAACTGCTACTCTTTTTTTTTTTACACACAGCTATGCTTGCGCAATCATTAGCCGAGTATCAAGTAGAATCCTACCGGACAAAATACGATCCATTTCAAGTCCCACATAAAGAGTTGGCAGCCCTGGTCAGAGGTGATATTCTAGTGCAGGACCGATATCTGCCAGACTCAGACGTGCTGTCAGCTCCCCTACCGGTAACAGACGTCAACCCCTCGGTGGCCCACGTGGGCTGCGGTCACCCCTGTAGGGCGCTAAAACACTGTAAGGGGATTGTAACAGGTTCTGTTTCTACACAGAGAGAGAGTTGGTTATTTTCATTCGCCTCACATGATTCTCCGTCATATCACCCACCTCCCACCCCCCCTCGCGCTGACGAGGGTACTTGATGATCGCAGAGGGTGGTATCAAAGGGGGAGAAGGGAACTGAAAGAGTAGTGGTTTTGGGTCGAGAGCGGGGAGACAGAAAGTGTCCGTGTTGGCACTAACGACCACAGGGCCCCGCGGTATTTCCAACTGACATTTGGAGAGCCATGACTGTGCCACTCTTTGAAAGGTTTACCAACGGTTTTTTAAGGTCACAAAAGTGATGATGTATAGAACAGGAGTGACCAAAATGAACCTTTTTAGAGGCTACAAAAATAGAACAGGGTGGCCAAAATGAACCTTTTTAGAGACTACTAAAGAAGAACAGGGGTGGCCAAAATGAACCTTTTTAGAGACTACTAAAGTAGAACAGGAGTGACCAAAACGAACCTTTTTAGAGGCTACAAAAAATAGAACAGGGTGGCCAAAATGAACCTTTTTAGAGACTACTAAAGTAGAACAGGAGTGACCAAAATGAACCTTTTTAAAAACCACAAAAATAGAACAGAAGCTACCAAAATGAACCTTTTTAGAGACTACAGAAGTAGAAGAGAAGTGACCAAAATGAATCTTTTTTAGAGACTACAAAAGTGATAATCACTAAAACAGGAGTGTTATTGTATGAGCTAAACGAATTTAATTTTTAATCACGTAGGAATGAGTAAAAACCATCCTCAGTACACCCAGACGGGATACGAGCCCCAATCTCTATATCACCAACAAACAATAGATGAGCCTTACATTTGGTCTGCAAGCCCTCCAGTGTGGGTTTGATGCCAGAACAAAACATAAGTAAAATAGCGTTAACTAAATAAAAGTTCTTATAAAATATACTCACAATTAAAAAAAATTATTCCAAATCATGTATTCTTTGTTTATATTGAAAGGTATAAAACGTACCTTACTTCATTTCACTATGTCTAGATTAATTATGAAATAGGGCCATAGCGTAATAAGTCAAAGTATGAATATTATAGTATAATTTTTGTGGGAAAGGCCGTTTATAAAAAAAAATATTTGTTTACACATAAATATGATAAAATCTCACTAAATTATTAATATTATTTTATAGGTATTTATAATTTCTATCAAAAGTGACATATGCAGAACACATGACCTGGCGTACGAATAAGTGAAAGTAGATCTAGTACTTTTCTGTCAGATATTAGCCCTTCTTAGGAAAAATTGAACCGTAATTTCAATTTCAAAATAAACGAAGTGAACTGTACATAAGTAATATGATCAATTCATGTAATTTAAAAATAATAGCACAAAATGTGTTTATGTGGAAACAACCACATTTTCAAGTCGTTAGTTAAGAGGTATATTATTTAACAGCTCGAAATAAAAAAGTTTATATTTGAAAATATTTTCTTTAAATCAAACATAAATATACAGCCGTGTGTTTTCTTGAATCAAAATCGTAACTTTAGAGAGAGAGAAAAAAAACACACGAAAACAGTGTTAAATGAAATTTATGTGTGAAAGACGGAGGGGGGGTGGGGAGGTGGGGGGCGGGGGGGGCGGGGAAAGGGAAATAAAACAGAAGTGACAGAAGACAAAAACACTTGAGGAAGGGTAGAAAGAAAAAGAGGGGGTTGAAACAGGAGGCAATAAAAAATGTTGAACAATAAAATAAAATAAAATTGGAATTGTAAATCCGTATATGGTCTTGTTAGCCATACTGTCCTCCATTCTGCCAAAATGGTGCCAGGAATAAAGGACCTAAGTCATCTTTAAATATAAAGAGCATGGACACATACTTTTTTTTTTTTTTGCAGACTAAATTTTCAGAAAAGAGTTAGTTGAGATTTTAAATGTTACAAAACAATGAGAAAATACACTATGAATGTCACCTTCTATTTTTCTAAATAAAACAGAAAAAAGATCAATATGCTAAAATACAAAATTGCATTTCAATCTTATTTTACGAATATAAAAAAGACCATAACTTTCACACACAATTTATATTAGCTTTATAAAATTGGTTGCATTATTGGTTTGAAGTATATGATCGTTTTTATAGAGCAAAATACTTACTATAATGTTCTAAGGAGTACAGAGATACTATCAAAAAATATCTTTAGAAGAATAATTTGTTTTAGGATGTTACAGGTGTAGTCATTCCTCGGAGAAAGGAAGTCAAAAAACTAGAATATGAGATTTTTATAGATGTGGTTTTTGCGATGCCGTCTGTGTGTTTGTGTTTATTTCGGTCTAGAGCCGAAACCATTTTTCAGATCGGCCTAAAACTTGGTATCTTGGTTTTCATATGTTTTCTCCTAAAGGTTTTTAGAATTATATATCTTACCCTAAAATTAAGAACAAGGGCAAAAAAAAATCTAGAAACCGGTTCTAACTATTATGAGTAAAATTTATATCTAGGTACTGTTTAGCATTACAATTAAAATGGAACATATCGTTTTTACGGGATAATGACTTAAAGATTATTTTACATAAGTGGATATTTCTAATTTCGATCATATATCCGCAAATTTTTTGAGGTTAAGAAATAACTTATCATTTCACCCGCTTCAGTGGCCGAAAGGTCTAAGGCGTCACTCTCGTAAAACACTGTATTGCTGATGACGGGGAGTTTGGGGCTCGAATCCCGGTCGGGTATACTGAGGGTGGATTTCCCTAAATAGTTTCCCACTCTCCTTCCACGTAAATTCGGGTTAATTATCTCTCAAATGCTTCCTTACTCATTCCTACTCCATTATAGTAATTCTCATGTATGCATGTAACCTGAACAGGTAGTTAGACTATAAGTTGTAGGACTACTAAAATATATTTTTTATAAAACCAAAACGAGTTTTTTTAGTTTAAATTTCATAAAAATCTGGCAATTTTGTTTTCACTTTGATCCAAAAGTAAACAAGTGAAGTTGTACATTCAAAATACTTTTTCGATTCTTTATTATCAGCCGGGCTATCTCCTACGTCAGCAAGCATCTCATCATTGCATGAATGGATTTTTGAATCCATACAGCTATCTTTGCTAAGGGGCCGTCCTTAAATTACGTAAGGATTTTTTTAAAAGGAGGAGTCAGTATTTTCTACGTGTCCTTATGAGCCGAAAAGAGGAGGGAAGGGGGGATCATAATCAATCTTACGTAAGGTTTTTTTAAATAAAAAATATAGTCTTTTTTGTCATAAAATAAATATATTGATTATAAAAGTCGCTTGGATTTCATTTTCTTACAACAGTTAAAGTATTTTAATATTTCATATCCCTCGCTTTATTACCAATTCTTTCGTATAAAAAAAATTGAGACTATGAATGATCCGTAATTTTGGGGTTTTTTCATTATTAGGATATGTAGAAAGTTGGACACACACAATCTGATGTGGATATAACATTTATTTACAGTACGTGGAGTTAAAAAAAGTTTTTTTTTAACACAAAGACAAAATAAGGCAATAATTCTGTGTTTGAATGACATGATTGTAGTAGGAGATTTTCAATTAATATCAATATAGTTTTATTTTTAGGTATTCTTAGTTGAAAGGGTGTTCCAAATTAAGCGGAATTTCGGATATTCGAGACTCGGATGAACGGGTTTTTGGTGTAGAAACTAATCACTTTATAGTTTATCTTTCTTGCTCTATTTTGGAAAAAACAAAAAACACAACAATTTGTTGAGAATACATGACGGAAAGACCTATCCCAAAGGAACGGATCCAAACCAAATCCAAACCGAAAATGACTTAGGTTCTCATTCTCTCCGTATATCAGACTTGAGAATCCTTCAAGTTGAAGCAGTTGTGCCAACCAAAGCTGTGTAAAACAAACTGGAGCAGAAGCGAGAGATCAATTAACCTTCCCCCCCCTCCCTCCTCTCCTTCACTCTCATTCCACCGACATCTCATCTAAGACCTAAAGAGGGTGGCTGATGATGGTAGATCAATACTTTCAATTAGTTCCCACGTCAGAGGAATGAAATACCGGCATACTCAAGATATCTCGAGGGTAAATTTACTGGATTCTACAGCGATGAAATAAGTTTTATGGCGCGGTTTGATTATACGCCAAGGTAGCTTTGTTCTCCCGGAAACAAAAAAAAAACTTTTTCTTTACTTAAAAAGGTATTTTTTTTTAAAAAAAAGAAATTATTTAAAATTCAAATATATGAGCAGTTCCTTTTGTAAATTACGAACAAGAAGCTGTAATTTTAAGAAATGCTAAGATGTAGATTAAATTGCCAATTTTGTTTTACAGTTCAATTTTGATAGGAAGAACCTTTTCTGACAGCTAGAATATTTATTAGATTTACTTTCATGTATTTATACGTCAAGTCATGTGATCTGCAGCTGTAACCTTTGATAGATATTAACAAAACCTCTAAATTAAGATAAAAGATATAGTAAAATATTATCAATTTTAGCCACAAAATAATATGTTTATCTTATAATAATAAAAAGTTTGTCTCTGTGTGTATTTGTTTGTTTGTGTGCGATGCCCAGACAAATCTACGGCACGCAGAGAGCTGAAAATTTTAACATAGGTGGACGGAAGGGGGGTCCGAATGCACCTCGAAACAGGATTTTAAAATTTTTAATTAGGCTATTTTTAACACATTTTTGAAGAAATATTTTTAAATCTGGTTTAGAATTACGTTTAAGAGATAACGTTTCAATTTGAAATCGGGCACTATGGGCCGGGGGGAGGGGGAGGCTTGTATAATTCTTACACCACAGTAGGACACGGGCAACACCGTGCGAGTTTGCAAGGTATTTTATAAAAGTTTCTTCCTACAAAGATCCTTCTACATATCTCACAACGATTTGCATAAGTTAACTTATATTTTACTTTATAATATCGAGAGAAAGTATTGTGATCGTGAAAAGAATGCATCTAGTATGACAAATATTTACGTTTTATGTGAACACGAACCCAAAAAAGTAGATTTTACAATTCTGTCTGTCTCTATGTCTGTTCCTGGCCACGGATAAAAAAACAATTTGATGGATTCTGTTCAAACATGATATTTAGATTTAATTGGGTTGTACCACAAAATGATTTTTTTTTTACCCTAGGCTTTCAATTAAGGGTAGTTTATTGATGAATAATTTTTTTTAAATTCCTAATTTTTCGAAAATGGCTTTAACGATTTTGTTTAAAATTTATATCTAGCATTTGTTTGACATGGCGAATAGCACTATATAACTGGTTTTTGGGCGAAAACTCGTTAAAGGGTAGTTGATTAACCTTTCAAAAACTTGAAATTTTTTTCAAATGGCTCTAATGATTTGGTTACAAATGGGTATTTTGGAAGTGTTTGACATGCAAAATAACCTTATGTACTTCGTTTTTGTAAATATTCGACAAAGGGTCGTTTACTGTGGAGTAATGTTTGAAAATTTGAATTATTTTGTAAGTGGATATAAAGATTTTGCTTAAAATGTATATATGGGGAATGTTTGACACGGACATAAATAAATCTGTATACTTGTTTTTGATGGAAAATTTGCTTATGGGTAGTTTATTGATGACGATTTTTTTAAATTTGAATACTTAAAAAAATAGCTTTGGGATTGGGTTCAAAATTGGTATCGAGAAACTATTTTATATATCAATAAAAGTATGTATTTATTTATCTTAAATAAATTAATTTGAGGGTAGTTTGGTTATAACAAATTGTAGAAAATGTCAATGTTTTGTAAATTGACCTTGAAGATTGAACTCAAAACGGAAATATGTGAGTGGTGTTAAATGATGAATAAGAATACATTTTTATTTTTACAAATAACAAATCATTTTTGGGTAGTTTACAATAAATTTTTTTAATATCTTTAAGCATTTTGGACTAAAATTTGTACATAAAGTGTGATTATTGTGAGTGACATGATGATGTGTTTGTTTTTATGAGTAAAACTTATTTAAGGGTAGTTTACTAAAAACCTATTTTTGAAAATCTTTTTCAAATCTATAAAACACAACATGAGAAATTTTGTGCTATTGTGCCGTAGTATTTATTTTTCTTGGGAACAGAATTTCTAAACTTTAAATAACTTATAATGTATTTGATACATTTTCTATTAGATACCCGCAACTTTGCTTCGTCAAGAAAAGATTTGTGCTAAAAAAATTGTGTCTCGTGATGTTCAAGAGTTAATCAAACAAAACGAATATTGTGTTTTAAATTAGATAAATTATATAAATTTCGGACTTTGCAATTTTTTATGCGAGCTAGCGTGTTGGATATTTTTAGCTATGTTATTTTTCTAATCAAGCGTGTATTTTAATTGATATTTTAACTGAGCGCACGCATATTGAGGAGGAAAATTATTCAAAAACATTTTGAATTTCTTAGTTATGGGAAACTATGGACAATATTTCATGTTTAATTTTCAACGTCAAAATTAAACAAAAAAAAATTCATACTAAAACAAAATCGTGGGATGCACTAAAAAAACAAATTATGTATATATATTTTTTCAATAACAGCTAACTAAAATTTAAAAAAAAACTAATTTAAGGTCCTGTAAACCACAATTTGATTGCAACAAATTGCATCAAAATCGGTCAAGACTTTTTCTCCTGTATGAGTTCGTGAGATCCCTTTTCAGACCCCTAGACACAATTTCATTTATTGAGGAAGATGGATTTTATTTAATATCTAAACGAAAAAATGATCGAGTTACTTTTTATTTCTAGACGAGGGGCTTAAACGTAGGGATAGCGTAATATTACCATGCCATAAAAAACTTAAGACACGAATTTTTACGTGCATTAAGTTGATAAAACAACGGACAATCGGTATGTTACATCTTTAACCATTTGAAATATGGTGTAAACGCATGGTACTATAAAATAATTTCAAAATGTCATAACTCAAGAGTATAGTACATTTTTTTCTAGAAAATAGTATAGTCTATTCTAATATTTTTTCTCCCCCCACCACATCTTACTAACCGCTCGGATCATGAGCAGTTATTTACACCAATGAGGTAGAGAGGAGGAAGGTTAAAGTAAAATTACACCTACATTTGTGTGGAGAGAGATCGGGTAATCGTTTAAGGAAAAAAAAAATCCTCAGCATACCCAAACGGAATTCGATCCTTGACCTCCCTGTCACCCACCAACCCAGGTTAAACGGGAATGACGATTAGACCGCGTGTTCACCAATGCGGGTGCAAAATATCCGGCCTGATAACTTTACTATTTTCTGTCGACCTCCCTCTCAGGACAGTTTTACATTCTAATAATATTTTAATATAATAAACATATTTATTTTATAAAATATAGGTCTATGTATGATAAAAGAGTTAAACCACCTTTGGTAAAATATGTGTTACTACAAATAGGTTACGTCACATAATTTTCAAAGTTTTTTTATCATTTCATGTCACTATAAAAATGGACGCCAAGCATGTAAATACATTTTATTAAAAATTTGGTCACGAAATTTTTCCATTTATTAAAAGGCATAAAGCATACCTATGACACAAACTCCATACTGAGGTTATATAATATGTTCACACTGTACAGTTATATATTTTTTTAAGTGCTTCACACCCGCTTTTGTGGCTACATGGTCTAAGACGTCACTCCCGCAGTAGACCAGCTTGGTGATGACGGGGAGATCGAGAGTCTAACCTCAGTCGGGCGTCCTGGGATGGGGTTTTCCCCCAAATGATTTTCCACTCTCCCTCTACGCAAATCCGGGTACATTTCCTCTAAATATAGCCTTCTTAATCTCTAAAACCATTAGCGTAATTGGTACATAAGCGTATAAAACCCAAACGAGTAGTAAGACGCGGTGCTAAAAAAAACTGCTTCGCATGCTCAGGGACATCTTTCAGATCTCAACTCTAGGGCATGTTCAATAAAATATTAATTTTTTTATAAAATATATTAAAATCGTCAAAGTTATATATTTTTTTATCAAATAACTTTTATAAAATTAATATGACGGTGTATTACCAACCTTAGGTGAGATAGTTTTAAATATACAAGCATTATAAACCGATACAGTACAAACTAAAGAGATTTATGTTGCTAGGTGTCCAATGCCTTCATCGCCGAGAAAGATTGAAGGTATTTATTTGGACGGTTCTTAAGGAGGGGAGCGGGAGAAGAGAATGACAGTATTTTTATAGTATTTTTTTTTTACAAAAATAAACAAATTATCACTTCAGTAGTTACAATGAGTTTAATTTTCTACACGTACGTTGTATCAACAGTTGTTGATTTTTTTATAACCGCGTCTTACTACCTTTTTAGGGTATAAGCATATATGATAATCACTCTAATAGGGTAGGGATGAGGAAGGAAGTGTTTAAGAGCTAATCTACCTGCATTTGCGTGGAAGAAGAGTGGGGAACAATTTAGGAAAAAAAACACTCTCATTAGACCCTGAACCGGGATTTGAACCTCGATCTTCTCATCATCATGAGGCCAGTCTAACACGAGAGTGATGCCTTAAACTTTGCAGCCACTGAAGCGGGTATATCTTGAATAAATTATTGTCATGAATAAAATATATTTTAATTTTATGAGATCATTTTTAAATGAGGAAAAGTTCTCATCAAATCATAGTACACCCTTGAAAGATATTCAAATGTTTGTAAAATCAAACTAAATGTGTCAAATGAAGCAACATTTTTTTATTTGTGTGTAAAAAAAATTGCTATAAAAACTTCAAAAAAAAAACACCGGTCTTAACTTATCTCACATTTACTCTCACCCCACCTTAACACTTTTTTATTTTAATGAGACAGACATTCTAACATAAAAGTTAACCAACCACGTGGCTGAATGAAATCAGACACCCCCGGGGAAGACTAGACAAAAGCAGAAGGGAGTTTTTTTTTCCATCCCACCTCCCTCACCCCCCCCCCCCCGGTAAAAGAGGTGGGAGAGGGGTGCCAGTCTCAACCTAATTGCGACAGTGACTAAGTTGTTTCGTCAACGATCCTTTGTTTCTTTCAAAAGGGGGGCGGGGGGGGGGGAAGAGAGGAAGACACTGATTTGATGGGACAGTCATCAGATGCGGGTACCAACATAATGGCTATAAATATCTCAAGTGCTGTTAACGTCAATGGAAAGGGGGCCGGGGGGGAGGGTGAACATAAGATGGTGTAATAAATGACACTTTCTTGACGGCTGGAACGAAAAGTAAAAGAGGGGTTGAACGCGGTTAAGGATCAAACCGATTGACTCCTTACACTATTTACTGTCGGATTTATTTGATCTTGTTTTTATTATGTCTTTGCTACTGTTAAGGAGGTCGACCAGGAGCAATCCCACGTCTAGCAGCAAGGTCAGTTGATGAGTTTAGTTGATCCCCCAACTTTCCAACAAATAAATAAAGGCTTGAGCCAATCGTGTACTATTTTACAAAATAATAATTCTGAGATCATATAATATATAAGTTTAAAAAAAAACTACGATAGTTCTTTAACCCTAATTTGATTCAAACTCACATAAATCATTACAAACAAGTTTTTCAGCTCTTTGTAATAAAGTATAGACACCAAGGCCGTAGCTAGCCAATAATTTCAGGGGGGTTTGGTGGGCACATCCCCAATTTCTGGAAGATAGAAAAAATTCTAGATGATAAACAGTTATAGAAGCTATCTGAAGTGTTTTTTTATGACAACAAAGCCCCCTAATTTGTACTTGTACCTTAATTTGATATTGTTTAAACCATAATAAGCCATATAATTTGGTTCATAAATTTCAGGGGGGTTTGAACCCCCAAACTCCCCCTGGCTAACGGCCTTGATAGAAACTAATAATAGTATATATATATATATAATATATATATATATATATATATATTGGAGGTATTTAATGTGCACTTTCTGATCCGAGGAATTATAGCAGCACGTGACTTATAAACTTAAATCTAAAACAGACACAACTCTCATCCCCCGTCAGTTAATTATCACTGTGAATGGAGAAACCCTCATTCAACCAATGATGAATTTTTCAGTCATGCTAGGACTCGAACCTGGATCCCTTAGCTTGGTAGGCAGAGATGCTACCGACTAATAATAGGTATCATATAATTTTTTTTAGCACCGCGTCTTACTACCCGTCCAACACGAGAGTAGCGCGTTAGACCACGCGGCCACCGGAGCGGTTTACTACTAATACTATTTTAGCTATTGTAATATATCTATAAATAAAAATCAATTTTTGTGAAATTAGGTTGTACAAGTTGTATTAAATTAACGTGAAAGACGTAGATGTGTAATATAATATAATATATATGCACAATATTTGATTGATATTTGAAAGAAATTGGTAATATTAATTACAAGTTATGATACTTTATAGTTAGAAATGTCTTGAAATTATAACAAACAACTAAAAATTCAGTACATATTAAAATTGTAGACATTTATACTTTATACAAATTTATACTTAGAACTATGTTTTTAAAAACAAAGGTTGATGTGATTATGCATATTTCGTGTTTCTGTATTATTTTGAGAATTGACATAACAAGTTATTAAATTTGAAAAAAATATATAAAAATTGAATTTCTTTCTTATCTGTATTTCCCTGTTCCTTGGTTACTGCTGCAACGTTATTTATACGGCATGTTTCAATACAACAACAGCATCATCCTCAGGTCAGACATTAAAACTATGTAATTGAGTATTTCCTGTTGTGTGATTAAGGAAACTCCTTATTATGTCTTTCATGTTAATTTAATACAACTTGTACAACCTAATTTCACTAAGAATTGAATTTTATTTATAAATATTAAACGTTCCTTATTAAACAATTCAATTTTTTTTTCAAAAATATTGTAATACAGCACATTAAAAAAAATTAAAATGGTGTAATTTTAAAAAAAAAATTCTTCTCAGTATTCTTAAAATTTTAATCTGGTCCTTGAGATTAAACAAGTTTTAAACTCCTGTGGTTTAGACAATTTGATCGGTGACTGTTTAAAATCACTCTAACTACCACCACGTAGCTTCACGTCACGTAGCTTCACGTCACGTAGCTTCACGTAGCTTCACGAGATCCATCTAGAATCTAGTAAACGCAATCGAGTGAAGAACAAAACGGAATCACAGATGAGAGAATTTAACGCTTTCAACTCTTACGAGTGGAAAACTATAAATAGCGACCGAAATGGGGTGCGGCCAAGTCTGAAATTATGGGGAAGGGGGGTATAAAGATATCAGCCCTGATTGACTTTGAAGTCTTAAGACGTGTTGATGAGAGGGCAGAAGAGCCCCTACCCAACATCACCAACCTTGCACCCTAAAAAGGGGTGAGAAAGGGCAGCAAGAGAAGAGGTCAAACTGATTCTAGTAATTCACAAATTAAATCAGGACCTACGGACGCTTCTACTTCAAGACCTAAAGTTCCACCATTCCGGAAATTACATTACGAAATGCAACGTCTTCTATGTAACCTCTCTCTTTTATGCCCCCCCTCCCCCACAAACCCCAAACCCTCAACACTATAGCACCTTCTCCGCAAAAAAAAAAAAAAAAAAAAAAAAAAAAATTGAAGGACAGGGTGACAAACGGAAAAAAAGAATTTAGTCAATCTAAAAAAAAGGGTTGAAGTGCTAACATGAACAAAAAAAAACAACAAAAACAGAGCCACAAGAAAAGGAACCCCATTTTTCAGCGACGATTTATTCTTTTCCTTAAACCCAATCGTTATTGGCACATCACACTAAAGTACAGCCCAGCCCAAGTATGTGATAGTGTTGCTTCTTAAGAACAACTAATTAACTAAATAAATAATTAGATTAAAAAACGATCACTTATCTAGAAAGTTGATCTCATGTGCCGAAAAACGCTTCTTATTCAATTTTAAAGCGCTAGAAAAATCGAGAAGAAATTCATAATCGTCCTAAATCGTGTGAGCCTATAACTTTACTGGGTCAGGCTGTTCTGCAGTAGTAGGAGGAAAATATAAATGACAGTAAAATTGGTATTGTGACTCCTCTCCACCCCCCTATTAAATTACACAATTCGATTCACAAAGATCCATTCTACGCTCCAATACCAGCCTGGAATGCGCTTGAGTATTCAAAAAAGTGTGCAGGTTTTTTTTATGAACGACCACACGTCTCATTCTTATTATTATTATTATTATTATTATTATTATTATTATTATTATTATTATTATTATTATCATCACCACGTATTACTACCCGTTCGGGTTATACGAACTTACCCTAATGTATAATGGTAGGGTGATTGTGAGATGAAATGGAGGACCTACAGTTTAACGTGGGATCCGAACCACGGTGGAGCCCTGGCATTCCTCACATTCACAAGTTGTGATTAATACACGTCTTGTCAGAGGTGAAGGAAGGGTTTGGCGATCAGATAAATCAGTGCCGGGACTCACCGTCTTGTTATAGCTTGTTACAGTCTTGATACAGTCTAGTCGGGATGTAGTCTTGTTATAGCTTGTTACAGTCTTGTTACAGTCTAGTCGGGATGTAGTCTTGTTATAGCTTGTTACAGTCTTGTTACAGTCTAGTCGGGATGTAGTCTTGTTATAGCTTGTTACAGTCTTGTTACAGTCTAGTCGGGATGTAGTCTTGTTATAGCTTGTTACAGTCTTGTTACAGTCTAGTCGGGATGTAGTCTTGTTATAGCTTGTTACAGTCTTGTTACAGTCTAGTCGGGATGTAGTCTTGTTATAGCTGTTTACAGTCTTGTTATAGTCTAGTCGGGATGTAGTCTTGTTATAGCTTGTTACAGTCTTGTTATAGTCTAGTCGGGATGTAGTCTTGTTATAGCTTGTTACAGTCTTGTTACAGTCTAGTCGGGATGTAGTCTTGTTATAGCTTGTTACAGTTTTGTTACAGTCTAGTCGGGATGTAGTCTTGTTATAGCTTGTTACAGTCTTGTTACAGTCTAGTCGGGATGTAGTCTTGTTATAGCTTGTTACAGTCTTGTTATAGTCTAGTCGGAATGTAGTCTTGTTATAGCTTGTTACAGTCTTGTTACAGTCTAGTCGGGATGTAGTCTTGTTATAGCTTGTTACAGTCTTGTTACAGTCTAGTCGGGATGTAGTCTTGTTATAGCTTGTTACAGTCTTGTTACAGTCTAGTCGGAATGTAGTCTAGTTATAGCTTGTTACAGTCTTGTTATAGTCTAGTCGGAATGTAGTCTTGTTATAGCTTGTTACAGTCTTGTTACAGTCTAGTCGGGATGTAGTCTTGTTATAGCTTGTTACAGTCTTGTTACAGTCTAGTCGGAATGTAGTCTTGTTATAGCTTGTTACAGTCTTGTTACAGTCTAGTCGGGATGTAGTCTTGTTATAGCTTGTTACAGTCTTGTTACAGTCTAGTCGGAATGTAGTCTTGTTATAGCTTGTTACAGTCTTGTTACAGTCTAGTCGGAATGTAGTCTTGTTATAGCTTGTTACAGTCTTGTTATAGTCTAGTCGGGATGTAGTCTAGTTATAGCTTGTTACAGTCTTGTTATAGTCTAGTCGGGATGTAGTCTTGTTATAGCTTGTTACAGTCTTGTTATAGTCTAGTCGGGATGTAGTCTTGTTATAGCTTGTTACAGTCTTGTTACAGTCTAGTCGGGATGTAGTCTTGTTATAGCTTGTTACAGTCTTGTTATAGTCTAGTCGGGATGTAGTCTTGTTATAGCTTGTTACAGTCTTGTTACAGTCTAGTCGGAATGTAGTCTTGTTATAGCTTGTTACAGTCTTGTTACAGTCTAGTCGGGATGTAGTCTTGTTATAGCTGTTTACAGTCTTGTTATAGTCTAGTCGGGATGTAGTCTTGTTATAGCTTGTTACAGTCTTGTTATAGTCTAGTCGGGATGTAGTCTTGTTATAGCTTGTTACAGTCTTGTTATAGTCTAGTCGGGATGTAGTCTAGTTATAGCTTGTTACAGTCTTGTTATAGTCTAGTCGGGATGTAGTCTTGTTATAGCTTGTTACAGTCTTGTTACAGTCTAGTCGGAATGTAGTCTTGTTATAGCTTGTTACAGTCTTGTTACAGTCTAGTCGGGATGTAGTCTTGTTATAGCTTGTTACAGTCTTGTTACAGTCTAGTCGGAATGTAGTCTTGTTATAGCTTGTTACAGTCTTGTTACAGTCTAGTCGGGATGTAGTCTTGTTATAGCTTGTTACAGTCTAGTCGGGATGTAGTCTTGTTATAGCTTGTTACAGTCTTGTTACAGTCTAGTCGGGATGTAGTCTTATTGCAGTCTATTTGAGAGACTTATTTAAAGTTACCAAAGAACAGCCTAGGGCTATTTTTCAGGGTTATCTATGTCGTAAAGATCGCGTTAAGGGGTTCCGGGCCACCACTCATGTAGGGACTAAAGGGTATAAAAGGTCAGGGACAGACAGGGTTCATGGGTCCTTAGGATGTGACAAGGACTTGCGTGTCGTGCCCATAACTAGTTCTTGCAAAACTTGTAAATATCCTTTTATAGTTCATACTCGTTTTATGATAAAATTAGGTGACTAGGGGGGTAGGGTGTCAAACTTCTGTCTGGGGGTCCGGGGTTCAATCCTCGGTCCCGGCACAGATTTATCTGATTGCTCAAACCCTTCCTTCACCTCTGACAAGACGTGTATTAATCACAACTTGTGAATGTGTGGAATACCAGGCCTCCACCGTGGTTCGGATTCCACGTTAAACTGTAGGTCCTCCATTTCATCTCACAATCACCCTACCATCACACATTAGCGTAAGTTCGTATAGCTCGAATGGGTAGAAAGAAGCGGTGATAGTAATAATAATAATAATAATAATAATAATAATAATAATAATAATAATATAATAATAATAAAATTCCAAAGAAAAGAACCCTTTGCCTTCTACCATATTTTACACACGTGCTCTCTATCAATCCTCATCCTGGGGTTGGGGGATGGGGGGAGGGGGGGAGTAGGCAGACGTCACTAAACGGACGGGCAGTGACAGAAAATAGTTGTGTGTTCATTCCAGTAAACACCAAATCGCGTACTGGTAAAGGGTGTTTTAAGCTGAACTCTTTAAGATTCATAAAAAATAAAAAGGGACCTTGATTAGATCTGATGTTTTAATTAAATTATATACATAGGACCAAGAGTCTAAAAATGTGTTTGAGTAATATTTTGATCCCGGGACTCTCAGATCAGTAGGCAGGCACGCTACCGATTGAGCTAAAGTGTTTAAACCCTACCTTCCCGCCACCCCTTCACCACAATTGGTATAGTTTAAAAAATCCATCTAGCCTGAACTGCTAATAATACACTGAAGTATTTTTAAAAAAACCCAGTCAATTAAAGCTTGTGAATGTGTACAGGTTTCAATATTTATGGAAACAAGAGTGTACAGTTTTCACCTCTCCCCCCTTACACCCACAGGACCATTACCCTCCCCAAACATCCCTATGCCAACCAAACACAACCCTCTTACAAAATTACACTGATTTTTTTTTTTTCCGTTGCTTTCTTTTCGTTTCATCCCTCCCTGTTTCTCTTTCTCGGACATCCTCTTAATATAAAATTCCAAAAGCATCGTTTCGCCTTTACTTTCTAAGAGGCAATTTCCATGCGGTCACATACTTGCGCCGTGTTTGGTGTAAGAGCGGCTCATCTACCTTATCTGAGTCAACTTTTGAAAGGAAGGAATAAAAAACCTATTAAATCCGTTTTGGTGGCCGCGTGATCTAACGCGCTACTCTCGTGTTGGTCTAATCTAAACTTCCGAAAACGGGGAGATCGAGGTTCGATCTCAGTCGGGTGCACTTGAGTTTTTCCTATATGGTTTTCCACTCTCCCTACACGCAAATGAGGATCCATTTCCTCTAAATTAAGTCCTACTAATCCCTAAGCCATTAGTGTAATTAGTACATAAGCTTATAACCCGAACAGGTAGTAAGACGCAGTGCTAAAAAAAATAATCAAGTGCCACCAACTCGAACGAACGAAATTAAATTATACAGTCGAACCTTTTAAGAATTAATAAAGACTAATTTTACTATTAATGGAACATCTTATTATTTTTATTATCTTATATATTAATAAACAATTCTAAAACTATTTTAAATATTGAAACCATTATTCACAGGGAAAAAAACAAGAGAACAAGTAATTATTTATATGTTTTAATGTCATACCAATGAATTATAAACGAAATAATTGATTTACAAGAATTCTGTATTTCATTTCAGTGGATCCTTAGAAAAATACTATGCAAAATAAAATCATACTCGAACTATTTCAGTACTAAAAATAATTATGTATTTAAGAGTCAAAGAAAGGAACGACCATTCTTGTGTTTTTTATCGAATTATTCAGAAAATATTGTGGCTGCAATAAACCAAAATGTTTTTTTCTTTTTTTAAACTAGCCATGTTTTTCTTAAAACTTTTCAAAGACATTCTTAATTAAAATAACCAAAATGTGTTTTTTATCAAATTATTCAGAAAATATTGTGGCTGAAATAAACCAAAATAAAAATTTTTTTCTTAAAACTTTTCAAAGACATTCTTAATTAAAACAACCAAAATGTGTTTTTTTTAATGAAGGGTGTAAAAAATGGAAGGGGGGGTGGGAGTGGAGGGAGAAACTCAACATTACACAAATTTTCCAGGACAACAGGTTTTATATCTCAATCCCCATAAGGACCACGGAAACTAATTTTATTTTAAATTAACATAAATAAGACAAAGATCTCTTTCAACCATTATCTTAAGTTCATTAGAAAGAGCTCATGATTGTCTAACAGATGGTAGCACTAACTCAATTTGAGTTAAAACTTGACCTTCCTCCTTTTTCCCCCGTACCTTTATAAAATGTATCTACTTAGCCGCTTGTTCTCCTGATAATAATGTTAAGTGAGAGAGTTCAGGAATTAAACTCTAGTTGCTTCATACAGTGCTAAACATTACGACCCTCCGCGTCAGCAAAAAAAAAAAAAATCTCAATTAACCCTCTCTCTCAACCCCTCCAGACACATTCCTCTCCATCCTCAATCAGATTACACCGAAGAGTCCTTATAGGTCCTGCGAGACTTCTTTACACTACCCAGGAGGAGAGAGAAAGGGGGGAGGGTATGCTCGATAATATTTAACTTAAATCTACCAAGAAGGAAATCTAAAAATGTTATAGAAATTACATTCGGAAATATTTATTAAATAATATAATCCTAAATAAGGAAGGATTTTTTTTCTTCAGTTTTAAGGTGCTATTCATGGGATAATATGTTCAATATATGCGAGCTAAATATTACTTTTAAAAATAAGTGGTACCACACAATCGCACAAAACTTTCTCTTATTGTGTATTATAACTTCGAACATAATTTTCAAACATAGGTTTTGAGTTTTCTACCCTTAGCTATGTTTTACTTATAAAGACAACGCATTATCTTTTTATTCACACTAAACACTCATTGTTTATAAATTTTAAATTAAAGTGTTCAAAAATATTCAAAGAAATTCAAATTTTCAAAAACAAATTATATGAAAACTACCTTACAATTAATTGTTATCTTTTAAACATAAAAAGTATTCCTATTTATCATGAAAAACTATTTCCATTTTCTCATTTTAATTAAATCTTCAAGTTAAATTTCAAAAAAATTCAAATTTTCTAAAATTTGTCGTAAGTAAACTACCCTTAAATTAATTTTATTTTAATAAATAAAGATACATTATTATTGATAGTGTAAAATAGTTCCCCAATACTAATAACAAATCGTTAGGGCTCTTTTTAAAATATTTCCATATTTAAAAGAAGTCAGTCATCAGTAAACTATTCAAAAATGAGTTTTTACCCCCCCTCTCCCCCAAAATATACACTGTTATTTGTCATACCACACACTCCATAGATATACATTTTAAACAAAATCGTTTGAAATTTTTTTTAAATATTTAGAATTTTCAAAAATTTACCTCAGTAAACTACCTTCAACGAATTTTTTTCTCAAAAACTAGTGAAACAAAACTTTTTTTCATGTCTAAAAAAATTTTAGATATGAATTTTTGTCTAAATCATTAAAATCATTTTTGAAAAATTTGGAATTAAAAAAAAATCACTCATCGGTAAACTTAATTTGAGGGCTATGGTCAACATTTTAAAAAGTCCCTATGAAATTTAAATATCAAGTTTGAACAAAATCCATCTAACAGTTTCGGATTTGTGGCCAGGGACATACAAACAGACATATTATAAAATCCACTTTTTTTTTGTTCGTGTTTATACAAAACGTAAATATTCTTGATACTCAGAAATCGAGCTTTTTCACGATCAGAATTTTGATATGAGAAAGTAAAAATCACATTAAGATGGGGATATAGGAAATACGAGAAAAGGTCAGCGTTTACGCAGTTTTTATAGCAAAACATTTTATTGGTCAATATAAACAAAAAATTGCTTCAGTACAAACCTAGAGTTTAATTTCCTTCATGTGGTGATATCAACAGTTCATGACCCGATATTCGTGGGTTCAAACCCAACCTGGGCGATAAACATCCGTAGCACAACTTTCTTCGGAGGGGAAGTAAAGCCGTCGGTCTCAATATCGATTGTGGAATGTAAAAGAACCCTGAAAGCTGTGTGAAAAATATATTTCCCGGCCAAAATTGGTAGACCCTTTCGCTCTCGCTTATAGAAATTCTAGTGTACTGATATAATCAGTCGGTTCAAAAACTGCACGTTAAATACCTCAACTAAACGAAGTAAAAATTAAAAAAAAAAGTTAATGATGACACGACTTTTCTAGCTGTCAGATAAGGTCCCTCCTAAGAAAATAGGACTGTAGAAAACGTTCTGTGACGCCAGTGTTGAGATTCACCAGTTGAAACAAACACGTGTCCGCATTCGCTTGGTACTGCGTGCGTTGTTGGTTAAATCATTTCACGTATTTGCCGCGGCAAAATGTACTTTAAGATATTCATAGAGTGTAACTTTGAAGTGATTATTCGCAGGGAGAGAGGTAAGAGGAAAAGAGGAGACACATAAGGGCGTGAGACAAATCTAATTTGTGATTTAATGAAGCGCAGAGCGCGAACATCTTGGAACGAGAGTGGGCAGACCTTTCGCGAGTTACCAGAATAGCAAACACAATATTTTTAAAAAATAAAATAATGTATTGAGGATAGTATAACATTTACTGATTAATTAATACTCGTGACCTGGTGGTCTAGGGTAAGGTGTTGGGCTTCTGTGCTGGAGTCGGGGTTCAATCCTCGGTCCCGGCACAGATTTATCTGATTGCCGAACCCTTCCTTCACCTCTGACAAGACGTGTATTAATCACAACTTGTGAATGTGAGGAATGCCAGGCCTCCACCGTGGTTCGGATCTCACGTTAAACTGTAGGTCCTCCATTTCAATCTCACATTCACTCTACCATTACACATTAGCGTAAGTGCATATAGCCCGAATGGGTAGTAAGACGCGATGCTAATAGTAATAATTAATACTCGAGAGAGGTAAGATGTTATCTTCTAATTGGCAATCGGTCGCCGTTGAAGGGTAGGTTGTTAGGCCTCCTCGGTAAGCGAGAAAATATCAATATCAATAGCTGTCAGCACACATGGCATACAACACAATGGTCTGTGTCGTTTTCTGAAACTGCTTCTGTAATTTGTCTAAGCTTTATACTCCCTTTCGCCCTTCACCTAAAGCCAACCTTTGTCATATCAATAAGATACCTGCTTTGGTGGTCGCACGGTTTTACGCGCTACTCTAGACTAGACTGCCGATGACGGGGAGTATAAGGTTTGAATCTTGGGCGGGCGTACTGAAGGTTTAAACAAATTGTTTTCCACTCTACTTCCACGCAAATGGAGGTACACATTATTTAAATATAGCCTACCTAATGCCAAACTATTGGCGTAATTAGTGCATAAGTGTATAACCCGAACGCGGTGTTAAAGAAATAATAATAAAGAAATGAAGTAAAACTAAGAACGTTGTCATTTCAAGGTAAAGTAGAATTCTCGCTGCTATCTTTCAAATATCTTATATTTTCTGTTGTGGGCCTGTTAAAAAAAATTACGACATCTTTCATCAAGCCTAGTCTTATAGCTCCACAAACATACTTAAAAAGTCGTTGAATATGAGGCAATGTCATTTTTTCACCCATTATTTTTCTATTAATAAAACTAACTATAGGGTTGTTAAAGAAAAAGAGCTGTGTTGGAATATTTCGATTTTATTTTGAAACAACGCATTGTAAAATTAAATAGTGCGTTAGAACTTAGACAAAAAAATACCCATATATAATATATAAAACAATAATCTTCAACTCCCAAACTCCTACAGTATTAAAAGCTCTTATGACTTCACTAACAAACTTCAAAGCATACCTCTGAACTCCGAATCCAAATTCATGTCATTAAACATTTCGAATCTTCATACGAATGTCCCCATCAATAACATCAAATCCACACTCATAGAAAAATTGTAATAATATTTAGCACCGCGTCTTACTACCCGTTCGGGTTATACGCTTAAGTACTAATTATACTAATGGATTAGGAATTGGGAGGGTTGAATTTAAAGGAAGTGAACCCGCATTTGCGTGGAGGGAGAGTGGAAAACCATTTAGGAACCCCCCCCCCCCAGTTCACCCGACCGAGATTCGCTCATAGAACAAGATTTTTCTAAAGAGTACACGGCTCAAATCACTAACATTATTCATGATGGTTAGGTTTTTCCTTAAATAAATTATCTTGCGCGTTATGTTTCTTATTTTATCTTGATTTAATTGACCAAAGAAGTTATTATACCAATCAATTTAAGTAAATGTAACATCCAAGTACCTTCCTTATATTATAATCTCATATTTCTTCTTACGACAAGTATGATGGCTATTACTGAAATTATTCTAAACTGGTCAAAAAACGGCCTTTTAAACGCAATTTTTTATTCAAATATAATTTAATATTCAAAAAATGTTCTGTATTTGGAACATCTATTAACTCTTTATCTCCATTAATGTTTAATAATAAATGATCCAAGTTCAATAGTGTTGGTGTAAATTTACGATTTCTAGCCGACTGTATTACAGAGTTGATGGACTATGGGAGACAGAAGTCCCATAAACTTTACTAAGAGATTTAACAGACTTACAAAAGCGGCGGCGCACAAAGAGACTCGTTTCACTATTCAACGGCGTTCTTTACGGGTGTACATGACGTATCTATATTATTGTACACTTCCAATCCTTTGTCTACGCTACCTCTGATGTCGTCCTTAAGATATCCCTCAAAATTATACCAAAGAGAGAATAATAGACGAGAGTTAAAGTAGAAGATGGCTGAGAAAGGGACGAGTGATGACGTCTTCATCGATCTGCCAATATATATATATATATATATATATATATATATATATTATATATCATAGCTAGACTTGACAAATGGAGGCGGCCTGACGGGAAAACACTTACACTAATCAAGGTTGGTTTGTATATTCGCCTCGTCATAGCATGGGCGATTAGTTAACATGATAAAGATAATTAATTTAATAAGAGTCTTTTAAATCGTATCATTTATTTATTTACTATCTTAGGCCTTAGCTGAGTCACTAGCGTGTCTCACTGCTGATCTATGGATCCAGGTTTGACTCACGGCATAGCCATTATTTTTTTAACATTTTTTTAGCACCACGGCTTACTACCCGTTCGTGTTATACGCTTTTTTACTTTTTATTTTTTTTATTTAAGCCCTGCGTCTTACTACCCGTTCATGTTATAAGCTTATGTACTTTTTTATTATTTAGCACCACGGCTTAATACCGTTAGTGTTATAGACTTAAGTACTTTTTATTTTTTTATTTAGCACCGCGTTTTACCCGTTCGGGCTATACGCTTAAGTACAAATTACGCTAATTGATTAGGAGTTGGGAAGAATGAATTTAGAGGAAGTGAACCCGCATTTGCGTGGAGGGATAGTGGAAAACCATTTAGAAAAAATCACTCTCAGTACACCCGACCAAGATTTTAACCTCGATCTCCCCATCTGGCAGTCTAGTCTACTGTTAGAGTATCGGGTTAGACCATGTGGCCACAGAAGCGGGTGGTAGCATCTATTAAATGCAACATCTGCAGATCACGTGATAAATTATACTAATAAATGACAATTGATTTTGTAACTTTAATAGCTTGTTTCTCAAAGGGTGTGTTATTGTCAGAATTTTTTAAAAGTAGTTTTGTTCAATTATAAATTTAAAAAAAGTAAATCAAAAATGTTCGAAAGGTTTAATAGCATATATTTTATTTTCAGAGAATTTAATGGTTTACAAGCAAAAGCGTTGAGTAATTAAGGAGGATATTGAGTTTGTCGCTTCTTACAAAAAAAAAATTCAATCCATTGTTGAATAAGGGGACAAATACACGCACATTTCCTGTTAAACTTAAAAGAAGTCTTTCTGCGCATGCGCATGTCATAGCCTCCCGTAGTGATACCAACTTGAACGTTCAGGGTGCCGTCCACCCGCTTCGGCGGCCGCGTGGCCTAAGGGTCCGTTCCCACTCACTATGTCGGACCAACATTTTTATCGGGCCGATAAAAGTATCGGAGGTACCACTGACTACTATTTATATGGAACCGTTCACATACATTCCGACCCGATGAAAATGTTGGAGGCGCTACTGACTGTAGGCCTACTATTTATATGGAACTGTTACCATACATTCCGACACTTTTACCTGACAGTTTGTCCCTCGGTAGTAGTAGAGGCGCACACGCAGATAGGACCTTGATTACCAATTATTTGTTATTTTGTGTATTAATTTGTTTAAAGTTGTTAACTTGTTATCATATAGGTTAAAATAAGTCCCAAAATTCTAATCCTACTTGTTTGAAATGTTCTTAGAGAAAATCTTTGAGCAAGAATTTGGTGCACCCAATGTTTATTTTTTTACCGGCTTCCGTCTTTTATTATAAAAGTACCACATTACAACCAGCGCTTCGTCGTAATCCATCTCAGCCACGGAATCAACTGTACTAGACTGAATTGACAACAGTTATAAAGAGAGGGCTCCGAAAGCCGGTAGACGGCAAAAGTGTCGGTCCGACATAGTGGGAACGGTCCCTAACGCGCTACTCTCATAGTATAATAAGACTGGGGAAGCTCGACCTCCGAATCTTGGTCGGGTGTACCGAGGGTGTTTTCTTTTTCTTTCCAAAACTGTTTTCCACTATCCCGTCACGCAAATGCTGGTAAACTTCCTATGAATATAACCTCTCTAATCCCTAAAACCATTAATGTAATCGATATATAAGCGTATGATCCAAATGGCTAGCAAGACGTGGTGCAAAAAAAAAAAGTGCCGTCAGCAAAAATAAGTTTGAAAACTATTTCTTTAATAGATATAAAAAAAATGTCCTCCTTATCAAATTCGGACTGTACCGTGTTCGTCATCAGAATCTGTTCACAAGGTCTAATATTGTCGTTCACGTTAGCTTGTGATCGTGTATTTGTGTATAAATATGGTAGGTAGACAGGAGTGGAGTAGTTAAATATTTATCTGGCTTGTTTTGAACTTGTGAAGTTCGTGAACACTTTACTTTCCTCAAAATCAAACATTTTAGGAGATGGCTTATTCCGACTGGAAATATGCGACGACCCGCATCGGTGGGAACGTGGCACGGGTTGGCTCATGATGGGGAGGTGAGGGTTCGAATCACGGCAGGGTGTTTTTTTACTATAAGGTTTTACACTCTTATGCCATCTAAATGCAGGTAAATTTCTTTTAAATGTACCTTCCGCATCCTTATTTAATTGGTGAAAATGAGCAGATATCCCGCATTGTAAGTAATTAAATTAAAATTAAATAAAATGTATTTGTTAGTTATCAAGTTGGCAAACTCCATTACATCACATGACTTATCGCAGAAAAATCATAGACAAAATTAGTTGGATTTAAAAAATTAAATAAAAATAAATTATACAGTAATATGAATTTTACTTTTTGTAAGAACTAATAAATTAGCAAATACAATAAAATGAACACTAATGAATGTGTGCTGAAGGAGTGTGGTTTGAAAGAGACCACAATAGGTAAACGTGAAAGAAGCGTTTTACTTTGTTTTGGGCATGTTGAGAGTATGAGTGTGGATAGAGTGACGAAGCAAATATATGAAGGTAGAGTGTGTGGATCAATAGGAAGGGGTAGGCCATGTAAGACATGGCTGAATGATGTAGATGGATGTGTGAAAAAGAGAAATATTATAAGAGTTTTAAGAATAAAAGATCATGTATGTGTGTTTGGATGTTGTTGAAGCGAAGGGAGTATGCAAGGATAGGGAAGGTTGGAGAAAGTTAGTGAAGATGGATTAAGTTATTAAGTACGGAGTGGTTGTTCCTTGAGATATATGCACAGTTTCTAGCCTACCACGTATGGGAACGGTGTGTGTTGTGTTATGTATGATATGCATGTTAAGTATGCTAGGCGTGTTAAATATGCTAGGCGTGTTATGTTATGTTATGTTATGTACGTTACGTTACGGTATGTATGTATGTACGGTACGGTACGGTACGGTACGTTACGTACGTACGTATGTATGTACGTATGTACGTATGTACGTATGTACGTATGTACGTATGTATGTGTATTATGTATGTATGTATGTATGTATGTATGTATGTATGTATGTATGTATGTATGTTATGTATGTATGTATGTATGTATGATGTATGTATGTATGTATGTATGTATGTATGTATGTATGTATGTATGTATGTATGTATGTATGTATGTATGTATGTATGTATGTATGTATGTATGTATGTATGTATGTATGTATGGTATGTATGTATGTATGTATGTATGTATGTATGTATGTATGTATGTATGTATGTATGTATGTATGTATGTATGTATGTATGTATGTATTATGTATGTATGTATGTATGTATGTATGTATGTATGTATGTATGTATGTATGTATGTATGTATGTATGTATGTATGTATGTATGTATGTATGTATGTATGTATGTATGTATGTATGTATGTATGTATGTATGTATGTATGTATGTATGTATGTATGTATGTATGTATGTATGTATGTATGTATGTATGTATGTATGTATGTATGTATGTATGTATGTATGTATGTATGTATGTATGTATGTATGTATGTATGTATGTATGTATGTATGTATGTATGTATGTATGTATGTATGTATGTGTATGTATGTATGTATGTATGTATGTAATGAGCTCAGTAAGCAACCCTTGCAGGAAAATATTAAAATATTTGTTAAGTATGGATGCAGGTTAAAACCGTGGATTGTGGTTTGAATTCCAAGCATGTTTAGTTTGAAGCATAGAATATGTTCCTGTACCCATGACTTTTAATTTTTGCGGTGAAATAAATCGATTACTTGCTTGTGGTGTGGGAAGTTTGTAGGTCTTACGCTTTACGTTGTGCCCTTGTGGTGTGTAAATAGTTTGTCAAGGTGTAAGATTAGAAAGGGTGGTTGGTAGTGGAGGGTTCGTTGCTAAGAGGAAGGGATTTTGCTTGGGGGGCTTAAAGGATCGATGTAGATAATTAAAAGAAATCTAAGTAAATAAGCCATTAGACCGGCAAATAGTCCCCCCCATCTTCCCGGCCAAATATTTTAGCTAAGGCTGATTTTAAGAGACTATCAAAATACCGAAATCCCAACATTAATCCCAACAACTCAACACTAAGTACAATACTAGTTCTTAAACTATAACTAGCATTTATTTCAATTCTAATATTCTAATACCAATTCTGTCTAATAATAACTACAATTATATAACTAATATTATAATTCTAATCTAAAAACTTGTCCCTCATTACCGATCTTAATAATATTTTTAATAACAATAGTTCAATCGATGTAGGGGATAATTAACATGATCCTCTTTATTTCATATCGACCCTCTGAGAGAAAAGTACATTGATCGTAAAAAAAATCGAGCATGAGATTTTCAATTTTGATAAATATCGACGTTTCATGACCCCTTGAAACCGAAAAAGTGGTTATCGCGATGCCCTTTGTCTGTCTGTACCTCGGACTAGAGCCTAAAATATTTTGCCGATCAGGCTAAAACTTGGTATTTAGGGTGTTCATAGGGCTCCCCCGAGGGGTTTTTGGAATTACATATCCAACCCTAAAATTAAGGATAATTTAATGAAGGTTAAAAAGAGAAAAAAAAACTGATTACTCAAAATTTGCTCTAACGATTTTTTATTAAATTTGGTATCCAGGAATTTTTTACCATCGCAAACTAAATTGCCTTAAGGGTACTTTACATAAGCGGAAATGTCTAATTTTGATAATTTCTCCGCAACTATTTGAGATACTAAATAACTTATCACCGCAAATTTGTAGTACTATTAAAAATTAAAAATTAAATTATTTCAAATATAAGTTTATAAAAAACCAATAGTTTCTGAGCTATAATCAAATATATGTATATTCTCATGGAGATCTTTGAAATTTAAGATTGAGTGTTGTGTTATTTGGTGACTGAGACGTTCCTCTTTTTTTCAATGTAACTGCAACTATGTTTCTTATTTTGTTTCACACATATTATCAGATTTTGGTAAATATCTCCATTTTTAAGTAAAAGAGCAATAAAGTCTGCGTGTTGCACCGAACCATTTATTTTTAATAAATATGGTGGATAAATTGATCAAAAAACCAGAAACTCTCAAAATGAACGATCACGGAAGATTATATTGACACACTTGTCACACAATCTGCGTCCCCAGGAATAAATATATTTCTTAAAGAACCACCGACTTCACTACACCTCAGACCTCCTCTTCACTCTTCCATGACATTAATTAGCCCCCCCACGCCCCCTCAACCTCACTACCTGTAATCAAGTTTCACCCCTCTTCTCCCTTAACAGAAAATCGAATCAAATTTTCATTAAGATCACGCTGACATAATAACGTTACGATGAAACTAGGTTGGTGATTGCTATTTAGTTTGCTACGTTATAACTGCTACATATCACAAGGGAGGTGAGAAGGGGGGGTTGTAGTAGGGGACTTTTGCTTTCTGCCGATAAGAAATTTTAGAGGGAGAGAGGGTGAAGAAGAGGAGACGGGGTGGAATGACAGGGGAATGCAACAATCAACCCTCTAGCACTGTCAAGTATATTCTTGAAGGGGGCTGATAAATATAGATGAAGTCTCTTGTGACAAATTAACATATTCAAGAGTACTTTAAAATCGAAGATGTTGAGCAATGAATGCTACTCTTCTGTGTAGTGGGATAGTATATACTACAGGCGGACTGGCACTCTACTGTAGAAATATCCAAGTGAACATTATGGTGCTAGGCAATGAATGACACTCTACTGTGTAGTGGGATAGTATATACTACAGGCGGACTGGCACTCTACTGTAGAAATATCCAAGTGAACATTATGGTGCTAGGCAATGAATGCTACTCTACAGTTTAGTGGGATAGTATATACTACAGGCGGACTGGCACTCTACTGTAGAAATATCCAAGTGAACATTATGGTGCTAGGCAATGAATGCTACTCTACTGTGTAGTGGGATAGTATATACTACAGGCGGACTGGCACTCTACTGTAGAAATATCCAAGTGAACATTATGGTGCTAGGCAATGAATGCTACTCTACAGTTTAGTGGGATAGTATATACTACAGGCGGACTGGCACTCTACTGTAGAAATATCCAAGTGAACATTATGGTGCTAGGCAATGAATGCTACTCTACTGTGTAGTGGGATAGTATATACTACAGGCGGACTGGCACTCTACTGTAGAAATATCCAAGTGAACATTATGGTGCTAGGCAATACAATTATATACATTGATTTACTTATGAATTTACATTTGGAGCATCATTTTAAAAAAAAAACACACACAAACACATGCGGTAAACTTTGATAAGTTTTTACTATATCATTATGCAGTATTTCACATGACTTGACGTATGGATAAGTTTAAAATATATCTAGTGACCTTTATTTTATCTGTAGATATGTCTATTCGTAAGAAAAATGGGTTGTACTTAAATGTGTGGTTGGGTGGTCTCTTTATAATACAGAGGAATTGACAATTGACCATTCAATTTTCGTGGAGGGAGGGAATAAAATATTAAGGGAAAACCACCCTCAGTACAGCCGACCGGGATTCGAACCTTGATATTCCCGTCATCAGTTCAATTTATTGAGAGTGTGACACGTTATAGCTTAGATCATTCAACCACCGAAGATATTTCCAGAATAAATAATTATTTATAATAAGTATTTAACGTACACTTTCTGAATCAAATGATTATATCAGTTACAAGATAATTTCCATGAGCGATAGCGAAAGGGCCTACTAATTTTGTCGGTAAGTTATTTTCACATATTTACAAGGGATATTTTACAATCCACAATCGACATGGTACTGACGGAAGCTGTGCTACGGATTTTTATCGCTTCAAGAAAAATCCATCGGCCTAGGCTGGGTTTGAACCCACGAAAAATGTGTCATGAGACGAGAACTTTACCCCAAGACCACTGAGGTCGAAACCAGAATAGTAAAATTGATCCAACAATAAATGATTTAAAAAAATAATAGTGTTACCTTTAGGAGCTCAAGCAAGACCAACCTATGGCCGCAACACTCAAGTCCAAGCGACCGCTCAAAGTCTTAGTGCTATTTTTGAAAATGGAACTAATAATTGTTTTGACATTTTAATCAAATAATTAAAAGTATTATTATATTTTATTAGTTGAGGTGTTTAAAGTGCACTTTTGAATCGACCTATTATAAATGCGCACAACTTTTTTTATAAGCACCACGTATTACTACCCGTTGGTTTTATATGCTTATGTACTAATTACGCTTAGGGATTAGGAAGGTTATATTTATAGGAAGTGTACCCGCATTTTTCGTGGAGAGAGGGTGGAAAACCCCAGTTTGGAAAAAACCACCCTCAGCACACCCGACCGAGATTCGAACCTTGATCTACAACATTGGCAGTCTAGTTACTCCAAGAGTAGTGCGTAGACCACGTGGCCATCGAAGTGGGTTGCACACGATTATAAACTAACTTAAATCTAGAACAGACACAAAAAAAAACCTGGCCGTTAATTTTTCACTGTGGTAGGGGGAAACCCAGCATTTCACCCACTGATAAATGTTTTCGGCCATGCCGGGAATTGACTCCGATACCCTTAATTCAGCAGGCAGACACACGTTTACCAACTGAGACACAGGTGTTGGACATAATTGGAAGAGTGCCATATTTCTTATTTTCTAAGTCTGAGCTCGGAACTATCTACAGAAAAAACCCAACTAGGGTAGGTCTGCATCTAAGCCTAAAGTTTGAAATGTATTTATTCGCTCTTGACTGAGAATACTTGTTTTGTTTTATTTATAAATAGAGATCTGATTGAACGTGAAAAAGAAAGTCAAGCAACATCTGTGTACGCAAGAAGTTTTAAGTGTTTCCATCCTTCAGTAAATAGCAACATCTTGGCCCATCTTACTGTCGTTAAACTATTCCTTTCTATCTTTTTCTCTCTCTCTCTAAATAGTCGGCTTGTCTTCATTCTTTTGTGTTAGCACCGCCAAGTAAGCAGTTTACTTTGTTAAAAAACACCAACATCAAACAAACTAAAAGTCTCAATGTGTTCTTTGATCAAGAAAAACTATTTCTTGAAATGGGAGTGTAGGAAACGCGAAAATATGGTCAGGGGTTTCTGCAGTTTTTATATAAAAATAATTTTTTTGGGCCGAAACAAATCAAATATTTCTGCAGTAGAAACATAGAGTTTAATTTCCTTCACATGGTGATAGCAACATTTGTTGAATGTCTGTCATGAGCATTGCGGCATTAGATGAGAAACTTTTTAAACAAAGAGAAAATGTCGTCATTAAATTCAATGTTGGTATCGTGTATAATTGATGAACGCTTATATATACAAAATCATCAATCATGATAAAAAAACAAATCGTCTTATTTGAAGACATATACAGGGTGAGTAGTAATTCGTGGAAACGGAAGTACCACATGATTACGTGGGTAAATATAAGTCGAAAACATTGTTTGTAAAAAAATACGTTCTTCCCTTGTCTTTTGAGAAAAAACTTAAATTAAAGTTTAGGGATTTGGAGTGGTATATTGCAAACACACGTTGCTGGCTGGATATGTTATACTGGTCTAAACGCGTGGAAACCATACGTAAAGCCATAACACTTAGCAGTCATGGGACATACTGCGTGAATATGGCAGATGTGCTATATGGGCGCAATCCCGGACGGACACTGCGGCGGCTGGCTGTGAAACCCTTGGACACTTGCCCCGGGAACAACTCAGGTTAATGGTATGGGCCCGGGCATTGTTTGGGATGTGAAATGTGGGGCCCCTATTTGATCTTCACCATTACTACCGCTGTTGTGTGATTCCCATCACAGAGATTACAGTCGTCTGTTCCTTGAAGTAGTCCTACCTGGGCCGCTGGGAGGACGTACCATTGCGACAGAGGGTGTGGTATCAGTGGGACGGTGCCCCTGTCCAATATGGGGCACAAGTGCGGCGACTACTTAATTAAGTCCACCCCAACCAGTGGATCGGGCGTAGGGTGCCCCCACCAAGGCACATGGATCTCACACCACTAGATTTGTTTTGTCCTGTGGGGTCGCCTCAAAGCTCTGGTGTACCCACATAACGAACCACCGCAGTCGTCCCAGGACGTTGAGGCACGGATCCATGCGGCTGTTACGACAGTTGACGTCGAATGTTTCGTTGCTTGCACACCGAATCCATACGCCGCTTTGAGAAATGCATCGCCATTCGAGGATCAACCTTTCGAACATCTACTGTGGAATAACATATATGTTTGATGTCAGTTTCAAACACAGCTTTGCCATATCAACCCTCTCTTAACTTTTCTGTCGTTTTTCTCAAAAGGAATGGGAAGAACGTATTTTCTTACAAATAATGTTTTCGACTTATTTTACCCACGTAATCATGTGGTACTGTCAGTATCCACGAATTACTACTCACCTGTATATGTAAGTATATATAGTAGAGCATGAAGAGAGAGACTAATTGGAGATCGACCCAGTCCGGGTTATCGATTTGTGTGGTTTTCCAAAATATAGTACCTATTAAAAAAAACATAGACGGTATACTTACGAAAACTCAGTGTTAAGAAAGAAACATTTTCACTTTATTTAAACAACGAACTTATATACATTGTTTTTTGTTACTAGGTTTCACAAAATTTGAAGGAACATAAGGCCAAAACCTAACTACGATAAAAGTATCTAATTTAAAAAAAACAAGGGTTGAGGTGCGTTTTTTGGCGGCCATGTCTCTGATATTGATACCATTGTGGTTATTTAATTTTAAAAATTATATTTTTTTCTTGGCGATCCGGGCTATTGACGATCCGGATTTTTGACGTCCAAATTATCAACGCTCTACTATATATATATTAATTAAATACGAAACACTACTGTTAGGTGTTGCACGCATTTAAGTTAAATTATGTGCATCACCCGTCCGGGTATTCCGCATATATTTGCACTAATGATATAAGGATTAGTCCCCATTTTTGTGGGTGAGTAGTAAAATATTTAGGGAAAATATCCCTCAGGATACTCAGCTGGGATTCAAACCCAAAACTCTTAGTCACCGGGTAGCCACTCCAGATGGATGAGACTAATGCCTTAGTTTGTGCACCCTTCGATGTGAGCTTCAGAAAATAAACGCATACAAATCTCCGCATTCGGTGGCAATCTACCACAAACCAGAACTCAATAATTTTTAACGCCAACCAGCTAAATCAAACCAAAATAATATATTTTTCTTTCACACATTTCCATCAAAACAGAATCGCTTTCACCCCCCACCCCTCCAATCCCCACTCCACCCAACCACAAAAAAAAACCCCACACCTTCATTTTATGACCTGAAAACAAACGCTTATCACGTTTAAAAAATCTGAAGCGAAATTTACAATGTGTCAGTTGGTAGGACTGTGCCATAAAATTCCCTCCGCCAAAGAGTAAAAGAGGTGAAAGGGGGAGGGGGGTTAGCAATGGTGAAGAGGGAAATCACGCGATATCGTCGTTTGCAATTCGTATCCATCAGGTTGGTAGCCTGAGTAAATAATGTTTTCCCGATAGCAGGTTGGTAACATGGTTTGTGTCCGTCTCATTTGCGGTGTGGTTCGGGTGTTTTGGTGGTGTGGGAGTAGTTACGCTACCCTTACCAAGCTAATCTTGATAGTGTGGTTTTATTTAGGGGGTGTGTGGGGGGGGGATGAAGGAAGGAAGGATAGTGGTCATGAGAAATTTGAGAGGGTGGGTGTGGTGGGGGTTGGGGGGCGGTGCTGTTAAGAGATGATAAGACCGGACACAAAACTTTTGCTCGTCGAATATTGTGCGCGACACTATTATACGTCCACTCACCCCCCCTTGCACCCCTACTCCCACATCCCTATCTGGTTAATGAACTTCTGGGAAGGTCACTATTCATAGCAGTAAAACTTTAACAATTATTTATGGACGTAGGAAGAGGAAATAAACCAGGAGTAAGCTAAGGTGCGATGGTATTATATTACGTCCGCTGTTCCTCCCAAGTGCAATTTCGTGTACACTCGCGTCAAACGGAGTCTTTAGGAGTAGAGGAACGACACATCGCTGACGTCAGCAAATGCAAGAGAGGTTTCTTTTTTTTATCCTCGCGTTCCCTGTACCTGTTCATGTTATACACATATATGATAATTACTCTAATAGGTAAGGATGAGGAAGGAAACATTTTAAAGGTAATCTACCTGCATTTGCGTGGAAGAAGAGTGAGGAAAACATTTAGGAAAAATCACCCGACCAGGATTCGAATCCTGATCTTTTCTTCATCAGAAGGTCATTCTAACATGTGAGTGACACCTTAGACCACTCAGCCACTGAAGCGGATAAGAGATTTAGTTCAACAAATTAAAAGTATTACTACATTTCCAAATAATATGATATGAAAGATAAATTTTTAAAATGTTTACAGGGTCATCTTGAAAAAAAAAGTCCAGGATTGCAATAATATATATGATTTAAATGCTAACCCTAAAATGTAGATGACACCTTGACGTGTTACACTATGTCCCTATCTTATAAGTTACACCATAATGGTATAATGCAAGGTAGGCTTGCTTTCTTTCTTAGTACTGCGTCTTACTACCCGTTTGGGTTATACTTAAATGTACTAACTACGCTAGTAGTTTTAGGGATTAGGAAGGTTATGTTTAGAGGAAGTGTACATTCATTTTCGTGGAGCAAGAGTGGAAAACCATTTTAGAAAAAAACATCCTCAGTACACCCAACCGAGATTCGAACCTCGATCTCCACCGTCATCAGAAGTCTAGTCTACTGCGAGAGTAGCGCGTTAGACCACGTGGCCACAGAAGCGGGTAAGCTCGGTATCGTTCAGGGTAAACTAAATCGGCCAAATATGTCTGAAGATATTTAGTCAAGGAAATTAGGCTACCTTTAACGAGGACCTTGTATTTAATAATGTTAGGCCTATAATTTTTCTTGCAATATAATAAATTTGTTTTTTAATCGCATCCGGTATAGGCCTACATATATTTTGTTTAGGCTAATGGAGTATAGACGAGGAAGGTATAGTTTAGAGGGAGTATGCCTACATAAGCGTGTGGAGTGCGGCACCATTTAGAAAAATATAGCTCTCAGCCCACCGGCTAGGATTCGAACTCTGGTCTTAATATTATTATCATTAGCATCGTGTCTTACTACCCGTTCGGGTTATACGCACTTACGCTAATGTGTAATGGTAGGGTGATTGTGAGACGAAATGGAGGACCTACAGTTTAACGTGGGATCCGAACCACGATGGAGGCCTGGCATTCCTCACATTCACAAGTTGTGATTAGTACACATCTTGTCAGAGGTGAAGGAAGGGTTTGGGCAGTCAGATAAATCTGTGCCGGGACCGAGGATTGAACCCCGAACCTCCAGCACAGAAGTCTTGACACCTTACCCCTAGACCACCAGGTCACCTAGCTCTGGTTTTCCCGTCGCCAGCTAATCAAACTAAGTATGATGTTTATTCCACGTGTCCATCGATATGGGATAGAGAAATAATTGTTTCAACACTTTGTCACTATCTATAAAAATAAATATCACTATCCATAAAATTAAATACCATAAAAGTTTTCAAAAATCAATCTATATTAATAAAACGAAGACTTTGTATATTTGTCACAATCATTGTGTGATATCTAATGCAAGCAGAGAACTTAAATTTAAAAAAAATTAGTAGCCCTTATGTACAAACATGTGTACCTAGAAGCTGTAATTTCAAATTCTTGACTAGATTTTAAAAATAATAATTAAAGACTGGGTCAAAGAAAAGCGTTGCCTAGGGTAACCGGGCAATTAATCGCAATGGGCAACGCTGGGCACTTCTGATAGCCATTAATTAACTATACTGAGATTTTAAAAAACAAAAACAAAATTATTTTTAATGTTAAATCCTCCTAACCAAAACAATTGAGTTAAATTGTATAAATTTCAAATTTGAAAAAAATTATTTATCAGTAAGCCATCCTTAAACAAATTTTCCCCTCAAAGAAACTAATATAAAGGGTTATTTATCATGGCAAACACTCTATAAATGTGAATACTAAACAAAACCAATAATACCATTTTTGAAAAACCTCAAATTTTCAAAGATCAGTCATCAATAAACTACCTTTAGTTTGAGGGCTAGAATCGAAATAATAAAAATATATATCCTGAGGTATGACCACATAACATTGGTTGTGACCTAAAGTGACAGGCAAACAGATTTATTAGACCCCTTCTTATCAGTTTGGAGCGCATAAAACGTCAAGAGTAGTAATTACGATCTTGAGGTAAAAAAATGTTCGCGATTATAAACGATTCCTCTAAAATTAAAACAAATCTTTATAAACGAATCATATAAAAATATATCACTACATTTTATTAACGCAACATTTTTGTGTCCCAGACTGTACAGCGATACCTATCAGTTTCTCCAGAACACACACACACACACATTCACACACGCCATGAGTGGTTGTATAACCTCCAGATAAAATTAATTGCCCTCAGATGTATATACACAGGGACCAAAGTCGCAAATATAAGGGAGTCTTGCAAGGTTACATACAGCTCAGAGGGATATTAACAGCAGTAGATTGTTCTGTTGGTGCCACTGTAAATAGGAGGGATGGAAATAAATGACAGGGTCTCGAATTACATGGGTGTGAGCCCTTCCACATGGAATCAGTACGATATGTACAGATCGATTCGTAATTGTCTAAGCAGTATGGACACGACACGTGACGAGGAGTTTTCAACCACTATTTTTTTTATTATTATTAATTAAGAGGAATCAAAAAAAGAAAATCAACTTATTTCTCCTAGAATATACAGTATACTTGTTTAGTAAGTATGTTTTGTATAAAATCATATTTATCTACTTACGTACTCTATGGAATTAGGAACTCGAAAGTGCATTGCCACACTTATAAAAGTATGCCTCCTATAGATATTATATCCAGTCCACCTCATTAAATCATATCCCTATCTTGAGCTAGTTCTATCCAGTCTACCTCATTACACCCTATCCCTATCTTGAGCTAGTTTAATCCAGTCCTCCTCTTTACACCTATCCCTATCTTGAGCTAGTTCTATCCAGTCCACCTCATTACATCCTATTCCTATCTTGAGCTAGTTCTATCCAGTCTACCTCATTACACCCTATCCCTATCTTGAGCTAGTTCTATCCAGTCCACCTCATTAATCATATCCCTATCTTGAGCTAGTTCTATCCAGTCTACCTCATTACACCCTATCCCTATCTTGAGCTAGTTCTATCCAGTCCACCTCATTACATCCTATTCCTATCTTGAGCTAGTTCTATCTAGTCCATCTTATTACACCCTACGCCCATCTTTAGTTATATTCAGTCCACCTTATTTATACCTTCCTGTCGCTTTCAGGTCCATTCTATTCTTATACTCCTCCTATCTGCGTCTAGGTATTCCTAATGGTCTCTTCACATTGGGTTTGCCAGTCAATACCCTGAACATGGTTCTAGATTCTCCCATTCGCACTGCATGTTCTGCCCACCGTAATCTACAAGACTTTATTACTCTAACAATGTCTTGTGATTACAGGGTATGCAACTTATCATTATGTAACCTCACCCCTTTTTTAACTTAATATCTTCCTAAGCATCTTGTTTTCGAAAATCTTAAGTTTCTTTTCGTCGTATAAGGTAAGAGACCACATTTCACAACCATAGAGAACAATCGGTAAAACTATTGTTTTGTATATTCTGAGTTTTACATTCCTTGACAGTAGGCGAGATAACTACTTACTGACCTAGTAATAGCATAAGTTTCCAGATTGTATTATTTTCTTAATTTCCAATCTAATATTGTTATTCGTTAAAATTGTTCCTAAATATTTAAACTAATCAACCCTGCCAAATGATATGCCGCTCGAAGTAATCATCTTTATCTATAGTAATTTTGTATTCGTGTTTATAATAAATATATTCCAGAGTAAAAGTGTTATCGATTGGTATTCGATATTAGCACGAGGAAAATGGTATTTTAGTCTACCACAGTGGTCTTGGGTTAAAGTGCTCACCCCAGGACCCGATGCTAGTGGGTTCAAACCCAGCCTGAGCGATAAAAATCCGTAGCACAACTTCCTTCGTAGGGTAAGTAAAGTTGTTGGCCCATGTCGATTGTGGAATTTAAAAGAAACCGGGAAGGTATGTGAAAATAGCTTCCCGGCAAAATAGGTAGGCTCTTTCTCTGTCACTAATATACATTCTCGTGTGCTGATATAATCATTCGGTTAAATAGTGCAGGTTAAATAACTCAAATAAAAACAAAAACCGTATTCTAGTATCCAAAATGGCCGTCTGTTTTGTTGATATTTCTAATTTTTATTTTCATCACATCTTAGTACCCACTCGGACTATAAGCATATGTTAATTACGCTGATATAATGGAGATGAGGAATAATAGCAGAGTAAATGCATCCGCATTTGCATGGAGGTAAAGTGAGGAAACATTTAAAAGAGAAAAAAAACATTCTCAGCACACCGGACTAGGATTGAACCCCAGATCTTCTCGTCACCGGTGATCTAGTCCGACATGAGAATGACGCGTTAGACCATGTGACACCCCCGATGGGTTTGGTTGATATTAATTTGTCCTCATACGCGGCTAACATAGACCTGACCGCATACGTTGGCCACGCGGACTAAACGTCAAGATCGTTTATTCTGGTTTGAAGAAGAGAGAAGTGGTTCAAATTACAATCGCGTGGTTTTTTCTTAATGGTTTCCCATTCTCCTATCAAGCAAATGCGTGAACGTTTTCTCCCAAGAATCAACCCTACTCATCCCGATATGATTAGTGTTGATACTCGTATAACTCAAACGGGAAATAAGATGTGGTCACTCACATATTTACAAGAAACAACCATTTACAAGATTTACAAATTATTTACTAGTGCGCCACTATTTAAATCCATATTTGTTTTTATTAAATTCAATTGTTTGCTATACCGAACTAAAAACTTTATCGAAATAATATCCAAAGATTACCTCCCCCCCCCTTACATACCCCTTTCCCCAAATGACTACATATTTTTTACATATTTTGTTTATTTTGAATAACATTTTATAATTAATTAGTTCGTTTTTTATACAATCTTATTTTTTGTTAGATTTATTTTTCAAGAGTTATTTATTTATTATATGGTGTTCTCTTTAACTTACCTTAGAGATATTATTCTTTTTAAGTTTAAATATAGTACTTTAAACAAGCTAAGAAAATATATTCACAATTAAGCTATTTTTGCAAATTAAAAAGCTTCGCAGGGACAAATATTCATCACTAAACAAACGCACAATACATTTTTTTAAATCAAAATTATCACTTCGTGAAATGAGCCCATGATAAAGGCACCTCATGACCGCAGTGAAATTCAAACCAATTCACCCCCCCCTCCCACCGCTCTCTTTCCATCCCTAATGACAATAATGATGATGGCCTAACCTTATTAGCGACACGAATCTCATTATTAAATGCTAATGATGATTGTAGCGACGAACCGATCCACCGGTAATGTAGTCTTGTGACATAGGCTCATTACGCCACCTGAGCCGGGCCCAAGCACTACAACACACACACACACACACACACGAGCTTGTGTGTCATTGCGTATGTCGGGAGGTGCGTAGAACTGCGTGTATCGATCTGATTTTCGCCCCTTATCACTCTTCTTACCCCCTCGTCACAACAGTAGTAGAATGTACCATACCGCACCAGGCACCACCTCGTCACTACACCCTCTCCTCTGAGACCTTGCAGTTGATATAAACAGCCCTCCCTTGTACCCTCCTCATAAAAGTGGTAGAATGTACATATCAGGCAATATCAAGCAGCTACACTCTCTTCTCTGGACCTTGCAGTGATATAAACAGCCCTCCCTTATCCTCCTAGTAACAGTGGTAGAATGTACATCAGGCAATATCAAGCCTACACTCCTCTCTGAGACCTTGCAGTAGATATAAATAGCCCTCCCTTATCCCTCCTATAACAGTGGTAGAGAATGGTTAACCATGGACCCAGGCAATTATCAAGCCCGGCCTACACTCTCTTCTCTGAGACCTTGCAGTTAGATATAAACAGCCCTCCTTATCCCTCCTATAACAGTGGTAGAATGTACCATACCAGGCACTATCAAGCCACTACACTCTCTTCTCTGAGACTTGCAGAGATAGATAACAAGCCCTCACAAACTCGCTTCAAGATAATTTTGCAATTTAGCTCAACAAACCTCATTTAAAGATAGAAAAAAACACGCATTGGTGAGAGCATGGACTAAACGTCAACATAGTCTAGTTTAATTTGCCTGTGACAGGAAGGTAGGGGATCGAATCCCTTCCAGGTTCACTAGGGATGCCTCTCCACCCCCAACATAATGTTTTCCCACCCTCCCTCCACGTTATTGAGGAAGCATTTCATCTTAAATTATATCTTCCTCATCACTACCCCATTAGCGTGGTTAAATATGTATATCCCTGACGGGTAGTGACGTGGTGAAATGAAATTTAAAAAAACTCACTTCTTAAATCAAATAATTAATTATCTTGCTTTTGGGTGTGGGGAATAAGAATAAAAAAAAAGTACTACACTGAAGAATGGGGTGAGGTGAAGGGGTTTTAGGAGGTGTCGAACAAAATAAGCCGTCCAACCCTTAAGGTGGGATGGAAGGGGACGCGAGCAAAGTCCAGTGTTTTTGTAGTTTTTATAGCAACAAGTTTTTTGGCCAAATTAAATCAAATATTGTTCCAGTAGAAACAAATTAGAATGTTATTTCCCGTGTTGATATCAACAGTTGTTGAATATCTGTCATGAGTATAGCGGCATTAGATGAGAAACTTTTTTAAATGAAGAGGAAAAGTTGTCATCACATTCCAGGACATCCTCGAAGATTATTATTATTATTATTATTATTATTATTATTATTATTATTATTATTATTATTATTATTATTATTATTATTATTATTATTATTATTATTATTATTATTAGCACGCGTCTTACTACCCGTTAGTGTTATACGCACATACGCCTATGTGTAATGGTAGGGTGATTGTGAGATGACACAGTCACAAGTTGTGATTAATACACGTCTTGTCAGAGATGAAGGAAGGAGTTTGGGCAATCAGATAAATCTGTGCCGGGACCAAGGATTGAATCCCGGCCCCTCAGCACAGAAGTCTTGACACCTTACCCCTAGACCACTAGGTCACATAACGAATATATTCAAGAAATATTTATATCATCATGTGAATAAAATTAAACTCTATATTTCTATTGGAAAACTAGTTTATTTGTTTTGCGCAAATAAATTGTTCTGCTATAAAAACTGCAAAAACGTTGCCTTTTCCCCGCGTTCCCTACATCTTCCACTTTAAGTCGCATCACGTAGCCAAGACTTCAAGAACCACATAAGATTAAACACTGTAAAACTCTACGATTTTTTTACACCTCGTCGTTTCCATCAATCGTGATACTTTCCATCACTCCGTTTAATATTCCTCCCCGTCGTTAAGACACGTTTATGGACAGTAAAAAGCGTACCATACGGGCATCCTGAAAGCGTCTAGACCCCTCCGACCCCCACCCCTTCTACTTTGCGACAGTAAAACTGTTGGACAATACATTGTGACGCTCTGGGGAAAAAATATATTGTAGCTCACTTAAAATGGTTTAGATACTTTTTTTAAAAAAAAAGTTTCAAACAGCTGCTTGCAATCCTATCGAAAGGAAAACAAATAACTGTTTCTATTAACGAATGCTAGTTTGTTTTGTTTACGGTAGCACGTACATTTTCGAATAAAATAAGTCAGTTTTACAGTGCAAACAAACTGAACAAATATAGTTGTGAAAAGGGCGAGGGGACGGGGAAGGTAACTTCAACAAAAACTCGACTTAAAAAGTGAGAGAAACCTTTAGATATAACCGTTTTTAAAACGGTGTGTTAAATCACGTAATTTGAAGGAAAAAAACTTTTTAATGAAAAGGAAGGAAATGGCTCATTTGAATTAGAAAATAAAACTAAGAGCTGAGATATATATATATATATATATATTTATTTATTTATTTATTTATTTAGACCCAAGATAAAACAAAGTATGTTTTAGAAAATACGATAAAAATGTAGTATCCGTTAAATCAAAACTATCTTTGCTAACACTTTTAATTATGTGTCAAAATTAAAGCATTAACAGTCTCTTCCACTTTAACAAAATATTAAATACAATACACATTGCATTTATTGGAAATACAAATAATAATAATTATTATGTAAATTAGGGAAGATGAAGGTTGAATGAAATATGCGAAGCAAACTCAAAGCCGAAGTCAAAAGCTATGTTTTTACTGTCACATAAATTTACTTTTAATTTTCAAATTTATCCAATAAGTGCATACAGATAAATATAAAGGTTTAAAAAAATTAAACAAACTATATTATTTTATGCTAACATGTTTGAATTTACCTATGCTTACGTTAAAGGCCTAGATCAAGGACAAATAATAGAAACGGACTCTCAATCTTACGGGGGTTTCGCTGCGCTCCTTTTGCCAGCTTGAGTCCTTCAACACTGGGCTTCGCTAGTGTCGCTGCTGGGTGATGATAGGACTAACCGCAGCGATCCTAGTGTTGAAGGACTCAAGCTGCCAAAAGGAGCGCAACCGTTTTAATAATAATAATAATAATAATATTTAGCACCGCGTCTTACTACCCGTTCGGGTTATACGCCTAAGTACTAATTACGCTAATGGATTAGGAATTGGGAAGGTTGAATTTTAGAGGAAGTGAACCCGCATTTGCGTGGAGAGAGAGTGGAAAACCATTTAGGAAAAACCACCCCCAGTTCACCCGACCGAGATTCGAACCTCGATCTCCCCGTCCTCGGCGGTAGAGCTCAACACGACTGGCGCGTTAGCCAACTACGCCACCGAGGCGGGTCGCAACCGTTTTAACCTGGAGGTTGAGTGTCTGGGTATATTATTTGTCTATGGCCTAGATGCAATTTAATCACTAGTAGGTGTTAAAATACTGTTTAGTAGCTGTTCTAAAAATAGTTGTATTTTGAAATACCTAATATTTAGCGAGATATTTATAATATGTACATAGTGTATTGAAAGTTCCTTCTTCTATTGAAATGTTTCAAAGACGTGAAGGTTATTGTCTTTGTCAAAGTTGAAGAAGATTTCGAAGCTTTGCGATAGTAATAATAATAGTAGTAATAATAATAATAATTATAGTAACTATAACTATAATAACAATAATAATAATAAAAATAATTAATCATAATTAATAATAACTATAATAATAATTATTATTAAACTATGAAATTTTTAAAACATCATAAAAGTATTAAATAATTTTTGCACGATCAATCATACACTTATGCAAGGCTCAAATTGGTCTAAGTACTCATTTTAGTTTACTTGATCAGATAATATGGGTCAGTACGTTTAAAAGTGGGGGTGAGGGTGGGGGATTAAGGAACGCGGGTTAAGGACAGTGTTTTTTTTACAGTCTTTAGAGCGAAACATTTTTTGGCCAAAATAAATAAAATATTGTTCCAATAGAGACAAAATTTAATTCCCTTCACATGGTGATATCACCAGTTGTTGAATATCGGTCATGAGCATAGCGGCATTAGACGAGAAACTTTTTAAATGAAGAAAAAAAAGTGGTCATTAAATTCCAGGACACTCTTGACAAATATTCAACAACTGTTGATATCATCAAGTGAAGAAAATTAAACTCTTAATTTTTTGACTTGAGAATTATTTGATTTCTTTTTTACCTAAAAACGGTTTAATTTAAAAATTGCAAAAAATACTACCCTTAACTCCTTATCCCTACACTCCTACCTTAAAGAAATAATGGATGTCAGGTGGTGGGTGACAAAAAAGACCTATCTGATTTGTTCCAAACCGTCGATGTCAAGACAGTAAAAGAACGAGCATATATATATATATATATATATATATATATATATATATATATATCTGTAATCTATGTACGTGAATATACATTAGTATCGTGGATTCTGACCTAGTGGGAACTGGTGTAGTAAAGCAATGAAAGCCTAATTTTTTTATTTTAAAATTTTAAAAGTAATTTATGTTGCAATTATTCGAATAAAATGAGAGAACCAAGCTGCCTGGAAAGACGGTTTTCTAAATTTATCAAATGTGACTTTTTTTTTTCCATTTATGATCAAGTATTGGGTCAAAGATTGGCTACAAGGTCAGATGGAGGTAAAAATGTTCAGAATCCCTTCCTCAAGTTCCCAAAATGGTGCCACGTGACCAAATGACCCGTTTCTCAGTGGTCGTTAAAGAAAGCAATACATAACCTAACCTGTATTTAACGTCCCATGTTTTAAACATGTGATGAATAATTGAAACATTTGTATTATACGTTAGGGACTTAGAAACACTTGTGTTGTCATTTTTTTTTCCCCCGTATTTTTCTCACTCTCTTAGTTTTTGTTTCGCATAATAGATTCGTAAACATAAGGGGAGGTAGTCTACTGTTTAAAACATGAGCAGTAAAATGTCTCATATTGTTCTGTTGTTTTTTTTAAACTTATAAAGTGCAGTAAGATGATGTACTGACTCTAGCCCAGCCCCCCCCCCCCCAGCCCCCCGCTCAGGCCCCCATCTCTGCTCACTTTATCTCTTATTATTATTTAAAGTTACTGAATTGAATAAAAAAAGAATAAAAATATAAAACTAAAACAAAAGAAGTGTTAACCAAAATATTAGACTTAAAAAAATGAGATAAATATAAATTTAATACAAACGCAAGGTCCCTGATTCTTTATATTTTATACTATGACAGTTTAGAGAGACGTGATGAGGGGGGGGGGGTAGGGAGGAATATCGTCTAATAAAATAAGAAGTTTATAACTAGCAGTCCTCACTGGTATTTATAAGAGAAAATAAAAACAAAACAGACAAATTAAGTAGTGGAAATAATTGAATATAAAAGTTTGTTAAAAGGAAAAAAAAAAAACATACATAAGAGAATCTAAAATATAATGAACAATTTGCCTGAGGCAGACTACATTTTTAACCTTATTAACATTTAACTTCATCCGTATAGATACACACATAGTTGAGGATAAACAAGAAACATATTAAAATATAATAAAGGAGAAAGGGGGAGACGAAATAAGGTAGTTTATCTATTTTCCAAAACCAAATCGTTACTCGATAACCTTTAAAATATAAGTCGTAAACCTGACATAAATGAGTTGTAAGAACACTTAAAATTATAATAGCTTAATTCTTATCTTTCGAATTTAACAAAAATAATAAGCCCACTTCAGTGGCTGAATGGTCTAAGACGTCACTCTCGTGTTAGACTTGGTATGCTGGTGACGAGAGATCAAGGTTCGAATCTCGGTCGAGTGTAATGAGGATGATTTTTTTTTTCTCAAAAAATTGTTTTCCATGCAAATGCGGGTATATTTCCTAAAAATATAATCTTCCTCACCCCTAAAATGCATTAGCGTGATTAGTAAATAAGGTATAAAGTTTGACACCTTATCTCATTCAGAAGAGAATTCAGGGTTCGATTCCTGGCATGATCGAAAAATTTATCAATGGTGAAATGTGGGTTTAGCCTTTAACAATGATGAATAAACGGTGGAGGCTGGATAGTTGTGTTTGTTTTATATTTAATTATTCAATAAGTCGTATGCTGATTATAATCAGTCGGTTTAGAAAGTGTACGTTAGTACCTCAAATAAACGAAAAAATTAAAAACCTACAACCCGAACTGATATTAAGATTCTATGCTACAAAAAAAAGTCCCCTGAGATTTTTTTCACATTAATATTAATTATTCCAAAAAATTTCACAAAAAAAAAAACACACGATGATTTAAAGAGAATTGACGATAATAATTTTGTTTTATGAGTTTGTAATAAATATGAATATCAATTTAAATAGCCAGATCAAATAACAGAAGTTTTATCTCAAACGGTCAGAAGAGCTGAGCATTTGGTTCAAATTTATTTGTTTACAATAACTTCCTGTATCCGTACGAGTTCATTCAATTGGACCACACAAATGCAAATTATAACCACCGATCATTTTATATCGCTTTGTCAATTGTTTTTCCATACTATTAACTCCCTTGCTGCTATTATGAACGTGTGACAAATGACAAATCGTCGACAGTATCACGGAAGACACACAATGGCAGGTCAATGGCATAGTAAAACTCCGGGACGATTTATCACCAATAAAATATGCATGAATCTCCCGCTTCGATAATTGAAATAGCAGTAAATTTATATGCAGAGTTAATTTAAAAAAAATAGTGATGGAAAGTTAAATTTAACTACATAAACCTTTTTGAACTTCTAATATAAAATATAGTATGGCTTCAATATCTTAATAATTTTATTGTTTTTTTTAGTACCGCGTTTTAATAACCGTTCGGGTTGTACACTTATATACTAATTGCACTAATGGTTTTAGGGATTAGAAAGGTTATATTAATTTAGAGGAAGAGTTCCCGCATTTGCGAAGAAGGAGAGTGGAAAACCACCTTAATTACACCCGATCGAGATTCGAACCTCAATTTCCCCATCATCGGCAGTCTAGTTAATATTTAATGTAAACTTGTTTTGTCCAACGCCTTATTTGAGTCGGTAGCGCCTCAGTATATGAGCTAAGAGTCTCGGGTTCAATTTTATGCTTGGCCAATGAATGTAATAGTATTTAAATGGGTGTTCCTTCTCTTTTAAGTGGTGAATAAACGGCTAAGGAGCTTGGTGTGGTGTTTGCTCTAAAGTTAAGTTAATTTGTAAGTCATGCACTTATGTAGGATATGTTTGTTCAAAAAATGTAATACTCATAATAATAATCATGATTAATAATAGTAATAATAATAATAATAATAATAATTAATAATAATAATAATAAAAAGCGTCACTCTCACAATAAACAGGAAAGTCGGTAAAGGAGGGATCGGGGTTTGAATTTCAGTCGAGTGTACGGAGAGTCTTAAAAAAATTGTTTTCCCACTCCACCTCCATTTTATTTGAAATATATATAAAACCAATAGTTTCTGAGCTATTACCAACCAAATATAATATATGTATTTTTTATTAAGCACTTTGAAATTGAAATTGGTTATTAATAGTTATGCTAGCGTCTAACCCGAGTGGTTAGTTAAGACGTGGTACTAAAAAAATAGTTATGCTCTTTGCTGGACAAAGATATTCCTTTTTTCTTAATGTTTCTTCGACCGTGTATATACCATTTCATTTATGCTCTTTGGTGAAGTGTTTCTGTATCAATGTATAGTATTTAATTTATCAAATCTTATTATTAATTTTCAGTAAATGTCTCTATTTTTAAGAAAAACGAGAGAGAAAAAGTCTTTGCGGTGCTCCTGTACAATTTATTAGAAAAACAAATTTGTTTCAGTTTCGAAATTATTTTTTTTTTCACAGAATTGAATATGAGTCTCAATCTTTATTTTTTTAAATGAAACTCATTTCAATATTAACGTTCCCGTAATGTTCAATGTTAAGGCAGAGCCTGTATCAACATCTAATTGTCCCTAAACGCGGTCGAGAGCTACGAGCACACAACTTGAACAAGGGATTAAACAGATTGTCCCAACCCGTGTTACAATTTTCAAAACACACACATATACAGGCGTCAACCCAGGATTCAGTAATTAGAGAATGTAATTAGTTAACTAGGTTGAGCGTGGCGTGGTGATGTAGTTTCACAGTCGATGTGGCACAGTTCCATTGTTGTAAACAAAGACCTAGTTAGCGTGTAAACAGTGTAAACAGGAGAGGGGCAGTGGTTTTATCAAGGAAATCTATTGGCAGAAACGGGATAGGAAGAAGGAACGGCTGCCATCACGTCCAACGAACGAACACGCTATGAAAAAGTGTTCAACCCTGATACCAGCCACTACCAATAGGGGAGGTAGGAAGTAAATATTAGAAAATACCAATATGATTTTTTTTTTCGCGATTAACATTGATACAATTTTATTTTATCGGCCCAGCATGGCGAAATCCTGTTTTTATCCTGATAATTTGGCGTTTGGCCTACTTGCCTTGTCTTTTCGGATGTTTGTTCAGTTATAACTGTTAAATGCGTTGACCAAATTTGAAAAAAAAAAATGGCTAGGACATTCTTTAACCTAGGCCGAACGATTAATCTGCATAGTTATTAGATCTGCTTATTCGTTTAGAGATGGCATCCAATTAAAAGTATGTTTGTTTGCCACGCGATAACTGCCAAACGCGTTTACCAATACCAATTTTAGCGAAATTTGGCATAGACATTCTTTAAACCTAGGCCGAACAATTTATGTGCATAGTTTTTAAATCTGACTATTCGTTTAGAGATGGCATCCAATTAAAAATCTGTTTCTTTGTCACGCGATAATTGCCAAACGCGTTGAACAATTTTAGCGAACTATGGTAGGGACAACCTTTAAACCTAGGCCGAACGATGGTAGCCGCTCATAAAGTTTTTCATTCAAGATCCTATCTCAAATGATTTGAATTTAAACTTATAAGCAATCAATCTAGTACTTGGGGTGTTTTTTTTAATCGACATAACTTGCTAGATTGAAGTCTTAAGCTTCGTAAACAGCGGTTATTCTTTATGAATACAATGTTGAATGATCTAATAAATAACTTATATTATTCATTTATCACCGAGGGAAAATATCAACTTCAAATCCAATGAGAAATTACAGGAGGTATTTTAACTTGAAATACAAAGAGAAATATTAAGACAGTAACGATAAGAACATGACATAATTATTAGCAGGTTGTAATTAGCATTTTTTTTAAATTGGGGGCGTGAGGTCTACTGTTCACAGAACTTCTAGTTATTAGTATTACATAGGCATTGATAATATCTATTAAAAGTGACTGATACAAATCACTTAATTTTACGTATGAATGACTATATGACAACTGTTTTAATACATTTTGTTAGCTGTCAAAAAATTGTTTCTTCCTATTTAAATCGGACTATATAGGGCAGGAGGCTATTATTGGGAGCCTAGCAACCAACCGATCAAAACACACACAACAAGATGAGGACGAATTTTAAGGAATTGCACTCGCGAGTCTACAGGAGGCTACAAGCACTACACCAACCTTGTCGATATTACAAAACTAATGAGGTCTCGTGGTTGGATAAGAAGCCCGCCTTGTCCCCCCACCCACCACTTTCCTCTCACACGTGCCAGTCTATTAAGTAACCTATAGCCCACCTCTCAACCCCCTCTCCCCCCAGACACCCCCACCTAGCGATAGGTGGCAGGCACCCAGCTAATAATAATTCACCGCCTGAATACAAGATGTGTGACCCCGCGAGAAACAGCAAGATCCGCCATCACACGAGCGACAATGCCAGGAGAACAGGCGTGAAGAAGAGGTCGGAACTCGACAAAACATAATTGATACAAGTCAATAAATGCTTATTTTAAATAGTTACAAGCTTAGGTAGGTGTGTGTGTCTTGTTTTTAGTATAACACCGCACTTGAGGCGTACTGAAAATGACTATGTAACTGTCCATAAAACAAACAGATTTAATACTGCTCATAGTCGGAAGTTATCTCTAAGAAATCTTACTAAAGGGGGAAAACATGAACAATAATATTATTTTCTCAACATCTGAATTTAAATATAAGCTCTGTTCTACGTAACGCTGTGATGTACCAACCCTCCCTATCTAACACCATGTAAACAATGATAAAGGGACGTGCTATACTGGTACCTTAAAAGCGCAAATCAAAATAATGTTAGTCTTAGAACCAGGAGAACTGGATTAATATGCTGGTCAGGCAAATAAAAATTATTAACAATTTGTCATCATTTAGGAGGTAAATTTTCTCTTCTGCTGCGTGTAAGCTAATCGTTCTTCTAACAGAGAACATTATATAATATGTTTTCATAATAGACAAATTGATACGTACAAATATTATACTAAAAGATTATTTTGCTTTTCATTTAGCATTACCAAGATACTACAAAGATAAATGCCGATATCACGGAGGTGTTAAATGAACCATTCGATCAACTCCTCAAGAGCTCCCTTCCCTCCTCCACTTCCTAATAAGTTCCTTTCCTTCCTTTTTCTTCCAGTCGTCATTTGTCTGCGCTATCTCCCCTCGACTTCTCCACAAGACTCATCTAAAGGTTGATAGGTCAACTAGCGCTCGGAGGATCTTGCAAACTTCCTACATCTGAAATACCGCCCTCGCATAACATCACAAATTTTTCTTCGAGCTTCTCTGCGTGAGATTGTAGGGATTCCTGATTCCATTACAAAGTACAGAGGCTGCTTCGAGCAATCTAGTGGGTTTTTTTTATCATCACGTCTTACTACCTGTTCAGGATATATGCATATACAGGATGCTCGGAAACTCATAGCCCAAACTGCACGTGCAGCGTGTTTGAACCAAAAGTAATACAAGCTCCTATACACTTACATCCGGAAAACTATGCTAATACCATTAAATTGTGTGTCAAAGTTTGGCGTACAGCACTGGGAGAGCGAATCTGTTCAACCATGCGTGCATAACAGGTTGCATAGGAGTTAGGCGCGCGGCACTACACAATTTGACATCTGGAGCAGGGCAGCAGAACATACCACAATTAATAATAAACAACACACCAGTCCATCTATAAATGCGAATACGTTCTGAGGGTCATCATTAACTGTCCTACATCACAGAAAGTGCTTGTCATTATTACAGTGCCACGTGCCTAACTCCTGTGCAACCTGTTGTACACACATGCTTGAACAGCTTTGCTCTCCCAGCGCTGTACGCCGAAACTTTGAAAACAATTTAATGGTATTATCAGTTTATCAGATGTAAGTGTATAGGGATTTTGTATTACTTTTGGTTAAAACAAATTATTTGTGCAGTTTGGGCTATGAGTTTCCAAACAACCTGTATAATAATGACTCAAATGGGGTTAGGATGAGGAAAGAAGTATTTTAGAGGTAATATACCTGAATTTGCATGGAAGGAGAGTGGGAAACCATTTAGAAAGAAACCATCATCAGTAGACCCGACCGAGATTCGAACCCCGATCAATCCATCATCAGTCTAATACGAGAGTGATGCCTTAGAACATTCGGCCAATAAAGCAGGTCGATCTAGCATGCTTATTAAATTTAATATTAAATAACATCGGACTTTTTACCACTATAAATATAATATGTATGACACAAGGGTTGTGGTCTCAACATAGTTGTTTTTTTTGCACAGCGTCGTACAGCCCTGTACGGACTATCCGCAACTAATTACACCAATCGGGTAGGGACAGGGAAGGTAGACTGTTAGTGGAAATGTATTCGCATTTTCGTGGAGATAGAGAGTGAGAAGTCACATAGAGAAGAAAAAAGTCTCAGAACATCAGGCCAGAATTCGAACTCCTGAATTCTATATAGTCGGTAAAACAAACTAAATGCGCTTGACGTTTTGATCACGTGTCCCACCGAGTCCGGAACGAGTTGATTTAGTTTGTGTGTACCCGCACGGGTGGATACGTGGACAAAGTAGTTTGTCTCATCCAGTCTAGTTATACTGTGACGGGAGATCTGGGTTCGAATTCCAGCTGGTTGTATTGATTTTTTTTTCTCCCTCCCTAAATGGTTCCCCACTCTCATTCCACTCAAAAGGAAAGATGTATTTTCTTTAAATTCCACCTTACTCATTCCTACCAAATAATAAGTGTAAAGACGTGTAGTCGGGTTGGCCGGCGAAGGGTGTTGGGTTAAGAATTGAATCCCGGAGGGATGTAAGAACAGGTTTTTTCCTGCCTTAAAGGTATTTCTTCTCTCCTTCCATCGCAGACGCAGGTATATTTAGTTTTAATTTCACCGGATGGGTAGTAATAGGCCTAGCACCCGCTTCGGTGGCCGCATAGTCTAACGCGCTACCCTCGCAGTAGACTAGACTGCCGATGACGGGGAGATCGAGGTTCAAATCTCAGTCGGGTGTAATGAGGGTGGTTTTTTCCACAGTTATTTTCCACTCTCCCTCCAGGCAAACGTGTGTACACTTCCTATGAATATAATCTTCTTAATCATTAAAACCCTTAGCGTAATTAGTACATAAGCGTATTGCCCTAACGGATAGTAAGATGCGGTGATGAAAAAATAAACATAGTGAGTGAATAAAACAAAAAGTTATTCCGACAGTCGTGTACCAATTTTGCAGAGCGTTTTGAAAGTCAGATGAAAAACTCCACCTTACAAAAGGAACCGCACCGATTGTTCAAAGTAAACCTGAGGCAGGGAAAACTCTTACCCTCTTTGGGTACAAAGTTGAGTGGGTAAGGGGGGGGGGGGGGGATTACCGGGAACTTGTACCACAGGTTCAACTCCTGAAGACGTCTAAAATACAGCCACTAGAAACTTGCTCACACGAACATAGAGAGAGAGAGAGTGTGTAGAGTATCAGTAACTATCAGATTTCCAGAAGAGCGAAACCTCCCCGGAGCCCTTTTAGAGGGTTTCAAATCCTTCCCTTATCCTACACGCACCTCCACCCCACCACCCCAACTCTCCCCACCCCCTTCTTTCGCTAAAACGCAAGCACCCGTCAAAGTTTCCGTCCAGGGTTAATCTCGCCCCCAAGCTTTAAGACACCCCCTCCTACCCCCCCCCCCCCAAAAGTGAGTGACAAGAATGCAGATCATGGGCTAGAGAGGAACCGCCCAGTTACCGAGTGACGTCACGCATGCTTGAGAAGACTAGACGTATAATCGGGGGCAGAAGTTTCTTCGCCATATAATTTTGTTGTTGTTTTTGAGGTATTTAATGTGCACTTTTAGAACCGACTGATTATCTCAGCACACCCCTTTTGAAATAATTTAAATCTTGACCGGACACATCACCTAGACTCCCGATCGTTAATTTATCACTGTGAAAAAAAAAGGGGGGGGGGGGGACTCACATTTCACTAACTATACATTTTTTCAGCCATGTCGATAATCGAGCTCAGGACTCTCAAATTAATAGAGAAACAAGCTACTGACTGAGATAATGGTTTAGCACAGCTGCATAGTCAAGCTGGTCTAGTCTGGCTCGCAAGTTACAGGGAGGTCGGGGTTTTAACCCCAGTCGAATCTAAAGAATTTTTTCTCTAGTGGTTTTCCCCTCCCCTTTTATGCAAATGTGGGACATTTGCTCTCTAAAATATAGCCTTTCTTATTCCTAACCCCATTGATGTAATACAATGAGGATAGCCTAGTTAAATAATAAAATGATTTTCTCATCTTTATTTAATTTTTTATCCCTCCATCTTCCTACCTGTTCAGGTTATACGTATATATATTTATCTAATGGGATAGGGATGAGGAGGGAAACATTTTAGAAGTAATCTACTCGCATTTGCGTGGAAGGAGCTGGAGAAACAATTGAGAAAAAAAACCATCCTCTGTAGACCCTACTGGGATTCGAACCTCGATCTCCCCGTCATCAGCAGGCCAATCCAACAGGAGAGTGACGCCTTAGACTGTTCGGCCACTGAAGCGGGTTTTATTTAATTAAATCTCCTCACAAATGGTAAATTTATTCTAAATAGATCTTTAGGCCGTATGAAGCTAAGTTAAGTTCTCCTTCCATTTGAAAAGAAATTCGCTAAACTCATAGGGGAGAAATTTTCCCTTCCAACCCCTGTGAGAGAATATTCTGTTTCGACCGCAGAAGAGAGGGGGATGGTGGGTAAAAGGGGTGAGGGGGGTTATTTGGACCCTTCAGAGAGAAGCTCTTATCAACCCTGCTGCGTCTTGTGGTCACCATGAGGGTCCGGGGTTCGGTTTCCGCTGCAGGTGCAGAGTAATTGAAGCACAATGATAGGGGGAGGAGTGGGTCTCTTCTTGTTCTATGACACCACACAATGAACAGGAGGGGGTAGTAACCCACCCACATACCCACAGAACGGTCGTAATGGAGGGGAGGGGGAGACGGGGTTGATTACTGTATCAAGCAGTTACTACAGCCGTATCGGCTTCTAATACGATTTGAAGGAAATAGATATGTCCCACTACGAGTGTTGCTAGTTAAGGTGGTTAACTATCTAGCTGAGATGTTGCAAATAAGATGCACTTAGGTTAAATACTGATAAAAATGGTATTAATACAATATTTTAGTGTTTACTTGAATGAACAAAAAACTATTTTCTACGGCCGTATAAAATTATAGACTTGTAAAGATAGTTTAGAAGTTGAAATTTTACGATCAAAAAAAGTCCCCAAACACATATATTCTAAACTGCTCGTTAAGAAATACATTTCCGGGAAACGAAAGGTAACTGGTATAGGAGCGTAGAATGGACCTTTGTGAATCGAATGATGTAATTTAATAGGGGGCGTCACAACAAAAATGTTATTGTAATTTTTGTTTTCTTCCTCCCCTGTTTGTTCTCCTACTGCCTGACAGCTCCACCCAGGAAAGTTATAAACCCACTTTATTTCGGGCTTCTTCTCGACTGTTCTAGTTCCCTAACTTGAGAGTGTAGTGACGAGCAAAGAGCAGTGTTTTATGCAGTTTTTATATATAAACATTTTTAATCAAAATAAATAAAACATTTCCCCAGTAGAAATATAGAGTTTAATTTTCTTCACACGGTGATATCAACAGTTGTTGAATATCTTTCAAGGTTGGCCTGGAATTCAATGACAACCTTGTCTCTTCATTAAAAAAAGTTTCTCATCTAACGCCTCTATGCTCTTGACAGATATTCAACAACTGTTGATATCACCACCGAAGAAAATTAAACTATATGTTTGTACTGAAGCAATATTTTATTTATTTCAACCAAATAAAAGCTTTGCAATAAAAACTGCAAAAAACGCCGACCTTTTCTCGCCTTCCCTAAACTCCCGTTTTAGCACAGGAGGATATGATGATGAAAATCCTGAAAATTGAAAAAATGACACCTGGACACGGGAATCGAACCCGAATATGGTATCTAGATGGAGTAGTTCCCACTAATAAGCATAAAGAATAGCTCTGGCTATTAATTCTTATAATGAAAATCACTAGAAAATGGTCTCAATCCTATTTATCTTATTCGAATTACTTTTGATGAACGTCAAGCGGCTTCTTAAAATGTTAAAAATAAATCATGCATGTAATTGTGGTGGCACCTACTTGAAGGAAAACATTCTCACACTTGGGTATTTCTTATGATAATAATAATATATAATAATATTTAGCACCGCATCTTACTACCCGTTCAGGTTATACGCTAAGTACTAATTACGCTAATGGATTAGGAATGGGGAAGGTTGAATTTAAAGGAAGTGAACCCGCATTTGCGTAGAGGAGAGTGGAAAACCATTTAGGAAAAACCACCCCAGTTCACCCGACCGAGATTCGAACCTCGATCTCCCGTCCTCGGCGGTAGAGTTCAACACGACTGGCGCGTTAGTCAACTACGCCACCCAGGCGGGTTATTTCTTATGGGGATGGCAGTGCTCAACTTTGGTTGAAAACCTATCCTCAACTATTTTAAACATTTACGCAGTGATCATGTTAAAAAAAAAGGGGGGGGGGCTTTATTTGTTTGAGGATGGCAAGATTTTTGATTTGGTATTAATTTTGGATTAACAGTGTAATTTGTTTTTGTTTCATTTGAAAAAAAAAATTAGCTCCGAGTTTTACTACTCATACGGGTTATAAGCTTATTTACTAGCTACATTAATGGTTTTAGGGATTAAGAAGGTTATATTTAGATGAAGTGTACCAACATTTGTGTGGAGGGAGAGTGTAAAGCCACTTTAGTAAAAACCACCCTCAGAACACCCAAACGAGATTCGAACATTGATCTTCCCGTCATCGGCAGTCTAGTCTACTGGCGATAGTAGTGCTATAGACCACAGGGCCACCGAAGCGGGTAATAATTGTTGTTATTTTCTTGATGCAAGGTTTAATTTAGTCATGTTAAGTAGCCGCTGTGTTTTTTTAAATAACATATTGTAGGGACCTTTTTTTTTCTGTTAAAAACTTATGTTTTTATTTGTAAAACTAACACACACAAAGGCACTCACATCGGCAGTCGCGTGGTCTAAAGAGTCACACTCGTGTTGGAATGGCCTGCTTATGATGGATATATCGGTGTTCGAATCCTGGTCGGGTGTACAGAGGGCGGTTTTTACCAAAGTGGTTTCCCATTCTTTCTCCACTTAAAATCGGGTACATTTACTCTAAAATTCTATCTTGCTCACCCCTGAAAAAAAACCCACACATACAAAGGCCATAGACTATAACTATATAGCTACGCACACAATCAAATAGGCCCGCCATTCTTTGCCGCCATGTAACCACCAAACATAAACAGATATCGAGATACTACCATTGTTCTTTTACCCCACATAAATATCCCTGTTTAATTATAAACATGTCATTCACGGATGATTGTCGCTGAGTAAAAAGTTAATATTATATCATATCGCCAACTTAATACTGTAAACAACATGACAACTTTGTGTGTGTGTGTGTGTCTATCTGAGGTTGGCAGCCCTTGTTTGATGATGAAAATTTACTCCCCATGTAATGAAGAGACCGCATCATGATGGCAGGGGATGCCCCTCTGGGAATAGCGAATGAACAGAACTGTCAACATAACAAACTCGTAACCCTGGACAAATATCTCTCTACCTTCCTAAACAGAATATAAGTTTTCCTCATGGAGACACAAAAATAAGAGCTTGTATTTTTCGATAGGTTACTGATTTTTAACATATTATATTGACATACATTTATAGGGACAAAGA